>CAHIKZ030002024.1:2277500-2562500 GCA_903632075.3 Acanthosepion pharaonis
TATATATATATATATATATATATATATATCTTAGGACATGTAATCGATCCATTCCAATGATAAGCTTTTCTTCTTTTAAATTCTTATATTGGTCATTCGTTGCGATCAACTGATACTCAATATTCTAGCATTCCCCTTTATATTCTAAAATTATTCTTAGTATTCTGCTACTACTTTTATTACAACGGTGAAAAAGTTATCATGGAAACGGCAAAACTGAAAAGGTTAAAAATAAATTTGATATGACCTTTGTTTCAGTAACTTAAATATTAACGTTTCTGAAGAGAGATTTTTCTATAACACTTTTAATCGATACAATTTTTACAAAACACCAATAAGTTTTTAAAGATATATTAATTCTAAAGAAATCGGAAACCAAAAGCATTCTTTTTTTTATAATTTCTTTCATATCCGTAATATTAATTGGGAAGTAGAGGTTTTTTTAATGTATAAAATACTTATTCAACCCTGCCTCGTTTGCAATAGTCGTGTTTTTGAGCATGCGTATTTTAGTTCGAATTTTTTTTTTCCTTTTATTAGTATTTTGTGTTATTTCTGTAAAGGAAAAAAAAACTAACAAGAAGAAAAAGAAATTCTTTTGTCCTAATCGTGCTGTCGCGTTTTTCACGAGCACATTGTCGTGTTTCGTTCTGAAAAGCCAACACCAGGAAATCGTGGACAAAAACAAATTAGACGCGTCAATCGAACGTGTAAAATTCTCCAGAATACTTCTAACTTCACATACGATCTTAGCGCGGTGCTTGGATCTATGGACAAAACATTGCAGGAATTGTTACCTTCTCCCTTCGTCTCGCCATTTCCGTGTCATACGCGTTTCCATTCTCTGTCGAAAAAGAGGGGATAAAGGAGCATCTCTGCATTCTAACAAATAATATAATGCAAAGAAAATCGTGCACGTATCGTTCCCTATTGATTGTAAGTTCAATTTTCACTAAGCGTTCAAATAATTTGGCCTTTTGCCAAACTTTCACTAACTTCGGTGCCGTTGTAAAAAAAAATTGGTAAACTTCGATGTTAATCTTGCCCATCAGCCATTTTTACAATTTAAATAGTGATTTTCTAAGAGTAGCTTATAATTGACACAAGGCGGAAAATATGGAACACTCAATGAAGATCGACCTCTGTTGTATAGCACCCCTTCAGTATTCAACTCATAGCCTTAAATAGTCTACGATTAAAGACTTCATCAGTTGATTAATAAATTGATACTAAGCTGATTCATATTCGGACTGATCTTACTTCGTTTGGCTATACAACATTTGACCCTCCTCTATTCCTTGTAAATTGTCTTGTTAACTGTTTTGTAACTTATTGTTCTGTGTTTTTTGTATGTATCTGTTAGCCCCGGATACTGGTGCTGAATAAATATAAGCAGTCATTCTTCTCTGTGTATCATTCACCTCAACGATACCTCCCTATTCAGTCATAATTGATTTAGGCAGACAAGCTTACTCACCATTACGCCACGTCGAAATGCACCAACTCCTATAACATAACAAAATTCGAAGAAACATCATTTAATGAATATTTAATCAATAAACAGTAACCTTACACTATCTTAAAAAGTTCTTTACAAAAGGTCACCCAGTACAAGGCTCAAGGGTCACTCAAGTTCGAGGATTACTAAAAGATGTGTATATAATCTGAATATTCAAGGAGTTAGAAGAAAGTGAAGATTATGATGATAAAAAGGATAGATAATCATTGACTCTTGAATTGAAGAGCTTAAGATTGTAGAGTTCAGGGAAGTACTAACGCGGGAGTCTAATTCACAGAATAGCAGCTCTTCGAATTTATACCTCTCCAATTTGCACGTAAATGATATTACGAACCAGACTTGAATTAGAACTCGGCTCTGCGATTCCAGTCCCTAGCCGTTATCCATTGCACCACCCGCACACCCAAGCTTACAGCACCTGCTATTCTCAAGCGGTCACCCATCTAGGTACTGACTAGACTTGATGTTGCTTAGCTTCCGCGGTCGTACGATCAAGTTTTTTTTTGTTTTTTTTATCGATGTGGTTTTCACCTAAAAATATTCTTAGGGAAATTATTATGAGACACCAAACGCATGTAAACATCTTTTTACGCTATTATTTTTCGCAAATATCTACAGATCTACAGAATGGATACGCATAATTTTTATATTTAAAAAAAAAAAATGTCTAATCTTTTTTTCTAATCGCACAAATATTTTTACGAGAAAACTAACTTTTATACAAGTTTCTTTTTCTCTTAGACGTCAATTTCTTTCCGAAAAATCTTGTTCTTACCTACAGTATAACAAGTATTCATAATGTTTTACATTATTACATATACTATTTATATACTACGGTTTAACAAGTATTACATAATTACATATACTTTTTATATAGTATTACTTTATTGCATATACTATTTATGTAGTATTACGTTATTACATATACTATTTATATAGTATTACATAGTATTTGGAATAATAAAAATTCTTTTTTATGCATAAGTTCACCCAAAGAAGGCCGGATAGCCACTCAAAGTAGAGGCTTGCTGTTAAAATATTTATTTGTTATTTGATATGGGTGAAAGAGGGAGTGATAGAAAGTGAAGCTTGTCAGGATCAGGACGATAAGGACTGAACTTGATTTGAGGATGTTAAAACTGTAATGTTAAGGGAAGTATCCACTCGGGAGTCTGTTCCACAAAGTAGCAGTTCTTGGGTAAAAGTTGTCCCGACAAGATTTATAGTAAATCGGAGGATATGAATTGGTTATATACAATTCATATGTCAGGGACTTCCTTCAAATCGGATTTTGGCGACTGCGAATGCATGGAACCAATTTCACGCAGATACAGAAGGATGACATTATTTATTTATTAGTATCTTCTTGACCTTTCTTCCAAAAGAGGCATTTTCTCTTTTCTTCCTTGACCAGTGGGCTGGTTCTGTTTCGTACGTGATTCTCATGAGAAAAACATACGTTGACAGATGGACAACAGAAACGGAAATGACTAAGGCGAGATTCGAACTTGGGAAGATGGGTGTGGAGTCAGGTAAGGGCGAGGTGAGAGTTTACCAAGTGTTATATGTACAAGATGGCGGAAAATAAAGGAAGCAATAATAATAATAATAAAATAAAATAAAATGAAGAGAAACGATAAAATAAAATAAAAAGAATATTTACCACCGACCGAGAGGTGAAATGAAAATGACATTCTAATAACATACACGTAAGAAGAGATAGCGTTAAAAAAATATTTCCAACCACGCATTATTAAGTCTCGCGTTAACAGGCAGACTGGACCCATAGAGCTCATTGGAAATGTCCTCTCCAGGTGGCAAGCGTCTGTGCACAAAAAAGAAACCTCTAAATTTGCCAATCAGTGAAAAAAATAAATAAATAAAATAAAATTTTGCAGCTGCTTAAATCATTTTATTTTGCAACGATCCCAGTCACCAGAGTATCTTCAATTTTTTTTTCTTTCTTATATATATATATATATATATATATATATATATATATATATGGGCGAAGACAATCATCACTACTGCCATCTATATATTTTAATTATTTCACCTCAAATTAGGTAACAAAGCCTCTAAGACGCAAGGGGGGGTACTATTAGAGAATACGAGAAAAAACACTATTAAGGAGAGCGGACAATAAAAAGAGTATGAATTAAGAAGACAGAAGATAATTATTAACATTGCATTTGAATCTTTGAAGATCAAATTTGACTGGAAAACAAGAAACCGGAAAAGAGTTCCACAAGCGCGAAAGTGCGATAGAAGACCTATTAGCATAGAACTTACGGTTACATCTAGCCATTCCAACTGTAAAATGATGAGAACTTGCTGTCAGTCTAGTACTGCGCTTAAATTCATAAAAACTTGAAATTATTTACAAAAAAGGCAGAGGGAAGATACATAACGGCTGTTGGAAAATGACTGAAGTCTGGATTGGAGATTTTTCTTGGGATTTTATCAAGAATCTCTAAATATATAGCATGAGCACCAAAAGCATGGACGAATGGCAGACTTATTAATATGGTTTGGTTTGTTTTGCTTTACGGCATATCAACCTCAATGGGTCATTTAATGCCGACAATTTTTTTTTCTGGTAATATTTTTGTTTTGTCAAAAATCTTTCTGCTAATATTTTTTTCCTCAAAAATGTATAGCTGGTAATATTATTTTTTTCAAAAACGTACAGATGGTAATATCATTTTTTCAAAAAACATAGCTGGTAATATTTTTTTTCAAAAACGTATAGCTGGTAATATTATTTTTTCAAAAAAACATAGCTGGTAATATTATTTTTTCAAAAAACATATAGCTGGTAATATTATTTTTTCAAAAACGTACAGATGGTAATATCATTTTTTCAAAAAACATAGCTGGTAATATTTTTTCAAAAACGTATAGCTGGTAATATTATTTTTCAAAAAACATAGCTGGTAATATTATTTTTTCAAAAACGTATAGCTGGTAATATTTTTCAAAAATTTATAGCTTGTAATATTTTTTCAAAAATGTATAGCTGGTAATATTATTTTTTCAAAAACGTATAGCCGGCCACACTATTCTTTCAAAACGTATAGCTGGTAATATTATTTTTTCAAAAACGTACAGCTGGCAACATTATTTTTTCAAAAACGTATTATCAAAGGCCTTGCCGTTGGACGTAGTTTATCGTCTTACCCAGCACACGGATGTAGTTTATCGTCATACACAGGACGCGGATATAGTCTGGGTGTTATTTGCCCGTAGCTGGGACCCCCTAACAGATGCTACCACTCCGGGTCAAGGTGGACCTGGGAACACCAGCAATTAAGAGGTGGTTCCATGCCCCTCAAAATCTCCAGATCAGATGCCTTGATACTGGATGTAGTTTATCGTCTTACCCAGGACGCGGATGTAGTTTATCGTCATACCCAGGACGGGACTTATTAATATATATATATATATTTTTAAGTAAATCACCCCAAGCAAGGTGAGAGTGCCACTAGCACCCAAGGGGTTACAGAGAGTGAAAGTAAGAGTAAAGGAGGAGGCACTGTGGAGTAATGGATAGCGGCTTGGATTGAGGAATCGGAGAGCCGAGATCGAATTCCACTCGAATCCATTACATTCACTTACGTGCTAATACCCCTGTGAAAGGTGTGAATCCTCTTTCTTCTCCCTCCAGCTATGGGTAAATAGCAGGACAGACTGGGTTCTATAGCCTTGGATGGCAACTGGACTAGGAGAAGGAAAACTCTGAATTCAAACCTGCTCTTAGAGGAGGGTGAATGGAGTCTCTCTCAGCCTTGGTTGGCAATCCATTTACTGTTGGTGTCACGATAAAAACACCCTTGATAGCCCTAGTGAAACATCAAGAATTCAGCTATTTGACAAGATTATGAACTACACCAATCAAAGTATTGGTGAGTTCAATATCGGCTGAGGCCGCAAGAAGAAGAGAAGAGTAAAGGGAAGTGTCTGGGAAAAGGATAAAGAGAAGGACAGGGATCAAGGTCAAGGTATCAGTAGATGTTGATTGACATGTAATAGATTTTGCCGAGAAAAATGTTTAGCATGACGCAGGGAACGGACTTTCTTAGCAGCAATTTAGCAGTTAATTCAATATAATCACTCCACCTCATGTCAGCGGAAAATGTCAACCTGAGATATGGAATGAGCCACTCTCTTGGAGGTTAGCATTAGACAATTGTCTTATAATACCAGCCCAACTATACAGCATAGTGATTTGAACTGTAACAGTCTAATAAATACCAGTTTAACATTGCTACTATAATGCCACATTTTGGATTATAAGAATATATTTTTTGTGAGTGAATATCGAATATATTTTAGAATAAAAATTATACAAGTTTAACTATTTTACTATTTAAAACATTGCTTATGGGAGAAGACGGATTCACACATCTCCCAAGAGTATTTGGGCGTAAGTGTATATAACGAACCTGACTGGAATTCGAACTCGGCTCTACGATTTCTTACTACAGTGAATCCGATCCTCACAAGGTCCCACATTTTTAGTTTTGTACCAGTCCAAACTGTACTTCGGAGTAATTTGAACTGCGACCTTTGAAATGTGACAAGCCGAGCAAATCGTCCTGGTGTAATGTTCATCAAACTAGATTGCAGCAAATTATTTAAACAGAAAAAAAAATCGTGTTGACTTGTTATCAGATCCTTCCACATTAGCTGAGGTTAGCCGATATTCAAGAACGTGGACCCAGCAAGCACTGATGGCCACATGGCAACAGGATACTGTAAAAATTCTACCCGGCACAATTAAAGAAGAGTCACCCAGCTACCAGTCGCTGATCATGCTGTTCACTGGTAACCCTCGCGTTAACCACAGTCATTCGGCAATTGCCAGTCTGCAGCAGATGGTATCCAATATTAGAGGATATGATATGAGTGCTTTACACTAATAGAACCTGAAAATGTGCTTGTCCTCAAGGGCCTTTAGTAATATGTCCTCACTTCATAGTATGTCTCCTGGACCTAGTTCAAACATATCATCTCGTACTAATATGTTCCAAGGCCCTAACTCGCCTCCTACTGGAAGCCTACCTTCTAGCCCCAACGTACATTCTGGTCGTAATATTCCCCCTAATCAAATGTTCAAAGTCCTCCCCACCCCAAATCAGAATATAAACCCTGGGCAAAACATCAGTTCAGGACCACATATACCCCCAGGATCTAACATGCCAGTAGGAGCCAGTATGTCTCATAGATCTAATATGCACCCAGGTCAAAAGTTAAGTTAAGTATTAGGGAACAGCAAAAGTCATAATCGTCCACGTTCTGAAGGGGAACGGCACTGAAGAAGAAGAAGAAGATGATGACGAGGAGGAGGGTGAGAAGAAGGAGGAGGAGGAGAACAAGAAAAACGAAGAAGAAAAAGAGGGTGAGAAGGAGAACGAGGAGAAGAAGAAGGAGGAGGAAGAGGAGGAGGAAAAAGAAGAAGAAGAGGAGGAGGAGGAAAAGGGTGAGGAGGGGGAATAAAAGGAGGGGGAGAAGGAAGAGGACGAGGGTGAGAAGAACAAGTAAGAGGAGAAGAAAAGGAGGAAGAGAAGAAGAAGAAGAAGAGGGTGAGAAGGAGAAGAAGGAGGAGGAAGAGGAGAAGTTAAAGAAGGGGAGGAGGAGGAGGAAGAGAAGAAGAGGAGGAGGGGAGGAAGAGAAAGAGAAGAAGAGGAAGAAGAGAAGAAGGAGGAGGAAGAGAAGGAGGAGGAGGAGAAGGAAGAGGAGGAGAAGGAAGAGGACGAAGGTGAGAAAAACAAGGAAGAGAGGGAGAAGAAGAAGAAGAAGAAGAAGAAGAAGAAGAAGAAGAAGAAAAAAAAACTTTCTGTAGAGCTATCTACTCATATGGCAGTGAATCTGGCAAAAATTGCTTACAGATGAAGATGGGACTTGAGACAATAGAAATCTGGTTCTACAGAAGCATGTGAACAATTATGAATCTTTAAGGAATATAGAAATAAAATGCTTTAAAGCATTTTTGGTTGTTCATTGAATAGAAGGCCCAAGAGCCACTCAAGGTAGAGCGTTATTTAACGAGGTGGCTGTGTGAACATAAGAGAAGTTAAGAAATGCATATAATGAATATATATAGAAAAAATAATAGGACTTGAAGAGGTTAAGAGAGTAGTGTTTTTGGAAACATCGATTGGAGTGACTGTTTGCGGTATTTGGGAATAATCTGTCCGAATGAAGCATCCTCCTTACAAATGGAATACGAAAGGGATGCTGGATGATTCGTCCCAGTGTAAGTGACATGGAAGGTCTTAGCTGTGAAAGTCCGAACTGGTGGAAATAATGAATATGATACGCCAGGACATTTACCGTAGGTTACTAAATTGACACTGGTAGACAGTTGAAACTTTTGATGCATATGTAAAGAAGGCTTGGAAAATTTAACACCCACAAGACATATTGAAGGAAGGAGCGGCAGAAGGAAGTAGCAAATAACTTAACTAATGAATGTGGTCGTACGGAATGCAGAGCGTGTACAAAGAGATGCGGTAAAGAGACGTAGAACAACAAAGGACAGGAAATTGTGAAGAGCATAATCGCCATTTTTCCTCAAATGTGTTTGATATTCAGTTGGTATATTATACTTGTAACTGTTTACTGGAATTCCACTATTTTTTAGTAAATATTAAGATCATTTCTATGGAAAATGGTTAGGAAAATAACCAAGTGAAACATTGATACTGTTTTGAATTCGATCCTCAGGCCGTGCCCTACAGTTGTTGTTTGAGTTAGTTATAACAAATTTCTTGAGAAAGTTTCTACGTAAGAAAGACCAATAAATTATCCTTCTAAAATATTAACTTAAAACTAAAAGTATCTCTGTTGAAAATGTTTGGAATTTTGTTTTGGTTATAAAAACCTAAAAATAAGAATCCCTTAAAATTCTTCTTTTTTTTTCTTTTTTTTTTTTTTTTTATCCTTAAGGGAAGTAACATGAGGAGTGTCTGGTGATAACATGTCGACCCCAGGGGAAAGATTCTTCAGTTCATGTGTTTTGCTAATTCTCTAATTAGAAAAACGATAGAAAAGAAAAGGGAAAAAAAACGAAATGCTTGTAATAATCTAAAATTGATTGCTCGTTATCCTTCTGCAGTCTCTTCAAATTATTTAGGGAACAGTTTCTTCTTGGAATTTAAAAAAATAATTCTTCGATGAAATGAATCAGTGAGACAAGAAAATAGGTCTGAAAATATTTTGAAATCAGAAAAATCAAATTGAGAAACGCGGAGAGGAAAAAACTACATAATTTAAATAAAACTTTATAAAATATATAAAACTATAGAAATTATAGAACATATAGAATACTATGTACTCGATAAAAGTATATAATACAAAACTAATATATAAAGCTATATAATATAATACTATGTAATATATGAAAATATATAATGTAATGCTATGCAATATATAAAACTATACAAGATAATATGTAATATATAAAAGTAAAAATCTGTATAATATAATACTATATAACTGATGAAATTATATAATATATAGACTGTATAATGTATAAAACTAATTAATATATAAAACTAGGTAATATAATACCTAGTTATATAAATCGATAAAACTATATAAAATAAAATTATATAAAAACATATAAAATATAAAACTATATTATATATAAACTATATACAAAGTACCCGATTATATTCAAAAAATTATATTGTGTGGCATCTAATAATAATAGTAATTATAATAATAATAAAAATAATAATAGTTTTATGTAACTTTACTATATACAGAGAGAGAACAATCAAAGCTAATCACCCAGACATTGTGATCAAAAAACACAAAAACAGAATGTGCTTTCTTATTGACATGGCAGTCCATGTAGATTGTAATGTATCTTTGAAGATCTTTAAAATACAAAGTTCTTGAAGTGGAAATGTAAAAAAAAAAAAAATGTGGCACATGAGGACATGAATAATTTCGGTTATAGTTGGAGTACTCGGATTAATTTTAAAACGGTCCGATAGACACAGAGAATGGATTCCTGGTGACCCATGCCTAAAAGAAATAAAAAAACACGTACTCACAAGTACAGATAACACATTATGAACAGCATTATGTATAATATGTTTTTTTTTATCTATTTTTATTTTTTATTTTACAAACATGATCAGTGGAAAATGTCATGGCGCCATTTCCGAACTTAGGTCTATGGTTGATACCCAGAACGAAATGTATATACAACAGAAATCAAAGGAAGTAATATTAATAGTATTAATAATAATAATAATAATAATAATAATAATAATAAAATTAATAATAATAATAAATCAAAGCTAACCGCCTAGACATTGTTATTAGAGTCCGCAAACAAAACTTTGCCTCCTTATTGATATGACAGTATCTGCAGACAGCAAACTATCTTTCAAGATCTTCAAAATCTATCAAAATACAAGGACCTTGAAATCGAAATCTCAAAAATGTGGCACATGGGAACATCAACAATACACGTTGTAGTTGGAGCCCAGTTACATCAATGAGTCCACAGAATAAAGATAAGAAATGCGCTTATTTTACACCAATATATATATATATATATATATATATATATATATATATATATATATATATATATATATATATTGCTAGTTTAAATAATCGCTATATTTATATGTTTATATTTGATTTGTAACCTTTAATCGATATTACTTTGTCAAATTTTCTTGATTGCACAGCGGCCCTTTTATTACATGCCCTTCGGTTTTAGCTGACCCTCCCCCCGTATCTTCCCCACTTTTTTTCTCCCTCTCTCATTTCCGATCTGTAAGTGTAGATTATATCGTCTATTGCGCGTGTGTGTCACCACAAAATGTATACTCTTTTCTGGTGTCTATCTTTAATTTATTTTAGGTCAGCGATTCAGAAATGTATTAGACGTCCGAGAATATTCATATTTATTTGAATTTGACTCCCCTTTTCAAAACTTCTCTCAGTTAAATTTTAATCCTCACCTTCACCTTTAGACATTCCTGTTCTTCTCTCGTCTGTTACCCCTCCCTATAGCTTTCATTTACTCTCGCATTCGTCCCACACTCTCATACACTCTCCCTAAATTTTATTTTTTATTCCAGGAGTTATTTTTTCTGATTTCTTTTTTGAATTTGGAGGTCTCATGAATTGGATCGTATTTACGATTCCAATCTAATAAATTATAACCATGGAGTACTAGTGTTTAAGCCTTTTATTTTTTATATATATATATATATATATATATATATATATATATATATATATATATATATATATATATATATATATATATATATATATATATATATATATATATATATATATATATATATATATATATATATATATATATAAAATCAAGTAATGTGGATTAAAGCGTTTGTTCATGAATTTGGTGACAGCAATTGCGAGTTCAATCCCTGGTCGTACAAACTTATACCAAGTGGAAACATGACGAACAATAACTAAACAGTAAAAATAAGAACCAGGACGAAATGTCTCTGGACACTGACAGCGAATTAAATGGAGATTTATTTCGAGATTCCCTGAAGGTCACTCGGAAAGAGAAATGTCTGAAGAAAGCCGGTATACACAACGGTCGAAACTTTGCGATAACAAAAATCTAAAAAAAATTGTCCGAACGTAAATAATGTGAACAATAATTTCACTCGTTGTCAATGCACTTAATACAGTAGTGATTATATTACTTTACTAACAACGTAACCTAATGATAATAAAATAATTTATTTTACAAGGCAAACGTTTCTTTTCCAATTGCATTCTTTGTCAATGCATGTTATTCAGTGGGGGATATGTAGCTATATCAATAGATTTTTAGTGTAATAATAAATGTAACATTTATTTTATACGATATTTATTTTTTAACAATCACCTTGTTTTTTCAATGCACTTACAAAAATTTAAATATCTGTTAAGTTTTTAACAGAGTACAGAAAGTGCGACACTGAGATCCGAAGATGTAGTGGGATGGCTAAAGATGCGTTCCAGAAGCTAAGCAAAGTATTAAGATACAGAAAAAATGCCTTAGAAACAAATAACTGTTACGTGATATCTGTCCTTCTATATGGAGTGAATGATGCATAATCTTTGCACAGATGAAAAAGAGGCTTGAAGTAACAGAAATATGGTTCTACAGAAAGATATTGAGGATACCATGGACCGATCATGTGGGCAACAATGAGGTTTTGGAGAAAATCGAAACAAAAAGGAAACATACTTAACATCAGGAAGAGGCAGTTAACATTTGTGGGGCACGTAATGAGAAAAGGAGCTTTGGAAAATCTGATACTCTCAAGGCAGATTGAGGGAAAGACGGACAAAAGAAAGCAGTGCGTAACATATTTGATGAGCCTCAGTAAATGGATGGTAGAACAGGGTTTGGAGAGAAATTTAAAAAAAGACAAAACTTATGAAGAGCTACAAGGGACAGGAAGATGTGGAGAGCCATGAATGCTTTCGCCCTGAATAGACAAAGCACATAAAAGAAGACTTAATTCAGTGGTGAATGTGTAAGGAAATATTGACAAAAACATTCATCTTAGACAATTATTTAATTTTCAGCGTTTTTCTTGGTCAAAGCGCTTCGTATTAAACACATAGATAAAATATTATACAATAAAATTAACAAATCAAAACTACACTAAAAACTGCATGTCGGGCCACGGACTTATTGACCCTCCTCACCCCTCTCTATATTTTTATCAGTCCATTTAAATTTTTAGATGATTGTTAAATCAAAGGTTCTATTTTTCTAATTTAGAATTTTTTATTTTATTTTTTAAATTTTTTAAAAATTTATAGAATAATTATTTATCAAAAGAACAATTGGACAATTTTCTGGAACAAAGGATAAAACCAAAAACCCAAAAAATAAAGCAGTTCTAATATTCAACTCAATATTTCCTCTTTTTTATTTCCAAAATGAAAATATTATTCATTATTTATTTTCCACGAATAATAAAATCAAATTCTAAAGGAAACATAGAAACAAAGGAAGAAAATAAACAGAAAGGATTTACTATTGTTATCATTTTATTTTAAACGTTATTGTCATTTCACATGATTAACATTGCTGAAGCGAACAAGGACTTTCTATTGGACTCAATGGACCGGGCCCCGATCGTCAAGAATCAAGCAAAAGACGACAAGAGATAAATTATCAAGTGTTGTCGTGATGCACAATGGCGAATAACGACACCTGACACGTCAGATTCAAGGAGAATAATTTTGGGTTTTCATGAAAAATAAAACCGGCATAAAAGGGTATGAAATTCTCATAAAATATGCGCCTGTCTGACAAAATGGAAGAAATAAATTTTTCTTCATTTTTATTTTTTGTTAATTATTTATTGGTAATATTCCAATTTCCAACGACAATGCTTCTTCTGCAACGGCCATTGTCTTTGTTTTCGAAAGATCTGCAACAGACGACAAAGATGAAATACTTTGTATGAGTCATGTTTAGATTTAAATGTGAAAAAACTATATATATATATATATATATATATATATATATATATATTATTTCTTTTTTTTTAATCGTGTTCACCCCATGCAAGTGAGTAAAGGCACTGAGACATAACAAGGAGTGGATAAATTAGAAAAAAGAAACATAGTCAAGGAAAAAGAACAAAAGAAGTGTGATCAGAAAGGAGGACTGGATGTACACACATACATACACACACAAACACGCATACATATACACACACATATATATGTGTGTGTTTATATATATATATATATATATATATATATATATATATATATATGTATATATATATATATATATATATATATATATATATATATATATATATATATATATATATATATATATATATATATATACGTGTGTTTATATATATATATATATATATATACACGTGTGTGTTTATATATACATATATATATATATATGTGTGTGTGTTTATATATATATATAGATATACGTGTGTGTTTATATATATATACGTGTGTATTTATATATATATATGTGTGTATGTGTATATATATATATATATATATATATATATATGTTTATTTGAAAAGACTGACAAGGTGCTGCGGTTAACATTTTATTTCATATTTTTTATGTGTTCTTATAATTTTCTTCTTTTCTGGACGTAAATTATGTCGAAATATTTTGTATATCGGATCGCTTTCGGCTGTACCTTTAGCCATCAACAAGAATGATTTTAATTTTACATTTTACTAAATGTATGGATTCTTATATATATATATATATATATATATATATATATATATATATATATATATATATTATTTCTTTCTTTTTAATCGTGTTCACCCCATGCAAGTCAGTAAAAGCCACTGAGACATAACTGGTTACGAGGAGTGGAGAAAATATATATATATATATATATATATATATATATATATATATATATATATATATATATATATATATATATATATATATATATATATATATGTGTGTGTGTGTATATATATATATATATATATATATATATATATATATGACTGAGAGTAAAAAAAAGAACAAAATCTATTCCATACCTGAAGATGTCTGTAGGAACAGACGAAAGCTTGTAAAAATAATAAGAACTTATGCAACAGAAATTTATAGAAACAAGGATCTTTTCATTCATAAACAGGTTCGGGGTTTTTGTATATTATTTGAATTGTTCGCGACGATGGATTTCGCCAATTAAATCATTAACCTTTGTATTTGTTTTTTGTATGAATAATTTATTAATTTGGAAATTAATTGCACCTTTATTGAAATATATATATATATATATATATATATATATATATATATATATATATATATACCAGAACAATTTTAGGATAATCTATGTCAAAGTGGAAAAAAACGATTAATTAAAAGAGTAAGCAATTTACTAAGATGTAAACGTATAGAAAAAGTGCTTTAAATCGCTAGATCATCCACAGTAAATTTACGTACAGGATCTTCTAACATTTCGCCTTCCATGGCGGATCTTCTCTCGTCGCAATGTGAGATGTTTGGTGGCAGAGCTGATAAAGACATAAACAAAAACGAAAAGAAACTAAGTCACGTCGGCTAGACTATATAACCAGACATATATTTTCAAAAAAGGAAAAAAAAAATTAAATTTTAAATTTCAGCGTCCCTTCATACGCGTGTGTGTTCACATCCACGTAGACATCACTTTAGTCCAACATGGTCCTGGGGACGGAGAGCCACGTCACACTGATTTTGTTTTTTTTTTTTGTTTTTCACTTTGTCAAAGATTTTGCCAAGACCGAGGGTGACCCACACTATATTCCGATGTCTTCGGCAGTCGGTAAAGAGCTTTCGGGTGAAATCGGAGCGGAAATGCTATCTGAAAGGATCACGAGACAGAAGTTACAAAAACATATTAAGAAGAACCGATATGGTCTGTCTGTTTAAATTTTTATTCTATTTTTACGATTTTCGAGTAGGGTGTTGTGTATTCGGATCAAAATGGTGGATATGGTGGATAAAATGTCTGAAGTGTATGTGTTATTGTTTTGTTTAAGTACTTTTGACTGACTCGGTCATTTTCAAGAACCATGTGGTGTTTGTGTGGTAGGCAGAAATCCTTTATCTACATTCTAGTATTCCTTGGAAAGCTGAAAGTTTGAAATAGTTTACTATCACGTAATGCGTAAAGATCATTGATAGAGAGGCTGCTCCAAAAACAATGATATATATATATATATATATATATATATATATATATATATATATATATATATATATAGGAATGGGTAGGATAAAAACTCTACATACAGGCACAAATACTTGCACGTAGGTATAAATAATTTTCTTCCTTCCTCGGGAGTTATAAATGCAGTGCTCAGTGTCATAAAACAGAGCTAGAGGTATATACTTGTGAATATATATAGTATCCAATGTCGATAGCTAGACTCAGAGTTTCATGCAATTTATGCAGAAACCTGAAGATTGCATAAACTGCATGAAACTCAGAGTCGTGCTAACGATGTTGGATATTATGTATATTCACTAATATATATATATATATATATATATATTAGTGGATGGAGCTAGGGAGAAAAACTGCTTACCTCCCTTGGCATTTCTATTTTCGGACGCCTCAGATGCCAGGGACTGCTAATACCCACTCACCTTAGGCTGAGAAGCTACACGGTGGGTACGGATGTCTGCTGACGAGTTTAATGATAAGGGCCTCATAAGAAATGTCGTTTTGTATTTATTTGTACACCCACATGCTGCAAAATGTGAAACATTATCTTATTTACAGTGAGGACCCATGCATTCATAGGTTATGTGGAAAAAATTCCTCAAGCCCCCGACACTTCCACTTTGAGGATCCCTCAGGCGCTTAGGATTACCCCTAGCCCATTCCCGAGGGAGAAGTATTAGCTTGGGGCAGCGGCCCCCTAGAGCTCAAGATTATTAATAAGAACCGCATAAGAAATGCGGTTTTATCATTTATATCTGAAATCATGCATTTTAAACTTGGCGGACCATACTTAATGAATATAACTAATTTGCATATTTAGATTTTAAAATCGAAATATTTAAATCAAATACGTTTTATTATTTATTCCCAGTCGCATCCTTTGGGATGATTGTAAATAAGCAATAGTTTTGCTGCCAGTTTTTTTAATAATTATATTGTTAGTCATTCAAATAAAGCTACTTGATACTCTAAAACAGGTAACTATCTCAGTATTTAGACCACAGTCTAAGAGGAAAACGAAGTAAGTCATGCATCAAGGGAAATATTGTAAAATAGGAGAAAAAGATCAGAAACATTTAGAAGGCAGTGTCTATGATTAATTTTCTATAATACAGGTCGTACAATAATATCGTTAGTGAGAGGAAATCATCAACTATAAAACTAAACTTTACACATACTCATTACCAATAGATATGCATTTTCACCAGTAATGAAAAAGTTCCTGCATGCTGTGCTAGTAATAATCTACTTAAGCCGCCAGCTGTTTCACACGTATGACTGTCGCCACTAATGAACGAGTTACCCACCGCCCAACTGAGCTTACATCCTCTGTTTCGTCTCCGTAATCGCCTAGCAAGCGTCAAAGGATGCGCGGATTTTTTTACACGAAGGAATTTCAATTACATACCATTCTTTGTACAATCTTTCATGTCAAACGGCATTTTTTCAGACTGCCAACCAGCTCCTATATTTAACAAAACGCAAATAATAGCTTATTTTCGGTATGGTTGATAGACTAATATAATAAAATAGCTTGGCTTATTTTCGCAATGCTATCGTGCGTATATATATATATATCAAAATAGAATTCTTTTCATTTTTCATTCAAAATACTCCAATTTTAGGAATACGTTTTCACAGCGTCGCCCACGTGACGACAACGTGACCTTGTTTTAAACGGAGCGCTGATCTTATAAAACTTTCAGTTATTTGTTTGGATAAGTCTTGTTCTTATGTACATCGTCTTTGTCATGTTGAATTGATAATGTTAATTATATTTTATGAATATGTCCTGAAGATGGTTTATTAGACCGAAACGTCCGACGTTGACATTATATTAATATTAAAACAGCATAATTGCATATAAGGATTTTTGTTTGTTTTTTCCGTATATTTTTCTTCATACTGTCGGATCTATATTCATAGATTTGCTTACACACACACACACACACACACACACACACACACACACATATATATATGTGTGTATATCTATCTATATATATATTATAAATTGATTTATTTAAAATATGTTTTTTTTCGCTACACACTTCTAACCATGTTTCAAAAATGAAGTAATGTGAGTATATATATATATATATATATATATATATATACTCACAAACATCTATATATATATTTGTGCGTTTATACATGCATTTATGTGTATACATGTGTGTGTGTGCCTATATATATATATATATATATATATATATATATATATATATTCATATATTCCTCGACTAGCACGACTCGGAGTTTTATGCACAACGCAATCTTCAGATACTGAGTATGAAATGACCGTTACGCAGTTTGAATTTTAATATATCTGGTTGTCATAATGTTGACGTAGTTATATATTATGCTGGAATAACAGTTTTAATTTTAAAGATTATATTTGGCAATTAAAATAAGCGGCATTTATATATGTGTGCAAAAAAAAAAATTAAAATTAAAAAAAAATATTTTTGAGTTGTCAATAATTTTTAATTAAAGGGAGATTACTTGATATTATTAAAAAAAAAAAAACAAAGAACATTAGTTTATGTTCAAAATAAATGGTTACATGTTAACAATAAATATCTGCTTAAATACGTCGATCCAGATTAATTTTTAATGTAAATTACGTTTTATTTTTAGTGCAAATTTCTATTTATTTTGAATATAAATTAATGCTTCTTGATGTTAAGATGAAATTCATCAAGGAAGGCACTGTAGTTTTTTTTTTTACCTAAGTACTTTCAATCTCAGGGGTGAATTACAATGATACACTTATTGTAACTGTGATGGCCTTGTTTTTTTTTTAAATTCCATAGCTACAACGGATAAATTATAAAATAATTATAACAGAGCGCGTTATTTAAAAATCACCATCACAGATTTTATCAGAGTTACAATAAGTTTTTCTTTGTAGTTTACCCCTGAGGATGATCTTCGAGGAGATCGAAAGTACTTGGGTAGGAAAAAACTACGGAACTTTCTTTGATGAATTTCATTTTAACATCAAGAAACTGATTAGAGAACTGGAAAGGATCGTTCTAATATATATATATATATATATATATATATATATATATATATATATATATATATATATATATGTATATAAATGTAGTTAAAAAATATATATACGTTTTATATTTGAATAATTTGTATTTTTAATGAATAAATTCATTAAAATGGATATTAAAATTCAGAAAATGAAAAAATGATGGACATTTTAAACATTTATGGCGGATTTATTTGCCTAATACATATATATATATATACATTTACACATATATATATATATATATATATATATATATATATATATATATATATATATATAATCGATATATATATACGATATTATTCAATGAAACATGTTTGAATTTCGTACACACACACACACACACATATATATATATATATATATATATATATATATATATAATCGAGAAGCCCTTTCGTCAAACAATGCCAAACAATGTGCAAGTTTCATCATCAGTCAACCATCCATGTAACCAACCAACCAAACCCTTTGTAGCAATGTTTATACAAATACACGCATGCGCAAACACACCCGTTTCTGTCTGTCCATAGCGTTTGTATGAGAATACGCTTCACTTAACCTCTAGGTTCATTGAAAAGCTCACTGAATAAAGGTGATATCAGAACGTTTCTCAATTGGGGAGAGCAGAAGAGAGAAGGCCGAAGCACTGTCGGTTCTTGGCTGCTGGTTTCTCATCGGATTCCTTTCTTTCTAAAATTATCATTCTCTCCGTTTCCCTCAATTTTCATTCACTTATCTGCTGCTTTGTTATTTTCGCCAGCGGTTACTTCACGACTAGAATTTCCCGGGGATAAATATGAAGGAGGCGTGTGGAGAAGGCTGTTTGCGGCCGCCATGGGCTACAGGAGAAAGAAAGAACAGTTTGCAAGCGTAAAATGAAGAATTGAAGATGTAAGGCAAAGACTTGGTGAGAGAAATTGAAAAAAAAAACGAGAGGAAATGGATTAAAAAAAGGGTAAAAATGAATAGAAAGACGAATGTGGAAGAAAAGGAGAAAAAACAGAAAAAGGAAAGTGTAGAGAAAGGGTAGAATGTTCGATAGAAATGGATACATAGGAAAATACAGAGAGAGAGAGAGAGTGAGAGAAGAGAAAATATAAATGGAATGAGAAGAAAATCGAGAACAAGCGAGTGAAGAAGAAGAAGTAGGAGGAGGAGGAGAAGAAGAAGAAGGAGAACTTAAATAAAAAGAAAAGAAAAAAAAAACATAAAAAGGAAGAGAGTGTGACGAGAACCTGAAGGATATTTAGAGCGAAACAAAGGTTTAAGAGATAAAAAATTGGGAAAAGCGGAAGTTCATAGTGAGAGAAATAAGAAGTGAAGAGAAAGAAAGGTGATCGAGAAAAACCGGAATGGAATAATAAAAACGAAAAGTAGAAAAATGAAAGATGAGAAGAAAATGTTAATAGAAAGAGAGAATATGAATGATGGCTGTTGGAATGCTATCGTCTTTTTTTCAGTAATACAATTGAGACAGAAAGAGGTAAGTGGAGACAAAGAGGTAACAAAAGGGGAGAAAAGAGAGAAGAGTAGATCAAGAGAAAACAACAAAAAAGTATAAAAATAGAAGGAATGGCGAAGAAGAACCAGAAGTGGAAAAAGAAGGAATAAAGAAGAGTGATTAAGATGGCGAAAATTTCGACCAGGAGGCAAAGAATGAGGCATCAGATTAACAAGAAAGAAAACTCGACATTAAAAGAAGACGAAAAAAATGGAAAAGAAAGATGAAGGAGAAACGATGGAAGAATGAATTATCTAATTTAGTTGCATTAGTGTTTGACACAGAGAAGCAATATTAAAGCTTTCTCTTCTTTTTCTTCAGTCTATCGCAAAAAATAGCCCGGAAGTAGGCAATATGGAAGAGGAAAGACAGACGGAAGTGAAGAATAAAGAACCCGTTTTGTTGCTCCCGGCCAAAAAAGAAAAGAAAAAAAAAATGGAGTCAATCGAGAAAAAAATAAGGAAGGAAGAAATAAAGATCTTGTTTGATGCCACTGCTGATGAAGAATAGGCAGGGGAAATATAGCTATGGGTATAGCAGGTCAGTTGCTTGTGTCGGCGGGCCCCTACTGATGAGGGCTATTGAGCAGTCATACCTACAGGCAACAGAAAAACACACCTCTCATACCATGAAGGAAAAAAGATCTCGCTTTATCACGGACTAATAAGATAACGAAGAAAGCTGAATGATTGACTGGACAAAAGAAGAAAAATACTACAAGGTTTAATTTGTAATCAGTCATTGCTGAACGGGAACAATGGGACGTTATTTGCATCAACATTAAAATAGCCCGTGTTTCAATTGTATCTGCTGTGCGTACTGAATAGAACATGATGTATATAGCCTGGACCCCTCGTCAGGACGCAAATCCGAACTCTCTAGTCTTGAAAACAACAAATCATATCTGCAACTCACAAAACCAACTTATTTATTTATTTATTTTCTTCTGACTATATATATTTTTTTATTCTGTCATATTTTATTCTTTATTTTTTCCCACATTTTATTGAGAAAGTAATAAGAATTTTTTTTTTTACATAAAAAGAAGAAGAGGTACATGAATGGGCGATTCTGAAGACCACCCCAAGAAGTACTGGGTGTGGTTCTGGTTCAGAATATCCGTGCCCAGGGTCTTAATATGTACAGATGTAAAAACTGAATAGAACTAATTTGGTAATCTCGGGTTTGCTTTAGGGGAATTTTGGATATTTGAAAACAGATTTCATTAAGTGACTCGGGTGAAGGCAGGTAATCGAGCTTCTTTTTTATGCATTGCCATTAAGTTGCGAAATATTTTCCCCTTGCATATTGGCTTCTGCTATATTTGCAATATATACAGGCATGTAAATATGATCACTACTTGGACGATTCGACATCGACATTTCCCAAAATGTCGTTTTCCAAAAATCCGCTTTCGAACAGACGGTTTTTCCCTTCCCACACCATACCGTGAAAAACGTTTTAACAAATTCTTAATAGCGGCCACTTCAGTTGAGAAGACAAAAACCGTAAAAATCAAAATGCCTCGAAGCAATGTAAATATTTTCATTTTAAAAAGCGTAGGCTAAATGTTGGCCTTTTTGTTATCTGTGTTGGGCTCAGTGAAGATCCGTGTATAATCAATTAATTAAGCTGGAATATAATGCTGAGGGTATAAAATAGCTATTAGAATATAATTTTGAAATAAAAATCTACCTTTTTCTTGTTTCTGCTTCTTTTAAGGGAAGGAACTGGTATTTATCTGCTAGGTTAAAACGTGCAAGTTTCTCAAGCAAATGAGAAATTAAAAATAAAAAATAAAAAAGTGGGGATATTTTCATCCTCTCCAATCGTTGCAAGAATGATAATTTTAAAATCTGATTAAATACTTAAGCAATTTCATATCGTAGAGATTTAGAAATTTAATCTGGAAGAGTATTTAATTAAGTGTACAGTAACGTTAAGTAAATAAAATTATGTGACCTGGGATGTCGCGGATTGGATTTCATAAACAAATGCACGAAAGATTTCAGCCACTCTCAATATTAGATTTATAATTACAGGGTAAATTCAAAAACATATATAAGAATGCAGAAGACAAAATGAATAATCAATGTATAAAATTTTGAGATTTCCTTTAGTTCGTCTGTCACACCCTCTAAAATAGCATACATTGACCAATCAAAACCAAATTTTGCGGAGAAGTGCAAACAGGTAAAGAGGTACAAAATACAGTTGGATTTACTAGGGTGCTTTTAATCTTTCAAAAAGATTAATGAAAATTTATTGTACTAAGCTAGTTAATACAATAAATTTACACTAATTTGTTTGGAAAAATTAAGTTTTATTATTTAACATACACACCATTTTAAAAATAATTTAATGATTAAAATAACAAATACTTAATATTTAATAAAAATGCAATATTTTTTATTCTTTTATTTAAGTTTTTATTTATACAAGAATCTAGTTTCCAGTTCGCTCTGCTTTTGCAAGAACTATAAAGAAATCACAAGGCCAAACACTTCCAAAAGTAGAAATTTGGCTCCAGAAAGTAATATTTATGCAGGGTCAGTTTGTGTGTTGCATACTCAAGAGTATGAAATCCTAAAAAATATTTCTTCGCTGTTAAGAAGGAAAAAAAGGAATTTTCTTAAAAAAATATTTTTTATCATGACATCCAATAAAATTAAATTAAAGAAATTATTAAACTGCGAAGCAGGGTTTTTGTTAAAGTATTTCCCAAACAAATCAGCTTAATCAAATTTCATCGTTTGGTTTGCGAAATTGAACGAAACTGAGAGTTTGTAAATCACGACAAGAATGTTAGCGATAACTTCAACAATACTAAATACTACGAGAAATTCAATACGAGTCAGCGTGTTGCAAAAAATTCTAGTATATATATATATATATATATATATATATATATATATATATATATTGAACAATAAAAAAATATTAAAAAATTAAAATCTACAGACACACTGGGTTGTAGATTAATATACTTTCGTTTTTTTATTATTATTTCATTTAGATTCCTCGACTAGTTTCGGCCAAAATGGCCATCATCGGGAGAAGAACTATTTCTGCTTGCTGGTAGCAGTAACCTATTCTGTGATTTCCGTTATTCCGTCACATCCTCTAAAATAGCTATATATTGACCGATCGAAACTTTTGGGGTGAAGTGCAAGAAGTTAAGGAGGGTAGAAAATACAGTTGGTTTTACTAGGGTGCACAAAAACCGTGAAGTAGGGGTTTTGCCAAAGTATTTTCCCAAACAAATCAGCTTATTCATATTTCATCGATTGGTTTGCGAAATTGAACGAAACTTACAGTTGGTAAATCTCGACATAACAAGCGATAACTTCAACAATACTAAATCCTGTGAGGATTTCAACGTGCGTCAGCGTGTTGCAAAAGAATGTATATGTTGCAATTGAACAAGAAGACGAACAGGAATGATTACAAGCATTATTGAAATAATAATAGAATTATATATATTATGTAAATTCATATCTAATGTCGTTACTTTAGAAATGCATTGAACATCAGGAGGATTGGAATTATTAGTGATCAGGAAAAAAGCCAGCCTTACTGACAGTATAGAAATATTATATATATAATTTAAATGCATTGGTAATTATTTTTTTTTTTGCAGAATTGCATTGGTCAGAAATGAATGCAATAATAAAATAATGACAACATTATATGCGTAGTAAAGGAAAGCGAGAAACATAAGGAGTATACAGCGATCGTAAGAAAACATAATGTTAATTTATATATATCAATCTCTTTCAGAATTTAACTTGTTAGGATAATGTCCGATTTTAGAATAAACCTTTTAATAGTATTCTAATATATTATTATAATAGTTACGCAAAATATATTACTCCCTCATAATGTTTAAATTTTCTTAAAGTTTCTTTGTCTTAATTTTATATCAATCTCTCTCATATCCTAACTTAAAACATAAACTCCTGATCTTGAACATAAAAAACGAAGAGTTGTGATTACTTTTTGTTATGTGTTCAAGTTTGACCATAATGCTTTTCAAACTGCTGCCAGCATTAACAGAACATGGAGTAAGGGAGTCACTTCTGATTGAACAGTAAGGCGCTGTTTTTTGAAGTTCTGCCGTGGGGATGTGAGTGTTAATTTCAAGGTGGCAGAGGGCGTCCATCTGCAATTGACAATCGACATTAGAAAACATTAGTCAAACAAAATCCACTTCAAAGTGTTAGAGAAATTTTAAAAATATCGGACCATCTCAAAAAAATGGCAAGGGGGAGAAACTCTGTTAATGGGTTCCATATAAACTGAGTGAACGTTAAAGAATTCGACGTTTTGAAGTGTGTACTGCTATCAGCTTATTCGGTTAAGCAAAATGCAACCGTCATTGATCAATCGGCGAGGTCCAATTCTGCTTTATGATAATTTTCGCTCAGGATGACTACAGAAGCTCACCGACTTGAGATACAAGCCTTTTCCGCATCCATCATATTTATATGACTACTTGCCCGCTGACGACCAATTTTTCAAGCATCTTGACAATACTTTTAGGGCAAAAGTCATTCAGTTGCAAAGAATATGCAGAAAATGCATTCAAAGGTTCCTTGGCGTCGAAACATTTAGAGTTTTATCGTAAAGCCGTAGATAATCTTGTAACTCGATAGCAAAAATATATTGATGCTCAGGGTTCCTGTTTTGGATGATTTAAACACTGTTTAAAAACATTAATTCAGGAATAAATTTGATTCTGGAATCGAACATTATTTTCTGAACAATTTAATATTTAGCTAACCACCGTTCATCTCTGCCTGTAGAATTGGCTAGAAAACTTATCAGGAAATACAACCGCTGGATAATACCTAAGTGACATAAAATACACCAATGGCACCGTGGAGTCTCAGAAAGAGGAACGGTTACACAAGATATTCGATATTCATCTCCGATCTGTTAAAGTCTGAATTAGTGGAACAAAGAATATATTCCGCCAGAACATTTTTCTAGAAATAACGGTAGTGTAGCAATATACTTGAAACGTCTCGTATGTGGAAAAGGGGCTGTAAGGCTGAAAATAATTCATCATCCACAATGCTGCAAAAACGCTTTTAAATTCTGTAAAATCTGGAAAGTGAGGATTGGCTATGAAAAAGATGACCGAAAACTATGTATAGTTCATAAAACCCTGGCAGGACCTGTAATATGGAAAATCTAAGGTATGTTCAACACTGGCCAAGATCAACAGAAACAAAGTAAGAGATAAGATCAGCCTTAGAAGCAAGGTAAGAGATACTGTCAACCTTAGAACCAAGGTGAGAGATACTGCCAGCCTTAAAAACAAGGTAAGAGATACTGTCAGCGTTAGAAACAAAGTAAGCGATACTATCAGCCTTAGAAATAAGGTGAGAAATACTGCCAGCCTTAGAAACAAGGTAAGAGATACTGTCAGCCTTAGACAATTTCGGATATATTAGGTTACAGCGGTGGACTACTGGAAGAACCATAACATTACAAATATTTTCATGGCAACTGCACTGACGAGTTTTTTCCCTGGTGTCCTGACTACATGAATTTAAGCGTGCTACTAGATAGACATCCAGATCCCACCTATTACTGTTGAAATAGTTAAATGTTACAGCTCCTTCTACACCAACAGTTTTTTCCCGCACTTCTTGCCTGTGGAACACCCTTCCGTTTAACTTGATTCCCTGATAGCTACAATCTTCAAAAATTTAAATACAACATCAATCGCCATCTTCTTGAATCTCGTTTATATTTTATCCTTTCCTCGACCCCTCCCCCATACCTAGTCTTTTATCTCACTTTCACACTCTGTAACACCCTGTGTATTAGTGGCATTCCCGCCTTGATTGAGGTGATTAAAAACTTATACCAAACAAGCCAAGTGCAAAAGGAATGCGAACTCCATGCGACAATCGCCTCAATCAGCCACGAAATTAAACTTATCATAAGGGTCCTAATGAATAGATCCCGTAGTAGAATTAATGTGGAAATAGGACAAAAACAGTGTGGCTTTTTCCAAGACACTGGAACAAGAAATGCAATCTCTTTTAATCTGAATACTATAGAAATACTTCTATCTATATTTTATAGATTATACAAAAGTATTTGATAAGGTATGAAACGAAAACATGCTTGAAAGGCTAAGACAGCTCGATTCACTTTTTTTTACAGTAAGGTACATCTTTTATAAGGCCTGGGAGCCACTCGGTGTAGAGAGTTACGTTAGGAGACAATTTGTACGGATAGGTGAGGAAGATAACGGTTAACCGTAGCCTTGAGCAATTTAAGATTGTAGTGATCGAGGAAACATCCTCTTGGGAGTCGGTTCCACAAAGCTGTGATACGCGGGAAGAAGCTGTTCAAGTGAAACTTACTTCTCACTGATGGAATACAGAGGGAATATAGGTGGTCTACTACTATGTAAATGGCATAGCGCGTCCTTGACGTGAAGGTCAGTACTGACGGGATCAGGCAATGTAGTTCGCCCGAGCACTTTCCGTGGAACTAGGGATAGAGCAGCTACATCTCGCCTGTGAGAGAAAGGTTAGTGAGTAGGGAATAATTCGTTCTGCACAAGCCAATCATTATCTACTGTCTCCTTGATTATTCTTTTATTGTTTTTCTTTCTTTAATGTTTCGCTTTTTTTTCTTATTCTTGCACAATCTTGTGTCTTAGTGGCTTTACTACCTTGTATGAGGGGGGAAATGGTAAAAAAATGTAGAAAAGTCCTAAGAAATCTATGTTATGGCAGTAGGAAAGTGATTGTAGCCTAGATGACTGAGGGACCAATAATATTGCAAAATATTAGAAGTCATTTTTAGGTTTACACGTGAGATTGGCGCCTAGTTCATAAGAAAACTTATCAGGAAATACAACCGCTGGATAATACCTAAGTGACATAAAATACACCAATGGCACCGTGGAGTCTCAGAAAGAGGAACGGTTACACAAGATATTCGATATTCATCTCCGATCTGTTAAAGTCTGAATTAGTGGAACAAAGAATATATTCCGCCAGAACATTTTTCTAGAAATAACGGTAGTGTAGCAATATACTTGAAACGTCTCGTATGTGGAAAAGGGGCTGTAAGGCTGAAAATAATTCATCATCCACAATGCTGCAAAAACGCTTTTAAATTCTGTAAAATCTGGAAAGTGAGGATTGGCTATGAAAAAGATGACCGAAAACTATGTATAGTTCATAAAACCCTGGCAGGACCTGTAATATGGAAAATCTAAGGTATGTTCAACACTGGCCAAGATCAACAGAAACAAAGTAAGAGATAAGATCAGCCTTAGAAGCAAGGTAAGAGATACTGTCAACCTTAGAACCAAGGTGAGAGATACTGCCAGCCTTAAAAACAAGGTAAGAGATACTGTCAGCGTTAGAAACAAAGTAAGCGATACTATCAGCCTTAGAAATAAGGTGAGAAATACTGCCAGCCTTAGAAACAAGGTAAGAGATACTGTCAGCCTTAGAAACAAGGTAAGAGATACTGTCAGCCTTAGAAACAAGATAAGAGATACTGTCAGCCTTAGAACCAAGGTAAGAGATACTGCCAGCCTTAGAAACAAGGTAAGAGATACTCTCAGCCTTAGAAACAAGGTAAGAGATACTATCAGCCTTAGAAACAAGGCAAGAGATACCGTCAGCCCTAGAACCAAGTTAACAGATACTGTCAGCCTTAGAAACAAGGTAAGAGATACTGTTAGCCTTAGAAACAAGGTGAGAAATACTGCCAGCCTTAGAAACAAGGTAAGAGATACTGTCAGCCTTAGACAATTTCGGATATATTAGGTTACAGCGGTGGACTACTGGAAGAACCATAACATTACAAATATTTTCATGGCAACTGCACTGACGAGTTTTTTCCCTGGTGTCCTGACTACATGAATTTAAGCGTGCTACTAGATAGACATCCAGATCCCACCTATTACTGTTGAAATAGTTAAATGTTACAGCCCCTTCTACACCAACAGTTTTTTCCCGCACTTCTTGCCTGTGGAACACCCTTCCATTTAACTTGATTCCCTGATAGCTACAATCTTCAAAAATTTAAATACAACATCAATCGCCATCTTCTTGAATCTCGTTTATATTTTATCCTTTCCTCGACCCTCCCCATACCTAGTCTTTTATCTCACTTTCACACTCTGTAACACCCTGTGTATTAGTGGCATTCCCGCCTTGATTGAGGTGATTAAAAACTTATACCAAACAAGCCAAGTGCAAAGGAATGCGAACTCCATGCGACAATCGCCTCAATCAGCCACGAAATTAAACTTATCATAAGGGTCCTAATGAATAGATCCCGTAGTAGAATTAATGTGGAAATAGGACAAAAACAGTGTGGCTTTTTCCAAGACACTGGAACAAGAAATGCAATCTCTTTTAATCTGAATACTATAGAAATACTTCTATCTATATTTTATAGATTATACAAAAGTATTTGATAAGGTATGAAACGAAAACATGCTTGAAAGGCTAAGACAGCTTGATTCACTTTTTTTTACAGTAAGGTACATCTTTTATAAGGCCTGGGAGCCACTCGATGTAGAGAGTTACGTTAGGAGACAATTTGTACGGATAGGTGAGGAAGATAACGGTTAACCGTAGCCTTGAGCAATTTAAGATTGTAGTGATCGAGGAAACATCCTCTTGGGAGTCGGTTCCACAAAGCTGTGATACGCGGGAAGATGCTGTTCAAGTGAAACTTACTTCTCACTGATGGAATACAGAGGGAATATAGGTGGTCTACTACTATGTAAATGGCATAGCGCGTCCTTGACGTGAAGGTCAGTACTGACGGGATCAGGCAATGTAGTTCGCCCGAGCACTTTCCGTGGAACTAGGGATAGAGCAGCTACATCTCGCCTGTGAGAGAAAGGTTAGTGAGTAGGGAATAATTCGTTCTGCACAAGCCAATCATTATCTACTGTCTCCTTGATTATTCTTTTATTGTTTTCTTTCTTTAATGTTTCGCTTTTTTCTTATTCTTGCACAATCTTGTGTCTTAGTGGCTTTACTACCTTGTATGAGGGGAAATGGTAAAAAATGTAGAAAAGTCCTAAGAAATCTATGTTATGGCAGTAGGAAAGTGATTGTAGCCTAGATGACTGAGGGAACAATAATATTGCAAAATATTAGAAGTAATTTTTAGGTTTACACGTGAGATTGGCGCCTAGTTCATACGTAGAGTACAATCTTATTCCCGGGTGGATCTAGCTATGTATCTGTCCGTGACAACTTATCGAGGTTGCTCTCTTCATTGACTGGGTTAATATATATATATATATATATATATATATATATATATATATATATATATATATATATATATATATATATATATAGCGTCTTTGCGTCTTTATCTTTCATTAATAATTACTCTTAACTGGAAAGATAGCATCGCCGTCACACCTAACGAGAAGACAGACTCAAGTTTTATCGCAAAAGCTTCCAGGCACATACAAGCGAAAAGTCTAACGTTTTATCTTGTAATAAAGTCAGAAAAAGCCCTAAATATTAGTAAAATAAAAACAAGTCGTGTAAAAGTTCTTTGCTTCCACATTTTGTCTATACAAAAACCAGTTTTCCAGAAAAGTGTGATGTTTCTTTTCCTTCTGCTACAGGTTTTCGTCTACTTTATAAAAAGCGTCAGAATTATTAACATAATTCTCGAGTGATTCCATAAAGACGAAATACAACGACAGACGTAACTGCGTTCAGTCACTTTACTTCAATTTGAAACATAAATATAATATTTATTTAAATTGCGCCGTCTCTTGCGATGAGCTCATTTCTTTGTAATACAAATTTATTGAGATATTTTATTGTTGAAAATTGAATGATATCTTCGCTAATATAAATAAATATATAATTTCTATTGGTGTTAAACAGCGCGAGAGAGTAACTTGCGCGCCAAAGTCGAATACTAAAATTAAACTAGATCTGAACATGGAATTTGCGGTTAGGTTTTGAATATCTTTGTGCTTCTGTTAATTCCACAATTATTATTATTATTATTATTATTAAGTGATGACATGGTAATGCATATTGTCAATTTGTACTTTTTTATCTAAGAGGCGAACATGGATAGAAAAAAGACGAAAAAGAAAGCAAATAAGTTAGACAAAAGTTTTAGATACGAGAGAAGAAGAGAAAATAATAAAAGAAAGAAGAAGAAGAAGAAGAAGAAGAAGAAGAAGAAGAAGAAGAAGAAGAAACCAATATCAAAGTAGGAAAAGATGAAAAAAGACCTAAAGCTATTAAAGAAAAGGAGAATATTGGAAGAAGTCGACAGAAGAAACCTATAAAAGAAAGAGAAAACGAAAGAAAGAAAATAGAAAGAAACAAAGGGAAAGAAAGAAGATAAGAAAAATAACCTGAGAAGTAGAAAAAATATTATCAGAAAGCGTAGAGAAGAAGAAAATGTAGAGAAGAAAAAAAATACAAGAAAAAAGAAAAAACGACCGAAAGTTAGTCAAGAAGAAGTATATAGGAAAACGTCAAAAGAATGAGAAACCAGTGAAAGAAAGAGGAAGAATAAAAGACAAAAGAGAAGAAAAGCAACCTAAGAAGAAGAAGAAGAAGAAGAAACCAATGAAGGAAGAACAGGGAAGAGAAGGAAAAGCGGCCAAAAGATGAAGATAGTAAAGAATCTAATAAAAAGTAGAAATGGAAAAAAGAGCAAAAACGAAAAGAAGGAAGAGATGGAAAACAACCTAAAGAAAGAAGAAGAAGAAGAAGAAGAAGAAGAAGAAGAAAAGAAGAAAAATAATAATAATAATAATAATAATAATACGAAGAAGATGTAACCAGTAAAAGAACAGGGAAAATTGAAAAAAGGCGTAAAGATGGTAAAGAAGAAGAATATGGTAAGACGCCGACAGAAGAAGGAACCTGTAAAAGAACAAAAGTAAAGAAAATCAAGTTAAAAAGAAGAAAACAAAGAAAGAAAAATAAGAAAGGAGTGAAGAAAAACAATCCAAGAATAAGAAGTAATGGGTAAATATGGCGGATGAAGTGTACAATGGCATGAACACAAATACACACACACACGCACACACACACACACACACACACACACACACAAACTCACGCAAAAATAGAAAAATGACAATGTTATTCACTCGAATGTCTGCTATGACAAGACAACTGTGTGCAAATATCCCGAGTTTGGTAAACAAAAGTTGAAAAACATTGACAATTCGCTCGTTAAAGACCAAACCAGAAAGACAAGGATTAGCGTGTTAGTTTTCAACTGAGATAAAAATATACGCAAGTTTAGTGGCAAACATGACAGTCAAATATAATCTCAGAAACCACATTTAAAAAGAATAACAAGCCCAGTCATTTATTATTTGTGGAATGAATAGAAAAATCATTGTAAATAACTCGAAACGATAATCCCACTCTCTCTTTGTATCATATCTCTCTAGGATCCGTGCGTTTATGGCTCCCCACAGCTTCCCGTCTTTGATTGCCATCAATACTATCTTATCTACAACCTTTGCTTGTGGTACATTTTCCTCCATCTCTTTGGTAAACTTATAAAACGAGTTATTTGATGTTTTACTTTGTGTGTCATGTGAGCATGAAATTTTCCAAGGCTACTTTTTTCGTTGTGTGTTCCAAAACTTTTAAGTCTATCCAATTGTTAGCAGCATTTTCTTAGTACTTCCTACTCTCCTTCTCGGATATTCTATTCCTGATGTCCCGGTTATTCATCTGTATTACCAGATCTCGGTCAGTTGCAGATGTCACTTCCTTTCTGGTGAATGGTAGCAGTAACGGTAATATTAACCATGTACTTATGAGAAAACATTGGACATTGATTAACCGAGCTAGATTTACCGTGTTGAAATTTAATAAATATTTCTATTCAAAAATATTCCGGGAAAACATGTTCCTCAAGTCCAGTAACTGTTATTGTTCTTTCTAGTACTGATGGGGATTTCTTTTTTAATCTTTTGTTTCAAGCTACATCAGCATCTTGATTATGTCATTATTTTCGCTTCGACTTAGATAGGCTATCCATTTTAGTTGTTGCTGCTGAAGTCCTCAAGTGATTTCTGTTATTCTGTGTGATTCTGTAACGCCAGTCAGTGAGGCTCGAAAAAGGATGATCTTCACTAAAACCTACATATTTCATTTGCTCATAACCATTTTAATCACTGAGGAGGCAGTTGTATACAGCTGATAGTTTAGAAATTTCTGAAGGGGGTTGGTGCCATGCCTGACATCCGCATGAGAGTCTTGATCTGACGAAGCTATTTAAGAACATAAATCGAGTTTACAAGTTGATGTTTTGGTTTTATAGCAATTTGCAGTGTTGGATGAAACTATCCTTAGCAAAGCCTCTAAGTTCGATTTCCTTATCTCTAAGACTAAATTTGTCGTAACTCATTCAAATACAGAAATATTTGAGATGTATAATATTTACTAATCATCATGAATATTAATGTTGCATTCAGTGTAATTGTCACCATTGCTTTCATTTCAAAGACAGATCATAGTTTTTGTTTGTGGAAAGGTCTATCTTGAGTCCGTTTTTCCTTGAATGCTTCCCTTTGTCAATTCTACAAAGATTTTCATAGCAACTGCTCTGACGAGATGTTTTCCATGCATGAATTTAAGCGTGCTATTAGGTTGGCATCCCGGTCCCACCCCTTTTAGTGTCGAAATAGTTAAATGTAATCGACACTTCTACTCCAACAGCTTCTTCTCTTGCACTTCCCAACAGTGGAACACTCTTCCTCTTACTTGCTTCCCTGATAACTATAATCTTCAAAAATTTAAATGTAATGTCAATCGACATCTTCTGATGCCTTGATCCTCGTTCTTCTTTTTATCCTTTACTCAATCCCACCACCCCGCCTATACCCAGTTTTTCTCTTACTTTCAGTCTATGTGAACCCTTGCGTACTAGTATCACTCTCGCCTTGCTTGGAATGAAATTCTTATATAAAAAAAAAGATACTTAGTAAAGAATGCTGATTTTTTTTTAAGAATACATATGTTATATGATATCATCAATACTTCGGAACAGAAATCAGAATAAAGGATTGTATGGAAAAATAACAGAAAGTTTCAAAGATCAACATTTTAGTATGTCTATATATTGGAGTTAACCAACGCCTTTATCCACTGTGCCATGTGTCCTTAAGGAACTATAACACTCTACCCCAGAGAGCGAAATAAAGGGTTCGGTTCGACATTCCAACCGCCTGAAGAAGGCCGGAGAGTACAACAGTCGAAACGTTGTGATAAATATGGTAACAAAGACGAGGACAATAGTCTGAATAATGTAAATAGTGTATCAACATTTTAGCTATCTTCTTTCTCTTCTTCTCTGCACCGTGTATCTTCAGGACGTGGGCGGTCATGGCTCTTCACAATTTTACTGACCTTTTTAGCTCTTTGTAAATTTTGTCTTTTATCTGTTTCTTCTAATCTCTGTTCTGACAACCATTTACGCAAACTCTTTATGTAAGTTATGCATTGTTTTTTTTCTCTCTCCCTCTGTCCTGTGAGTATCAAATTTTCCAAGCCCTCTTTTCTCGTTATGTGAAATAGAAATTTCAACTGTCTTTTTCTGATTCGAAATATCAGTATCCTTTTTCTTTCCATTTTCTCCGTCATTGCTCACGTGTTCAACACATGAAATTCTCCGCATCCTTCTGTAGCGCCACATATCTGTTGCCTGAAGTTACTTCTCCATCTGTAATCAGACCGAAATTTAGGAAGACTGAATTTACATAACAATTTGGCGCTTTTTTGCTTCTAATACTTTGCTTAGCTTTTGCAAGTGTATTTCGCCATCCCAATGTGCTGTCGTATTTCGGTGTCGTTTTATTTGTCCATTGATAAAACACTTACTAGTTATTTACGTTTTTGTACTTGCTTGATTTTCATATTTTCAAATTGTAATTCGCATCCATTATTAATTGTTTGGATTTTGCCGAATTAACGAGATGATCTTCCTCCCCAAAATCATAATATCTATCTTTATATGTGTATTATGAAAGAACCAGTGCCTTCCCCAAAAAATAGCTTAAGTAATTTTAACCTGCATTATTTTTTAACGTGCTCTGTAATTTCTTGTTTAGGTCCAATTTTTCCTTCTTTTATGTACTGTGACCTTTTTAAACGTGAGCAATAATGACACTCCACTACTTCCTATCCTTTGTAGCTTCAAAAAATGTTTTTCTTCCTATACCTTCCATTTCAGATATACCGGCTATTTGCACAAGCTCGTTATGTGAGCTACTCAATGTTTACCTCTGACTTTCCTTTCTTCAATATGTCTTGTGGGTGTTAAATTTCCCAAACCCTCTTTCCTCATTATATGACCTAGAAATTTCAATTTTCTGTTTCGAAATACAAGATACCATTTTTTTTTCAATTTTCTTGAAAAGTTCCATCTATGGTATCCTCAGAATTCTTCTGTAGAACCGCATTTCTGTTGCCTCAAGTCTCCTCTTCCTTTTTGATTTGGCTGGTTGAGTTTGTTTAGCGGAATATCAACATCTTCATGGGTTATTTAACGCCAAAATATAAATATTTTTTATGCAATATTATTTTATTTTTTAGAAATAATAATGGTTTAGTGAGACAAATTTTACTAATTAACCCATAGCTGGGGGTTGAGAAGTGTGGATTCGTACTTTTCCCAAGAGTATTCGCGCGAAAATAGAAATAACGAATGCAACTGGAATTGGAACTCGGCTCTCCGATTTAGAATTCCGGGTCATTATCTGTTACACCATATGCACATCTAAGCTTAGAGAACATGATATTCCCAAGCGGTCACCCATCTAGGCATTGAGCGGACATCACGTTGCTGAACTTCGGTGTTTCAAAGTGATGTGGCCGTACAGAAGGATTGATATTGAATAGCAGTTCAGCACTCTTTGCTTTTTTTTACGAATGTTTTCCGCTACTTTGTTTGGCTTTTGGAAGGCATGTTTCACTATCCAAATGCGCCTTCGGATTTCGGTGTCACATATACTGTCCTCTGTTACAACATTGTCCAGCTAATTAAATTTCTGTACTTCATAGCTCGCATATTGAGACGCTGATGTTGTTAATGAGTAAGTTATTCTTACTTTCTTTTTATGTGCCATATCCTTTCGGGACGTAGGCGATCATAGCTCTCCACCTGCCTCTATCACTCCCAGCTCTCAGCAAGTTCCTTCCCTCTGCTACCTCCCCTAGACCACGTTCTGTCATCCACCTACTCGAGCTCGCCAGGTATGTCACGAGCTGCTTTCCCTTCTCTCTCTCTCTCTCTCTCTCCCTCTATTCGACCCGTGAGTATCAAATTCTCCAGGCCCTCTTTCCTCATTATGTGTCCAGCTGTCTCTTCCTGATTTTAAGTATAAGCCTTCTCCTTGTTTGCCACCTCTCTAAGAACTCATCGTTGCTCACACGCTCGGTCCGTGTTATCCTTAGCATCCTTCTGTAGAACATCTCTGTCGCCTCAGGTCTCTTCTTCATCTTTGAGGAAATCGTCCAACATTCTCTGCCGTAAAGAAGGACAGATGTCACGTAACAGCTCAGTATTCTTTTCTTTGTTACCAAATAAATCCTCTTGTCTCGCAAAACTCTGCCCAGCTTTTGGAATGCGCCCTTGGCCATCACAATACGTCTACAGATCTCAGTATCGCACTTAACGTCCTCTGTCAAGACGCTTCCCAGATATTTAAACTCCCGAGTCTGTCTGATTCTAGTTTTCCCGACCTGCAATTTTGGGCTCTTCCTCTAACCGATGACCATGCATTCTGTCTTCTTAGTCTTTTCTTCTCACTCTCCGTGGCTACCTTCTGTAGGAGATTTTGTAATTTCTTTGACCATATATTACGTCTTCTTAAAAACTGATGAGTAGTCTTTTCTTCTAGCTTTCCTTTACTGCCCGATTTGGGAGTTCATGCAGTTTTCTTTCTTTGTGTCATCGACTCTAAATTATCTATGTCTGATATATTGTTAACTAGCTTAAAAGCTGCCTTATCGGGAGTCCTTTGAGCTAGCTTCCGCGGAGGGCTCTTGATTGGGTCTTCATCACAATAGTTAGGAAGGAGTAGATGCGATAGGCAGCAATAAACTATAGAAGAACTCAGTATTATTCGCTGCATTTAAGTATTACATTAATATTTAAGCTTACCTTAAAAGGTAGGTTTTAAAAACTTCAATGTTAATTCTTCTGCCGCCACCTAATTTAAAGAAAATTTGATGTACGTAGTTCCTTACTTAACGTACAATTATTTTTATTTCATGCGTGACTTTCTCTGGATTTCGCAATTAATTTGAATTATTCCCAAATTTATTTCCAAATTGTTATCGTACAAAAGATTTGTCGCAAAAAATCACATACAAAAATCGCAGAAAACGATTGCAGTAGTGAAAACTTGGGAATCCAGAATTTCAGGATTGTTGGTCCGGAACCGGCCAGGAATGTTTTCAATTTGCTCATAAAGTCGGCCTGATTCCAAAATGATATGATATGTTGAGCTACGGCCTCTATAATTAAAGTTGAAAAAGTGTGACACAGTTACACACTGACATTTGCATTTATTATATAAATATATCCACAAATAATACATCCTGCTAAGACTTCTAGTTATCATAGGTTCTCTTTGCGGTATAGCGTAAATAAATCTAGTGAGAAGACTAATCCCTATCTAACACTTTTCTATTTTTATATACGTTATCCATTTTGTATCTTCATGTAGGAAGTTTGTTCCCAGTAAATAATCTGGATTATTCTAAGATATTTTCTGATAAATCAAGTTTTCCTAGTCGTTTAAATAGAGCTTTGTTCATTGCTTCCTGAATAGTTAAATAGACCATTATTCGAAATTCAAATGTATCTTTATTAAATATTTCCTGAAAATTAAACATGACTAAAATTAAAATTAATTGGAAATCAGAGAAAAGAGTACTGGGGAATTACGTAATATCAGTTCTCCTGTATAGCAGTGAATGCTGGACAATCATTTTCACCGATGAAGAGGAGACTTGAAGAAGCAGAAATGTAGATAGATGCTGAAGATACCATGGACATATGCGAGCAACAACGAGGTTTTAGAGGAAATTGAAACAAAATGGAAACATAGTTAACATCAGCAAGAGAGAGTTGAAATTTTTAGGGCGCATAATGAGAAGAGTGGGTTTGGAAAATTTGACACTCACAGAACAGATTGATGGCTAGGCATCATTTACCTAGAAAGATCGTGTAAATGGATAGCAGAGCAAGGTTTAGGAGAAATAACAAAATGACAAAATCTATTAAGAGCTACAAAGGACAGGGAATTGTAGATAGCTATAAAGGACATCGGCCATATAAGAAAACCTTAACGTGTTCGTTGAAGTTACCGTAGTTTGTGATAAAATATTCCGCAAATTCTGTTGATATAGCATTGTTATGCTTGATAGTGATCAAACGCTACTAATTTGGATAATACAAGCCAGTCTTGACCCCCCCTGTTCCAGTGAGCTGTGAGGGGTAGGTTAGAGGAATGATCACCTCCTAGGCTCTGGTAAACAAATGTAACTATACATTCATTCATTCTCTTAATTGTAAACTGTGGCACCGAAAATATTTAAAATATCTGTAGAAATCCATTGGAAATTATCCATATATAATGAAGAAATGTCCGTTGGCGTAGATACATTTTATACTTGTCAGGCTTTTTCTACGTTATTAGATGAGTACATTACATAGTAATGTATAATGGATATCGGCTTCGACTGGGAGAGCAGAGTTCGAATCTGTTGTAGAGTAGTTTTCACAGTGCCTCCACTTGTATTTCACTAAGTCGTCCTAAATTAGGTTCGACGTACAAAACGTTAGGAACTTGAAATAAGAGTTAATGACGCAGCAATCTAGTTGTGATGGTTGATACTTCAATGTCCGACATCGACTGACTCACTCAACACCACTGAGCTCAACTGGCGACCGCTACTACTACTACTTATTATGTGAGAGTCTATTAATAATAGAATAGGTACGTTCAGGTATAACAGAATCCCAGTCGAATTCGTTAATTTCACTCACGCACAAATTACCATTGTGAAAGATATGTATCCATCTCTTCTCCCCTAACTATGAGTTGAATAGCAAGACAGACGGGATTCTTTAGCCTTGGTTGGCAACCAGTCTACCGCAGAAAAAATGGCAATCTACTGCGGGAAAGAAAATCTGCTTCGAAAAATACATGATCGCACAACCGTGTATGGCCCTTAACTGACTGACACTACACAGGGATGATCAATGTTTGATTATTTTACTCTTTTGATTTAATTTTCTTTATTTCTTTCTTTCTTTCTTTCTTTCTTTCTTTCTTTCTTTAAGCACTCTTATTTCTTTCTGTCTTTATTTAATTCTAATTTTCTTTCCTTTTTCTTTCTTTTTTGGTTTCTCGTTTATTTTTCTTTCAACAAGCTTCTCTCTTTTTGTCTTTATTTCTCATTTTTCGTTCTTTTTTTATTTTTTGAGATTCCTTTTTCATTTTCTCTTTCTTTCTTTTTTTTTCTTTTTTTCAGTACACTTCTTTCTTTCTGTCTTTATTAATTCTCATTTCCTTTGTTTTTTTGTCTTTCGTTCCTCTTTCATTTTCATTCAACACCCATATCTCTTTCTGTCTTCATTTATTCCTCATTTTTCGTTTTTCTTATCTCTTCTGAATTCTTTTTTCATTCATTCATTCATTCTTTCTTTCTTTCTTTCTTTCCTTCTTTCTTTCTTTCTTTCCTTCTATCTTTCTTTCTTTCCTTCTTTCTTTCTTGAATCTATTTTCTACGCTCTTGTTTCGTACTCTCTCCTCTTTATTCCTCTCTAACTTTTTCTTCTTTTTAGAGCTTTTCTTTCTTTTCCTTTTTTATTTCTTACTTTCTTTTTTATTTATATCGCATTTTCTTTGTTTTTCTTTCTTTTTCTAAGTTCTTCTTTCATTCTGGCTTTAATTCATTCATGCATTCTTTATTTTTTTCTTTTTTTCAGTATCTTCTTTCTGTATATTCATTTCTCATTTTCATTCTTTTTATTTTTTGAGGTTCGTCTTTCGTTATCTCTTTCTCTCTTTCTTTCTTTATTGATTCTTTTTTACGTTCTTCTTTTGTTCTCTCTCCTCTTTATTTCTATCCCTTTTTTTCCTTCTTCCTTTCAAAGATCTTTTTTTCTTACCTTCTTCCTGTTGTTTTTTTATTTCCTCCTCTTTCCATTCATGCATTATTGTCTTTCACTTTTATTTCTTTTTTCTAAGTTCCGGTTTCAATCTCTCTTTCATTCATTTTTTTCTTTCTTCTTCCTTTCACAACTCTGCTTTCATTCATTCATTCATTCTTTCTTTCTTTCTTTCTTTCTTTCTTTCTTTTTTTCTTCACCTCCATAAGCATCAATTTTATCTTTATGAGGTTGTTCTTCATATATGTTCAACAAGATATTTTCTCCTTCTGGTTTTCCATTCATCATAATCATCATCATATTCATCATCATCATCATCATCACCATCATCATCATCATCATCATCACAACTACCTTCTTCTTCTTCTTCTTCTTCTTCTTCTTCTTCTTCTTCTTCTTCTTCTTCTATCCACTTATCATATTCCTCCTCATTTATTTCTTTTTCTTCTTTTTATAATTCTCTTTTATCATTAACATCACGAACATTTTTCAGCTCTTCTTCATTTCCTTCATCCACACTTCTTTCTCAATAATAATAATAATAATAATAATAATTTATTTCTTTTTCTCGTCTAAGACTTCTCTCTTCATCATCCCCCACCAATCATCAGCATCTTGTTTGGTAAATATATTCCAGGGATGGTGAACGTCTTTGATGGAGTCTGGTGATTTACCGACAACTGAGAATCAGGAATAAACAGATGCCAAGGTCAATGGGTAGCTGACCATTCTATTTGCAGGATCATAGGTTTTTGATTTGGTTTATGCATCGAGGAAACGGCATGTGACTTTTTTTGGCCAAAGGTCTGCGTGACTTGTTCAGCGGGTGGAGCCGAGGTGAATCACTCGAAGTCAACGAGTTCTGAACAGAGCAACAAAGGCCAAAGAGTTCAGAGGAAGAACAAAAAAGCTGCTTTTTTGTTGAAGTATATCCACTTCTGGGTGGGATGAATTCGGTCACTTTGGGAGCGTTTTCCCTTTTCCTTCAAATTACACACACACACGCGCGCGCGCGCGCATATAATATATATATATATATATATATATATATATATATATATGACAATTTTGTAAATTTTTGGCATGATTCGCTGACCAAACAACGTCATCAAGAAAACGAATTTTCTTTCAACTAAATCTACATTGGCGAGACAAAATGTGACTCCCATTAATCATATGAACACTGGATACTTTTCTGAAGTCAACATACAAATGTAATGATAGTCTCTTGTGGTTAAATTACAAATGGCGCTGTTCGGTTTTAAGATTTATTTCCATGATGGAAAAAGGATACATATTCGATTTTTTATATCGTCATATTTTTTCTTTAGCATGACTTCTCTATAGAGGGGGAGGATAGACACCAAGAAGTGGTGTAATAGAAAACCTGACGCACTAGAACAATTTTGACTGAGTAGTGAGTTCGATCCTCATTGGGTACTCATGCATTCGACCTTGTCCCACATCTAACCTGCACTTAGAAAATCATATATATATATATATATATATATATATATATATATATATGTATGTATGTATAGTGCAAACTCGGTTCTCGAACGTCTCAAATGTCGAACAAATCGGTTTTCGACCATAAAATTCGAGATGAAAATGCTTCGGTTATCGAACAAAATTTCGGTTCTCGAACAACATTGCCGAACCGAGTTAACCCAAACGGAATAATTTATGAGGCGACTGCGAGTTGTATACATTTGTGTGTTGTGGCGTGCTTTTCTTTTCTAATTTTATTGTACTCTGACATTTTTCCCTACACAGATTCTTATTGGAAAAATAGTTTCGGTTTACGAACATTTCTGGTTACCAACGACCTTCAGGAACGAATTAAATTCGTGAACCGAGGTTCCACTGTATATATACATATATTGCGTATATTTTAGCATCATTTTTTCATTAAGGCATGTTTCATTAAATAATATAAAGTTTTATCTACATATTTTTAATAGGATCCTCTCGTAATTAGGGACAAGTTTCTTAGTATCCTTATTAAAGGAAAAAAGAAAATTACCATGTTGGTGCATATTCATTTTATTCCGAGTAATTTCGATATTAGCACAATGTCATCATCAGGGTCTTGTTTTTTTTTTTTTAAGATAAAAAATTGTTGCGTTCATCGTTTTCTAAGAGATAATTGTTGTGTTCATCTGAAAATTAAATTTGTTTTCACGTGAAGTGAAAAACACAAATGATAAACACAACAATTTTTGCCTTATAAGGAATCAGCTTATATTGGCATTATCATTTTGTAGATATCTAAATTTATGCGCGTAGCGTAGTGGTTACTGGAATGATTCTTCTCCGAACCTCGTGGACTGGCGCTACATAATCACAAACAAAGAACTGTACATGCCGTAAGCTATAATTAGCTAGAAGTACACTACAATTTCTCTAACAGTTTAGTCTTCAAGATCAGGAGTTGGTATATTTATTGTATACAACATACAATTGTGGCACATGGCCTAAAAAGAGGAGGGGTTGAGGCTGGTCGACACTAACTGTCCTATACCTAGCTAATCCGATTCACAACCCATTCACTCATTACAATTTCCACATTCACCATAAAAACTCGTCCGTCACCAATCAATCCTCCATACACCATAATATCGCATCCTCTCAAGGGGGACCTACAAAACGTGCCCCATGTCATAAAAATTTAATGATAATAAATTATAAGGTCAGGACTCGTTTAGCCACCAGTTGTATCAGCTGCTATTTATATGGTGGAGATTTGCATATGAAGACATATTCTACCACACTTTGTTTTTGTTAATTTAAATTTGGAATACTTTATTTAGGCAAAAGAAAAGAAATGCAGTTTTAAAAACAACAGAATTCTCCGATACCGAGTCGTTTAGGTTCTTTAGTAATACACTTACAGCGCCTTAGAGGATTCTATTTTTTTTATTTTTATGTGCCATGTCCTTTCAGGACGTGGGCACATGGCTCTCCACCAACCCTCTATCACTTGTAACTCTCAACAGGTTCCTTCCCTCGGCTACCTCTCCCAGATCATGTTCTGTCATCCACGTGCTTAAGCCCGCTAGGTATGTCATGCGTTGTTTTCCCTTCTCTCTCTTTTCCTCTGTTCAACCCGTGAGTATCAGATTCTCCAGGCCCTCATTATATGTCCCTGAAACTTTAGCTGCCTCTTCCTGATGTTAAGTATAAGCCTCCTCCTTGTTCGCATTTTTGAAGTGTGGTGTAATGGAATAACCAGTCACCCCTTATGAATGATTACACTATAGGTAGTAAATACCTATAAAGTCCACTGTCGGGAAGAGACGCGAGAACAGAGAGAGGGAAGTGAGAACAGTCGCACAGATTGTTCAACTGTCGAACTCTCTGCCTCGGCAGAGAGGAACTCGGACGAGGCTTTGCCGAAGGGAAAAGTTTCATCCGGGGGGGGGGGGTAGACAGTCCCCTGAACCCGTTTAGGCGGGTTCAAAGGGAATATTTTTGGCCGAGCCTACGGGCACGGAGAAACCCACGTTAAACTCGGCCTTGTGCAACATACATTCCTTGTGGGGGGGGACTGTTAAATATAACAGAGAGAGGGAAGTGAGAGCGAGATGACCGGTGACAAGGTTTTCTTTAAGAACTACCGCGGTGGAAGATGTTTTTGGGAGGATGGAGTTATTGCAAACAGGATTGGAAGAAGATTTGTATGCAAAAGGCACATAAATCAGTTACGACTGCGATGTTCGGAAATCGTGCAACTGGGTGATGAAGTTCCGATGGATATCCAGTACAATACATTTGAAATAACTCCACCCACTAACATACCAGAACGCGCAGATACATCGCCTACACCGGCTTTGCCCGTAGGATCGAATTCACCTCGAAAAAAATATAAGAAAAAGAAAACCGACAGTGCGTTTAAGTCCGGACCCGAAAAAAAAGAAGAAAATATTAGAAGCTAAATTTTTCTAGAGGAAAGTTTCAGCTCAGGGGGAGGTGATGTGATAGAATAACCAGGCACCCCCATGGATGATTACACTATAGATAGTAAGTACCTATAAAGTCCACTGGCTACGAGAGACTTTAGGACAGAGAGAGTGAGTGAGCGAGACGACGCAAGCACGTCCGACCTTCCAGTTAGTGGCACTTCCGACCTTCCAGTTAGTGGCACTTCCGACCTTCCAGTTAGTGGCACTAGATTAACCTGTGTGTATAACTGTACCGTATTTCATATTTTACTGGTTGTGTACAATAAACATTTCTTCTAGTAGCCACCTGGTGTTATGTGTTTATTCCCTTAGCACGGAATATAAAAAAGTGTTTGGGCTAGGTAAGTTATAGGTTCAGCCCCTTCAGTTGAATCACTGGACACTGGTGGTGGTACAATAGCTTCAGATTTTGTTAAGTTATTTCTATCCGAATCCTGTATAGGGCTATTTGAGACGATTGTAAGTGTTTCAGGTTCGGAGATTGTCATTTCCTCCCCAGCAGGAGCGAAGCGACGTAGGGAAAACAGTACTTTCTAATTCTATTTGGTAACCTGACAAGAGCGTAATCGGGATTTGACTTAATCACCTGAACTCGTACAGTAAATTCATACTTATTGTTCTGAACGTAGTTTCTCATGAGTACTTTCCCAGAAATCGTCAATCACGAAAATATCCTTTCATGAGGAGTACAATTCTTGGCTGTACATAAGTAACGAATAGAGTGGAGAGCGTCAGATATAATGGTTTCACATTAATAACAGCGACTTACGAGGCTGGCATCCTGCTCTCACCCTTTCACTGTCGAAGCTCCTAAATGTAGCCGTCTCTTCTACTCCAATAGCTTCATGTCTCGCACCTCTCGCCTGTGGAACTCCCTTCCCTATTCCAGTTTCCCTGAGAGCTATAATCTCCAACTATTCAAATGTAATGTCAATCGACATATCCAGTTGCCTTGATCTATCCACTATCCTTCTCCTCATCCTTTTCTCTATCACTCCTATCTGATCTTGCTCCAAATCTTCTGTAACCCCTTGCGTCCTAGTGGCTTCTCGCCTTGCTTGGGATGAAACGCTTAAAAAAAAAGAAAGGGAAACCTCTCGATTTTAAGGCTAAGTAGATCGTCCTCTATAGAAATTCGTCCAGTCTCACCACTTGACCGTTTCTCCATGGGTTGTACGTAGTAGATCTATCTACAAGTAGCAGTTTCTTTTCTCTTGAAAACATCTTCACAACTCCTCCGACATGAAACTAGGTCCTCTATAGGAGTGTATATAATTTGGTATACCAAATATGCAAAATAATTTACTTAAGCAAGACAATAGAGTTGTAGTGAGCATGTCCCTACACTCAAAAGGGAAAGAGAAATGACTATATTCATCAATGATAGTCAATAAATATTTCTTTCCTCTTCGATTTGAGGAAAGCGGCCCTTTGAAATCTATATTCAATATTTTGAAGGGTTGAGTGACTTTGATTTATTTGCCGCCTTCCCTCACAAATCTAGGCTCTTCTAGGGAACACATTACATTTTTCAGTCATTCTCTTTACATCCTCTGTCCAGTAGAGCAAATTTCTTTACCCAATAAAGTGCATCATTCTTGATACTCCAAGATGACAAAGATTATTATGTAATTCTTTAAGGTCGATATTTACGACAGAAATGCAATGTACTCTCGTTAACGAATCTGCGCGTGCGTTTTTGATGTCCGGTCGCTATCTAATACCGTATTTGTAAGTGGAAAGTTCAATTCGCCAGTGATGAATCTTGTTTTTAGTCTTCGAAGCTTTATGCTTATCGAAAATGTAGGATAGAGCATTTTGGTCTGTAACAAGAATAAAATATTTACCTTTTCTGGTAATGACTCCATTCTCTGATTGCTTCGATGGTCGCTTTAGCTTTTTTTTCTCTATTGGGGAGTGGTTTTGTTCAGAGGGGTTTAGAGTTTTGAACCAGAATGCAACAAACATATTCCTTGATTTAGCGTCGCAGCTAAGCTGACATAGCTAGCATCAATTTCCAGGGATTTTTCCTCATCTAGATTGTGAACTACAGCTCTTTCTAATTCCCAAACACTGAAATGTTCGCATGGGAGCATACGGCGCGAATACTAAGCAATACAGCATGCCGTTTATAAATTTCTGGCGGAGTGAATTGCGTCATGGTGCGCTTTTCCTCAAAGATGGTGCTCAACTGACGTTACTATACTGTATAGTCGACAAAATCAAAAACAAGCAAAGCGCATGCGCAAAATTAAAATATAAAACGACAACAATTTACCCATCGCACCCTGTATAAATATGCAAGATGTATTCTGACAAGAATTTTTTTTTTTTCTGGAACGACACAGTGATCCAACTTTCTTTGCAGTAGGCGTAACAATTGATCCAGTATAGTCGCTCCACTTCATGTCTGTTGTAAACGTGAGACGTAGAATTTTGCTCCTCTGGTGTTTAGCATCAGCCATGGTGATGGCAGGCAGAACAGATTCTCTGTGATGATTAAATAAAAGCAGTTTTGTTTAAGAAACGTTAAATCTTGTCCCAGCACTAAACTATGAAGATTATAGGAAGACTCGGAAGATAACTATTTTACAACCTGTTCATCTTTACTGCTTTAAATGATAATTTTTTCTATAAAAAAAAGTCCTGGGTATAACGATAAACTACATCTGGCAGCAAGGTTTCTGATTGGGAGATTGGGGTCTTTGAAAAGTGTGGAATCAACTCTTAATTGCTGTTGTTCTCAAGTCCACCCTGATCCAGGTTAGTATCCCCTATTATGGTCCCATCTATGGGCAAATATTGAACCTTTAAATAAAACACTATGAAAGTATACGAATACATCTTTATAGCAAACATACAAGCAATACATTTTCATATAAGTGACCAACAATACATATTTATAGTAACATTAACAACATTACATATTTATAGTAAAATTACCAAAACATTAATCCATATAATAATCTACAATTTCTTAAAGAAATCAAACTGTATTTCAAAATATAACTATAGCATAATCGCAAAACATCACTGGCACTAGTAATTATGTCAACAAACCTTGGATATTTTTTTAAGCATTTCACCCCAAGCAAGGCGGGATGCCACTAGCACGCAAGAGGTTACAGAGAGTGGTAGCGAGAGTAAAGAGGCGTGATAGAGGAAAAGGATGAAGAGAAGGACAGGGAATAGATCAAGACACCTGGATATGTCGACTGACATTACATTTGAATATTTGGAGATTATAACTATCAGGGAAACATATAATAGGAAGGGAATTCTGCAGACGGGAGCTGTTGGAGTAGAAGAGGCGACTACATTTAACCGTTTCGACAGTGAAAGGGTGGGACCATGATGCCAGCCTAGTAGCACGCTTAAATTCATGAAGTCTGGGAACTAGCGAAAGTAGCTCGTCAGAGCAGTTACCGTGAAAGTATTTGTAGAAAAGACAGAGGGAAGCGATGGCACGTCTGTGAGAGAGCGACTGTAGACGAGATGTCAGATCAGGAGCAATCACATTTCTTATCCGTCTCTGGATTTTGTCGAGGACCTTGAGACATACAGCAAGGGCTCCAGACCATATATGGCAGCAGTATTCCATGCAAGGGTGAATGGTATAGATTTGAAGGATGGAATCTGGCGAGAAAAACTTCCTGGCACGACACAGGGAACTAACTTTCTTTGTGGTAGATGAAGCTATTAATTCAATGTATTTGTTCCATCTCAGGTCATCGGATAGTGTGAGACCAAGCAGTCGCAAATAGGTGCTCTTGTGAAGTTGAGAATGTACAAAAACTGAGTATCAGTTACCATATATTCAATTGTGAAAGTAGAATAACATATATCATATTTTTCTTATTTCAAAGCTCCCAAGAACATTAAATTTCGATATTAAATGACCCATACGAAGTATACCGATAAACAAACAAATTAATCAATCGATAAGAAAAAGACTACTATTACAACACACACATGCACAAACACATACACACATATGTGTGTGTTTGCCTTTGTGTGTAAATGATACAAGTCTATCCGAATAAACATACCGATCGATAAACAATATTTGATTAAGAAACATCAATTATGATCGACTGAGTTAATAATTAGGTGAATATTCAATCCTTCTTACATTACCATCCACATCACGTGTTTATTAATCAAATATTGATTAATAATTATTGATTAGCTATCTAAATATTCTTTCTGGGTTATTTTCATCCTTGATATGTTTCAAGTGTTTGATAGACAAGGTCATCTCAGTCTCTCTCTCTCTCTCTCTCTCTCTCTCTCTCTCTCTTTCTTTTGTACTTTCATTCTTTTCCCTTTCGCCCTCACCATCTCTCTTCATTCTCTCTCTTAATCTCTCTCACAATGTCTCCTTTCTTTCTTTTTCTGTTTCTGTCCCTGTATCCACGTAGCCTGATTGACTATTACTACTCAGGAGTGAGTTCGATACACACACTGGGTACCCCATACAAAATTCAAAATTAAATATTAAGTTGGTGCATAATTATCAGGCGTTTTTGAAGGCGAGTTATTTGTCAGTAAAAATTGCTGTTTTGTTTACTTTTTTTAATAAAAATGTTATTTTATTTTCAGGTTATAAAGGTACGTGTCGATAATCATACGCTCCGGAATAATCATTTCAAAATGTTATTGTTGAATTGCTATGTTTCTTTGTTTATAATAAATATTTTTTTAAAAACGCCTGATAATTATGCACCAACCCAATAACCCAAAAATGTTTGGGTGTCTTATATCCAGGCAACCTCAGCAAACTCTCTCGATCCATCTTTCCCAATAACATTTTCTCTCTCTATTTATCTCAATAACCCATTCTCCATCTATCTCTCTATCTCTCTCTTTCTCACTCGTTCCATTCTCTCTTTCTAAGCATACACACACACACACACACACACACACACACACACACACACACACACACACACACACATCAAAATATTTACGTAAACTAAAATAAATGCGAAAACACTGTTAGTAGAATGGTAGATAATAAAAAGAAAGATAAAGAGAAGCGAAAAAAGATGTTTAAATTTATGTATGGAGGAGAAACTACAAATTGTAGAATTTAAGAAAGTGAATATTTTTTTATAGACAAAAGAAATGAAATTCTTTCAAACTGTCAGCACCCTGCTGCATTCATTTTGGAAAATGTAAAAAAAAAAAAAAAAAAAAAAAAGAAAGAAATAACCCGACAGATCTCGGAAATGTCCGAGATAAACAAACGCCCATTTGGGAAATTGCGACGCATAAAACATTCAATGAATATAATGACCTCTCCGATTGCTAATTTCTTATTGAAAACTTTATAAATGCCTCCAGTTGCTTATAAAAAATTTAACATCGGGTTATTTAATGCTAACAAAATAGCGAAAAAATTGAAAAGCAGAAATTATTAAGTCAGGATGTTAATAGATATAACACTGATGTATGTTGTCCCCAAGAAAGCAAAATCAAAAAAGATTTTCTATTAACATCAGAATGAGCAGAAGATTTGAAAAGAGACAATAAATATCTAATATTTAGCTTCTTTACATCTTCAGAGTTTTTCTCTTGGTGTATAATTCGGTGGGGCAAGTAATGACCACTCTGGTTTTCAACCGTTAAAAAGTTGACAACGTCATATTGAAAACTTTATAAATGCTTCCAGTTGCATATAAATATTTTACCATTGGTGTATTTAATGCTAAAAATAACGAAAAAAAAGCAGGAATTATTAACTTGGGACGTTGATAGTTAGATGTATGCTGTCTTCAAGAAACCAAAACCAAAGAAGGACTTGATATTAATATCGGAGTTACAGAGGTCAAGTTAACAGGCAGTATGGGAATGGTCTTTTGTCACCAATACAAAATGGAAGAATAATATTCATAGATATTGGACGAATGCACATTGAACAATAGCATTAAAAGATCTATCAATAAAATTCCTTTATTCCCTGTAAAAAAAAAAAAAAACTTTGAAGAGATTTAAGGACCTGCAGGACTCTCGTGACTTAGCAAAGAACATGAAGGTTTGAAAAGGACAGATAAGAGATATTTACAAAGTTTCTGAAGATGAGAAATCACACTGATTTTCAGTGTATCTTCAAGTCGAAACAGCTCTTATGATGATGATAAAAATGACTGACTAAATAAAAAACTCATTCTTATGTGTATTAAAAATTTATTTAAAAATATTTAAAATTGAGCATAATAATATGTATCTATATATTTATATGTATATATCTATCTATATATCTATATCTATCTATCTATCTATATATATATATATATATATATATATAATTATTCAATACTAGTAACAAATAATTATCGATAATGCGTGGCAATATTCCATATAATAAAAAAATGTAGATTAAAGTAAATACTAGTAAATGGTCGACAATGCTTCATTTAATAAACGCAGATGAAAATGAATACTATTAAAAATTAATAATAATAATGGCTAACAATGCATCATCTTCAGGTGGTTGGAATTTCGAACTGAACCCTTTATTTCGCGAAATAAAGGGTTCAGTTCGAAATTCCAACCACCTGAAGGAGGCCGGAGCGTACAACGGCCGAAACGTTGTGATAAATATGGCGACAAAGATGAGGACATTAGTCCGAATAATGTAAATAATGTACATAATACCTCATCTCAGAAATATAGACAGACAATGCATCATCTAATAAAAATGATGATAAAAGTAAATATAAGTAAAATATTATTAATAATGGTTGACAATGTTTCATCCAATAAAACGTGAAGATTAAAGTAAACACCAGTCAAAATTAATAATGTTGACAATGTTTCCTCTAATATAAAATGGAGATGAAAAGAAATCCTAATCAAAAAATACATGATGAATGACAATTCTTCATCTAATAAAAAATGATCCGAGAATACTATTTCGAATTAGCAATAACCACTGGCATCGTTTTTACTTTCAATCAAAAATGAAAAACTAAAATCTCTAAAATAATAGTTAACGATGCTTCATCTAAATCAAAATAAAAGTTAATATCGCCACCAATGCTAGTAATATAAAAACAAATATGGTGTTGATAAAGATACGGAATGCAGTGAGCGGTTTATAAGTTAGATTTCTTTGTTGTGCCTGTTAACATCTTATAGCTTTGAAGTTAAATCAGTTGTGCATTCAGCAGTTTGCCCTTAAGCAAAAAAGAAAATCAATGGATCTTTATCCTTTATTACAGATACTTTCTTATTTACGATGTCCTGATTCAAAGTATGAACATACGTTGCAATAGAAAGAAACTCAAAAATCAAGTTAAACACTAGTGGAAATTATTAATAATGGTTGACTGTTATGTTAATTTAAAATGTCATTAAGTTAATCTGACATCACTTACAACAAAACAGATGACTGAAAAGCGAGTCATTAAGAAAAGATTGCGTTTGCTACAGTTTCAGTTGACGTTGTCAACGGTAAGTTAAACTAATGGAGTTTTTGTGAAAATGATTATTGTCTTCATTGACAGGAAACTGAAATAAGCTGCGTTTCAAGAAATTACAAAAATTACGGTATATGAAGAATAATCCAAATAAATATAAGTCAATAAATAAATAAATTCGGAACAGAATTGTAACATTTCTTTTCTAAGTTCTTTCTTTTTTTTTCATCTTTTTCTTAAAAATAGAAAATGGCGCAAAGGGACAAATGAATCATTTTTATGCAAAAATGCAAAAACTTAAAAAAAAAAAAAAAAACAGGAAATGACAAACGTATTTGAAACCCAAGATGAAAAGCTATTTAAAATTTAATTCTATTGAAACGTTATCAGCAAGAGGTGCCAAATATTCTAGCAGGAAATATAACCTTGCGTGACAAAATCGTAACAGTTTTCATGGCGGATTCTTCCAGCTCATACTTTGCAGTGCGAACAAAAGGCTACCGACACGGCCGAATAAAAAAAAAACGCCTATTAGATTCATTCATTTTTATTTTTCTTATTGGGAATCAAAATCTTGGCAGATAATATTCTTCATTCATTCATTCATTTATTTACAATTTTTTAAATTCATGTTTGAGACGAGTCGCTGTCGGGAATATTTCTTTCAATTTCATTAGCAGACGACTTTGTGATTATTGGCGCGAATCTCGTGTCTCCATTTTTTTTAATCTTAGTTTAAGAGCCCTAGGTAATTTGGAATTAAAAATAGAATTGAGATTTAATCTGGTAATGCCAAAAGAATCTTCATTAGGTATCAATTAATTAATATCTGAAATTACTTCTCATGATACTGAGCGCAAGTTTACTGTGTACGCATATACCTGTATACATATCTTTTCGATGTAATATGTAGTGATAGCAGCAATGAATTCAGTCAATATCAGATGAGAGACAATTTTAAAATTATATAAATAATGAATTCAGAGCTATTTACCTTATTCAGTTGCTGAAAAGCATGAATCATTTTTATTTTCATGTAATTCCACACATAGACTTAGAATGATATATCAGCATCATTAACATCAACATTTTTTTTGATAAATAAAGTAGAGTAAATACTAGCTTTGATTTGAATGTGTTAAAAATGGAGCATAATTTTTTACTATTTATAATTTAAGCTATTAGGGTCGAAATTGGGAAGAAGGATTAAAATTTAAATAACAATCTGATTTTAAAAATGATCATTAAACTTTTTAATATAAGTATAAGTTGATAATTTGAAAGGTCTAGAAAGAAATGAAAGAAAGAAAGTCAAGTAAGATAAAAGCAAGAAGAAATATATATGAGGTCAGCAAAGAAAGAAAGAAAAAAGATGAATAAGATAAAATCAAGAAGAAATATAGCTGAAATCTGCAAAGAAAGAAAAAGTGTAAGATAACAGCAAAAAGATATATATCTGAGATCAGCAAAGGAAGAAAGAAGAGTAATATAAAATCAAGAAGCAATATACCTGATCAACAAAAGAAAGAAAGAAAGAAATGGAAGAGAAATGAAAGAGGAAATTTATCTGCGATCAGTAATGAAAGAATGAAATAGTGGAAAGAAGTGTAAGATAAAAGCAAGAAGAAATATTATCTGATATCAGCAAAAAAGAAAAAAAAGAAAGAGAACAATAAAAACGAAGTGTACGATAAATTCAAGAAGCAATATGTCTGAGATCAGCAAAGAAAGAATGAATGAAAGAGATTAAGATAAAAGCAAGATGAAATATATTTGAGATCATCAAAAAAGAAAGGAAAAAGAAAGATGGAAAGAAGAGTAAGATAATACCAAGAAGAAATATATCTGATCAGTAAAGAATGAATGAAGGAGAAAGAGAAAAATGTAATGTAAAAGCAAAAAGAAATATATCTGAGACCAGTAATAAAAGAAAGAATGAAAGAAAGAAAGAAAGAAAGAAAGAAAGAAAGAGTCAGATAAAAGCAAAAAGAAAGATACCTGAGGTCAGTAAAGAGAAAGATAGAGAAAGAAAGAAAAAAGAAAGAAAGAGGAGCAAGACAAAAGCAAGAATATACCAGAGGTCAGTGAATAAGGAAAGCAAGAAAGAAGGAATGAAAGAAGAAGAGAAAGAAAGAAATATAAGATAAGAGCAAGTAGTAATATATCTGAGATCAGTAAAGAAAGATAGAAAGAAAGGAAAAAAGAAAAGAGAAAAAAAAAACAAGAGCAAGATAAAAGCACGAAGAAATATACCAGAGGTCAGTAATGAAAGCAAGCAAGAAAGAAAGAAAGAAAGAAAGAAAGAAAGAAAGAAAATATAAAAGCAAGAAGAAATATACCTGAGGTGAGTAAAGACAGAAAGCAAGAAAGCAAAAAGAAAGAAAGAAAGAAATGTAAGATAAAAGCAAGCAGTAATTAATATATCTGATATCAGTAAAGAAAGAAAGAAAGCAAGAAAGCAAGAAAGAAAAAGAAGAGCAAGATAAAAGTAAGTAAAATATACCATAGGCCAGTAAAGAAAGAAAGAAAGAAAGAAAGAAATGCAATATAAAAGCAAGAAGAAATATACGAGAGGTGAAAAGACAGAAAGCAAAAAAGCAAAAAGAAAGAAAGAAAGCAAGAAGAGGAAGAAAGAAAGAAAAAAATGTAAGATGAAAGCAATCAGTAATTAATATATCTGATATCAGTAAAAAAAAAGAAAGAATGAATGAAAGAAAGAAAGAAAGAAAGAAAGAAAAAGAAGAGCAAGATAAAAGCAAGAAAATATACCATAGGCCAGTAAAGAAAGAAAGAAAGAAAGAAAGAAAGAAAGAAATGCAATATAAAAGCAAGAAGAAATATACCAGAGGTGAGTAAAGACAGAAAGCAAAAAAGCAAAAAGAAAGAAAGCAAGAAGATGAGGAAGAAAGAAAGAAGAAAAATGTAAGATGAAAGTAATCAGTAATTAATATATCTGATATCAGTAAAGAAAGAAAGAAAGAAAGAAAGAAAGAAAGAAAGAAAGAAAGAAAGAAAAAAAAGAGCAAGATAAAAGCAAAAAAATATACCATAGGTCAGTAAAGAAAGAAAGAAAGAAAGAAAGAAAGAAAGAAAGGAGATAAATAAAGAAATAAATAAATGTAAGATAAAAGCAAATAGTAATATATTTGAACACAAGAAAGAAAAAAGAAATAATAAAAAAGGTTAACTACTAAGAAAATATAAAAAAAGGAAATAAAAATAAAAGCAAAAGGAAAATATGAATCAAAACTAAAAATTCATTCGTAGAAAGAAAAATGAAAATAAAAAAACAGGAAATGTAGAAAATGGACTCAAGAAAAGATGTCATATTTTAGTTTTATTCTTATACAGACATAGAAATTAAGAAGAAAAAAAAGGAAAAAGAAAAAAGAAAACGAAAAAAAAATCCGATAATAAAACAAAGGGAAAATAAATCTTCAAGCAAACTAGAAATGGTAGATAGCAGACAAAAAAGATTAATGAAAATATACGCGGTTCTCAGCATAAATGTATTTTAAAGTAACGTTAATGAGAGTGCTTGAGTTTTACCTGCTGTTTGTGAAGATGCCGGCAACTCCCACAATCAACAGCAAATTCGAAACAGCGATTGTGATGAACTCGTTCACAGAGAAACCAAAAGAGAACAAAATGATGGACGGCGGAGGAGGGGGGTAAATAGAAAAAGTGAGAGGGGAGTGGAGAGTGTGAGGGAAGGCGTTATAAGAGAGTGAATTAAAGAGGGAGAGTAGCTTAAAAGAAAGTGGGAAGAAAAACAATGAAATGAAGAGTGCGTGCGTGCGTGCGTGAGAGAGCGTGAAAGAGAAAGAAAGAGGACTGGAGAAAGAAAGAGTGGAAACAAGATAAATTTTTACGTAAGTATATTAATAAGTAACTATTCTGTCACTATTTCTTCACCCAATACAAAGCAACTCAAGGTAAAGTTTCACCGAGTAAGGGAGAGGAGGAAGTATAATTTGGTTTGGTTCGTTTTACGGCATATCAACTCCTTCATGGGTCATTTAATGTCGAAATTTAATTTTCTTGGGAGCATTAGTAATTTCTTTTACAAAAAAAAATTGTATAGCTGGTAATTTTTTTCTTAAAAAATCTATTGGTGGTAATATTTTTTTCTTACAGAAATATATTGTTGGTAATTTTTATTACTATGGATATGTATTGCTGGTATTTTTACTATAAATCTTTTTATACTTTCATAGTATTTTGATCCGAGTTAATTATTTGCACATAACTAGGATCTTAACAAGTGCAACCACCCCACAATTAAGAGGTGATTCCACGCTCCTCAAAACCTTCTGATCAGAGGCCTTGCTGCCGGATGTAGTTTATCGTCATACCCAGGAGAGGAAGAAAGAAATACATATTATGACGACATCTAGGACAGATATCAGTTTACCCTGGAATCAAGGAGACTAAGATTGTTGTTGTCAAGAAAGCACACTCTCTGTAGTTTCTTCCATAAAGTAACCTAAAAAAGGATTTATTTTATCTATTATATGTATTGATATTTCAGCATACCATCCTTGCTTTTTAAGGTGTTTAATTCAAATATCCATCATTATCCACGAACATCGAACATTATACTATGAAAATTTCAGATCAGAATTCAAATAATCTCTGTTTTAGGTTTTAGACTTATTGATCTACCGTCGTAAATCATTGAGCATGAAGAGAAGAAAGAGAACCTTAACTCAGAAAGGAAGAATTGAAAGAGAGATGTAGCAAAAGCTAGAAAAAGAGAGACGAAAAAACAAACAAAGTTGTATTTAGAGAGAAGTAGATTAACCGATCGGTTCGTCTTTTACGGCTTATCGACCCTTTGCAGGTTATTTAAAGCCAGAAAATATTTGTAAATGTGAGAATTCGAGTTTGGAGATAATAGCTTAGTGATGCAAGTCTTACTAATTAACCCATTGCAATGGGAAGAAAGGGAGGGGAATCATACCGTTCCCAAGGGTATTTGCGCGTAAGTGACTATAACGAACACAGCGGGAATTGGAACTCGACACTCTGATTTACAATTCCGAGACATTATCCATTACACCACTCACACACCCAAGCTTAAAGCAACTGGTATTTCTAAGCGGTCACTCATCTAGGTATTGACCAGAATCAACGTAACTTAACTTCGGCGATCGTACAGGAACCGGTGTCTCAACGTGATGTGGTCGAGCGAAGTGAAGATAAAGAGATAAAAGAACAACAATGAAGAGAGATGTAGAGAGATAAAGAGAAAAAAAGAAAAAGCAGTATGAAGAAGTGTTAAGAGAGGAGGAGTATTAAGAGTGGGGGGATAAAGAAAGGAAAAGAAGCATTCAAAATGAAGTAGAGAAAAAGAGAGATCAATCAAGGAGAGACATGAAGAGTAAAGAGAGAAGAGAAGAAATAAAAGAAAGGGCAAGGATTAAAAAATGAGAATGTAAAGAAGAGAGAAAAGAAAAGTATAATAAATAAAAACAGATATGAAAAGAAAGGAGAGACAAAGAGAAATGATTAATGGAGAAGAGAGAGGAGAATAGATGTTATAATTGAAAAGAGGGGGTGAATTAGACAGGAATAAAAAAAAAGAGAAGTGATAGGAATGGAAATAAGGGTATGAAAGAAAAAGGTTATAGATTGCATAGAGAGAATAAGAGCGATAAACAAAGTTGGGAGACGGAGAGAAACAGAGTAATAGAAATAGAAAGAGTTAGATTGATGGAAGATGGTTAGTTTGAGCGGGAAAAGAAGGCAAAGAAAGTATAACTAGCAAAGAGAGTTGAAGTGCAAGGGATGGATATTTGAGAGAAAGAAAGGGAAAAAGAAATGAAAAGAATAAAAAAGAAAACAGACGAAAATAAAGGAATAGAAGAAAAGTAGGGACGAGAAGAAGGGAAAGATAAAAAGAGAAGGGAATCACTAAAGATGAACAGATAAACATGGACAATCAAATGCATGGAGGATGAAAGACAAAGAAATTTGGGTGAGGGGAAAGTGGAGACCAATCGCGTGTGACCAAACCAAGGAAGAAAAGACTGTAGAAACAGTGCAAAAAGGATTTACATAGAAAAGAATTTCTATGCATTGGCTCTTCTTTCCATTCCCAGGGCTGAGATGGTCTTCTGCTGCTTAATACTGAGAATTAACAGATGGATGCGAAAGAACAGTATGTAGAGACATGAAGAGAACGACCAGGCAAGGCGAGTTGGATTCCCGCTTTCAATGAGACGAGAGCTGATTTATTTTTACTCTTAATTATCTGTCGATACCTTTCTTCTTGTTTTTCTTTTATCTCGAAATCGAATAGATCGCTGGCAAGTTCTCAAAGTGTGTGTACGCATGGTTTTGTGCGCCCTTTGCAATTTCTCAGTGTGTACTCATGTTTTTGTGCATCCTTCGTTCTATAACATCTAGAAACAGTGGAACCAGGCCATCCTTTATTTTGTCGAAGACTGTAAATTTCCAAGAGCATAAATAATAATGATGATAACAATACTAATAGATAGATAGATATTAACAGAGTGAGATAAAATAGGTAGCTCACTATATATATATATATATATATATATATATATATATATATATATATATATATATATATATATATGTATGTATGTATGTATGCATGTATGCATATATATTTATATACAGAGAGAAAGAGAAAATATATAGAGAAATAGACTGATAAATAGATATAGTTATGAACTGATTGAGATAGATGGCTACATAAACATAGATATAACCAGGAATATATATATATATATATATATATATATATATATATATAGATAGATAGATAGATAGATAGATAGGATAGATAGATAGATAGATATATATATATATATATATATATATATATATATAGATAGATAGATAGATAGATAGGAAGAGACTGATATATATATATATATATATATATATATATATATAGATAGATAGATAGATAGATAGATAGGAAGAGACTGATATATATATATATATATATATATATATATATATATATATATATATATATATATAGATAGATAGATAGATAGATAGGAAGAAACTGATATATATATATATATATATATAAAGAGGGATATATATATATATATATATATATATATATATATATATATATATATATATATATATATATATATATATATATAGCCAGCCAGCTATATATTTAGCTCGTTAACTATCTCGAAAAATGTAGATAGATATGAAAGGATTAAGATAACTAGGTAGCTAGATAGACATATATAAACTAGTTTAGAAAGATATATATGAATTGGTTTAGATAGATAGATAGATAGATAGATAGATAGATAGATAGATAGATAGAAATAAATAAATATTAATAAATAGCTAGGTATCTAGTATATATATATATATATATATATATATATATATATATATATATATATATATACAGAGAGAGAAAGAGAGAGAGGAAGAGAAAGAGGTAGCTATCTCGATAGATGAATATGAACAGATTGAAATAGCCAGCCAACTGTATATGTGGCTTGTTAACTATCTCGAAAGTTATATATCGATATGAACAATAACTTGCTAGATAGAGAGATATACATCACCTAGTTTAGAATGATATATATGAATTGGCTTAGATAGATAGATAGATAGATAGATAGATAGATAGATAGATAGATAGATAGATATACATGGCAGGGAATATTGTCTACCGAGAACAATTCAAGCCATGATTGCATTTTGACCATACAGAAAGCTAGTATATGCAGTGATTAGAATATGTTGAAAAGAGTGAACTCGCCTGGGAGTCGAACGGATCCCCCAATCCTGGCGAGAAGATCGGATCTGCCAGTCGTAAACAAGAAAACATTAAATGAATAATCCAGTAAAACACAAAGTAGATCTGAAAGAAAGAAAAAATATCTCGACTTTCGCTGAGAAAGTTGTAGAATCTAACTATGAAAGTCGTGCTACTCGTTTACAGAGTACTGGGAACGGTCGATGTCAGTCTAGGAAAGAGGCCAGAAGAAGTGGAAGTCAAAGAATGAATCGTTGCAACAGTATTACTGGAAACAGACTGCTCAAGAGGGTGCTTGATTAATAGGTATCCGGTCATTTTAAAAAAAGTACAAGTAGCCAGTTACACTTGGTTTGATCGGTCAGTGAATGAATGAATAAATGAACAGTAATAATAATAATAATAACAACAACAATAATATTAATAATAATATTTTTGTGATGTTAACTAACACCTGTTGCCATTTTTGTGTTGTCAACGAATACTCCTTGTTACTTTCGTAATGCTCGTTGTAGTAGAGACTTTGTAATCGTAGATACAACTATAGTAACGCCGTTAAACAATGCTGGTGTCAGACGCCTTCGAATATCGCTCACACTAATAGTACTTGCTCGATAATACTCGCTCGAATAGTAATCCGTATAGTGCTCCGAATAGAGAAATAGTATAGTGAACAGAGTAGAGAATAGCGCTCCGTATAGTAATAGAGGATAGAATAGAAATGATGATCCGAATAGTAATAAAGGATAAAATATAAATAACGATCAGTTGGACGTCATGCCACTTTCCTCTACTGTCACGTGGTCTACTTAATTCAATACTGGGATTGCCTGTGTTTTCTCATTGGCGATCTATGTTCAAACTCAAGTGTCGGCAGTGACACTTTATTCCTATATAATAATAATAATAATAATAATAATAATAATAATAATAATACAAGGTGACCCACCAAAATTGGTATCATTAAAAATGTTTACATCTGAGTAACTACATGTCCCAGGCAAACGAAATTAAATGAACAATAAAAGATTTATTTATCAGAATTTCAACAAGATATTGAAAGAGATGTAGATTTCATAATCGATTTCACAAAGCTTCACCAATGTTCACTATCCACACCACCTGTGAAACGACACACGTCAAGACGGTAGTCCAGCTCCTGCCAAACACGCTGTAGCATGTCTTGCGTAACATTCTTCAGCGCCTCAGTGATTTTCTTCTTAAGTTCCTCTAGGTTTGTAAAAAGAGTGGGGATATAGACCCGTCGTTTTCACAGAAAAAAAATCGCAAGCTGTCAACCCAGGTGAGCGTGGTGGCCATTTCAAAAGCACATTGTCATTATCATTGACACCTCCGATCCAGCTTCCTGATAGGTTCTCATTGAGATAAGTCTACGCTGTTAACTTAGATTTTACACGTTTTGTTAAAATTTGAGATCATTTAAGCGAGAATTGGCTATGCTATTAGACTACAATTTTTTGGCGGGGGTGGGTGACACTCAGTACATTGATATTGAAATAACATCAGTATTGCAATAATAATAATAATATTAGAACTAGGAATTATTAAACATAATACTGGTACTTTTTTATCATTTCACCACAAGCAAGGCAATAAAGCGACTAAGACGCCAGGTGTTGCTGAGTGTTCAAGAATATGAAAAAAACTGTTATTAAGATGAGAGAATAATAAAAGAACAAGAATTAAGAAAACAGGTTATAACGATTGACATTGCATTTAAATTTGTGAAGATGAAAGTTGGCTGGAAAGCAAAAAGCCGGAATAGAGTTCCGCAAGCGAGTATTGCCACAGAAGAAACGATTAGCATAGAACTTACGGTTACATCTAGCCATTATAACTGTAAAATGATGAATCCTTGTCGCCAATCAAGTATTGCACTTAAATTCATAAAATCTAAGTACAATAGAGGAAAGTTCATCAGAACTATTACCATGAAAGTATTTATAGAAAAGGCAGAGGGAAGCTACGTTAAGGCGGTGGAAAACGGACTGAATCAAGGTGCCAGGTCATACATTAAGAAAATCCAGGGAAACCCTGCACTATTCTAGATACAAAAGCTTTTTGCTCCTCTGCCCTGCTTATATACTAAGAAAAACGCACACAATGCTATATACTCAATGACACTTGAAGAAAAAAAAATCTCCCTTTAGCTTAGGTAAGAGAATTGGTAAACGATTGTATTACACAAGAAAACTGCAAATAATAATAATAACTGGCCACATCCTATCTCTTTGTGGTCGATTGGAGCAATGTTATTATAGGGCTGTTGAGTACATACATTGGTCAATATGTTACGCATTCAACCTTTCTCGCAAAGAGAACTGATTGGAATACAAGCCACCACAAGCTGTACAGAATTAAAATGTTAGAGTCCTTTCAATATTCAAACTGACAGGGAAATCCCGCTAAATCGACCAAATACAATCGGGATAAATCATGCTGAAAACTTTATATGTGTCGATAGATGTTGCAACCCCGGCCAACAAGAACACATCTTTGAAAACATTTGAGAAAACAGTTAAATAGAAGGACATGCCTCGAGATGAAAATCAATAAAATGCGACATCTCAGGGCCACAAAACATTACTTATTGATTATTGGGTTTTGGGAATGATGTCAAAAGGATCAAATAAATATTTGGATCAAATTCCTGGAAGCCCTAAAATATGTGAATTTCAAAAGATCAAACTCATGCGTAATTTTCCTATCCTGTGTAGCTTTTCCTCTTCCTGCAGTGATCGTGGTTGCACATTTTGTTTTTTAATCTGATTGCATTTTTTATATAAAAAAGAAACTTGTTGTCTCTTGAAGTCATGGCTTGAGCTTTGGGGTCAACACATAATACACAAATCAAACGCAAAACACAATTATAATAAAAAAAAAAATGGAATAACACTTAATTTCCCTTCACAAGTTTTTGTTGCTTGGCACTTCAAATCTTCTGTGTATGATGCTACTTGTCTAAGTTCGTACGACTTGATGGGGAACATCCATAATGCAAATCTTTGTTTGAAAACGAAAACGTATATGGAAAAAGAGAAAACTACAACAACAACAACAATAATAATAATAATAATAATAATAATAATACCATCAGTGGTTACGTAGTGCAGGATTAAATACTGAAAGCGAAGGTTTTATTCATGCTTGACAGGACGAATGCTTGCTAACTAGAAATTACCAAGCGCATATACTGAAAATTTGTGTTAACCTGAAATGCAGATTCTACGATGAATTTCCAGAAACAATTGAGCATCTTGCATCAAGTTGCATGGTGTTAGTAGCCATCGAATATAAAACTCGCTAAGACAGGGTGGACTCATATCTGCACTCGGGAAATTTGCAATTTTTACGGGAAGGAAACTGCGAGAAAATAGTACGAACACCACCCAGACACGGTTATACATATATGACCCGTAACAATTATATAGAACTTTACAACACAGACGTTACAACCAAAGCTATTCGCCCAGACATCGTGATCAAAGACCGCAAAAACAGAATCTGCTTTCTTATAGACATGGCTTTTCCTGAAAACTGCAATGTATCTGTGAAGATCTTCAACGAACTATCAAAATGCAAGGATGTTAAAGTAGAAATCTAAAAAAGATAGCAGATGAAAACAACAATAATACTGTTGTAGTTGGAAAGGTTCTAATAGACGCATTAAATGGATCCCTGGTAGCCTATGCCTTAAAGTAATGAAAAATGTACTTACAAATGCAGCTCTCATATTACGAAGAGATTTATCAATGTAAAATGTGTGGGAAACGTCAGGATGCCATTTCTGACCTTAGGTCTTTGGTTGGGACCCGGAAGGAAATGAGTATACAAGAGAAGTCAAATGGAAATAATAATAATAATAATAATAATAATAATAATAATAATAATAATTACAACACTTAGAGATAATTTGAGAAAAGAAAAGAAAAGACAATATTTGACAATGTTCAACAATATTTCGACAGTATGTATGTCTTCTTCAAATTATGTTTAAAAATTGTATACAAGTATAAACATATAAAACTGCAAAAAATACAAGTCTTTGTACAAACGTCGCTTGTCTTGAGAAAAACGGATGTACTGGTAACCAACGCGTCAAACACTGTCGAACATTATTGAACATTATTATATATTTTCTTTGCTCTTGCTTTTCTTAAATTTCGCTCTTCCCTAAATGTTGAAAAATATTGGAAGAGTTACATCAATCATTTTATGTAATAATAATAATAATAATAATAATAATAATTCTGGGGCCGGGAAGGAAATGAGTATACAACAGAAATCAAAGGAAATAATAATAATAATAATAATAAGGAAACCAACAAGTAAAAAAGGGAGTTTCAAATGAGTTAAGAAATACTTGTAAAGCACAATACACCGACTGAAGCTGCAAAATACTTAAAAAAGCAAGCAACAGTAAATGCAACCGACCAGCTACAGAAACAATGGCATGATAAACAGTTTCATGGCCAATACTCTGCCCGTACCAAACAAGCTGCTGTAGACAGACTCCGTACCCATCAGTGGCTTCGTAATGCAGGGTTAAAAGCTGAAACCAAAGGTTTTATTCTTGCTACACTGGACCAGTGCTTGCTAACTAGAAATTTTCAAGTACACATACTGAAAAATTGCGTTAGCCTAAAATGCAGATTCTGTGATCAAATATCAAGTAACAATGGACCATCTTATATGTATTGGTGCCTACTGAATATAAAACCAGGCATGACAGAGTATGCCAATATCTGCAATGGAAAATTTGCAACTTTTACGGAAACTGCAAGAAACGGCAAGAAATTGGTATGAACACCACCCAAACCCGGTTACAGAGATTGGACGTGTAACAATCTTATTGGATTTCACAATACACACATACAGAACACTCAATGCTAATCGCCCGGACATCATGATTAGGGACTACAAAGACAACATGTGTCTCCTTATTGATAGTCCCCGCAGACTGCAATGTATCTTTGGAGATCTTCAAAAAATCTATCAAAATACAAGGACCTTGAAATCGAAATCTCAAAAATGTGGCACATGAGAACATCAACAATTCCAGTTATAGTTGGAGCTCTCGGATTGATTGGGAAAGATTCCAAGAGACTCATTCCAGGTAGCCCATGCCTGTAAGAAATACAAAAAATTGTTCTCACGAGTACAATCCACACCTTACGAAGGGCTTTATCTATGTAAAATGTGTGTTTTTTTTTTCAAAATTGCTCAGTGGAAAATGTCAAGATGTCATGTCACTGGTCGGGACCGGAAAAGAATGAATACACACCAGAAATCAAAGGAAATAATAATAATAATAATAATAATAATAATAATAATAAGACGAAGAAGAAGAAGAAGAAGAAGAAGAAGAAGAAGAAGAAGAAGAAGAAGAAGAAGAATGCCATTGACATTTTATTTGTATTAGCAGAGTCAGATTTATAGGGTAATTCCATTGAGATGTGTCTATTAAAGATAATAATCAGGAAAACTGAAGAGAAAACAAAGTGTTTCCAACTTCGAAACGTGAATAATAATTATGGAGGGACATTTACATTGTATTGATAACAAAGTTATAAGGACAACATTTCTATGAAATGCATTTTCCATGTTAAGAGATTTTATGAGCAGTCATTTTTCTTCACATGGAATAGCATCCACAATAGTCTGCCAAACAGAACTTATTTGTCAATTGTTGTATGTAAATCCAAAACTTCCTTTTCAAAATGGCCCACAGTGTCGACGCAAACATTTTAACAAATGAAAGCAATTGAAACCTGTTTTATTCATAGATTCATTAGTCTTATTTGCTGAATATGATGGTGCATTCGTGTGTAGGAACTGATCTATGGGCTTTGTTTTTATTTCTTCTTGAACCATGGTTCTATTTGTGCCTTCAAAACATCAATTAATGACTGAGGTATTATTGTATTATTTCGAACTATTGTTTTCATCTTGGTTGATATAGATGTTATTATAGTCATAACTTTTCGACCATATCATCAGGTGTTCATTGATTATGGAATACTGTAGATTATTCTGATATTTTATCCCTGTAATATCAGTTGGCATTTGTTTCTGTTGATCCAAGGATTGAACCCATGATCAGTAGATGACACTAACAGATGTATAACTAACTTCTATATCCACTACGCCATCATCCCGAAAGACATTAGCGATGAGGTTTTGAAGCCTTTTATATCAAATGTCAGATGGTTTTCGTACTGTTTTTCATAATTAGCATTTCAAAATGAGTGAGATGTTATTTTAACATAATGTGAAACTCGCTATGTATCCGGCTTACGGTAATTTCAAGTTGAAACACCGGTTCCCGTACAATAACGGAAGTTAAGCAACGTCAAACCTGGTTAGTACCTAAATGAGTGACCGCCTGGGGATACCAGGTGCCGTAAGCTTGGTTGTGCGGATCGTGTAATGGATAATGGCTCGGAATTGTTGTTTTCTATGGCATCTGTCTAAATTTCTGAGATGAGGTATTATGTACACTATTTACATTATTCGGACTATTTTCCTCATCTTTGTTGCCATATTTATCACAACGGTTTGGCGGTTGTACGCTCTGGCCTTCTTCAGGTGGTTGGAATATCGAACTGAACCCTTTCGTTTGTTGTGATAGACAGATGTCATTAAGGACACATGGAACAATAGATAAAGGCGTTGGTTATATCCAGTGACATGACCCAAAGTGTTGTGAGTTCAATACCTGGTTAAGACAGTGGAGAGGTGAATTAACAGGAGATAACTGATAACTGACATCCATTAAACATGGCACGTGGAACTACAACAGTCTACTCCAGCGAGCGAAATAAAGGGTTCACTTCGACATTCCGACCACCTGAAGAAGGGTGGAGCGTACAACTGCCGAAACGTTGTGATAAATGTGGCAACAGAGATGAGGATGATAGTCTGAACAATGTAAATAGTGTACATAATACCTCATCTCAGAAATATAGACAGATAATGATTAAAGATATCTTACTGGAATTTTCTGAGGTTTTTATAATACTATTGGACTCTACTTTGAACAATAAGAATGCATTTAGTTGAAATGATGATCCCTAGTGCTGTTGCGTACAACGGTCGAAACGTTGTGATAAATATGGAAACAAAGATGAGGACAGTAGCCCGAATAATGAAAATAGCGTTTTCTATAGGTTATCAACTCATTGCAGGTTACGTAAGGCCAGACAATATGTTTTAGATTCTAAGAATTAAAAAAAAATAATGATTTAGTAATAAATAACTGCAAGGTCTCTATTCCCCCCCTATTCAATCAATTTCTGGTGTTATTATCCTATGCTGATAAAGCTGAATGCTTCACATTTGAATTTTCCTCAAACTTTACTCTTGACTCATCTGGAGTGCCCTTGCCTAACTTCCCCTTCAAAAGTGAGTCCCTGTTGAGTGATATGCATATAACACCTTCCATGGTTTCTGCTATCATCTCTAATCTTGATCCCCATAAAGCATGAGAACTCGATGGTACCCCTGTAATAGTAATTAAGAAGTGTGCTTCAGAACTGGCTACTGTTCTCTATAAACTCTATAATAAACGTCTCGCTGTCGCCTGCTTCGCTGCCTGCTATTTGTTCCAGTTTTTAAGATTCTCTGTTGAACGATCTGACCTATTCAACTATCAGCCTATTAGCATTCTGTCTCTTTTTGGGAAAATCCTACAAACGCTAAATCAAGGCTGAACTGGTTAATCATCTCTCATCGATGGAACTTTTCTCAGACAAGCAATACAACTTTCGTTTCTACAGGTCAACTGCTGATGTCCTCACGATAAGTGCTGAAAGAGTCTATCATGCTCTAGATAAAAACAGTGAAGCCCGAGTTGTAGCAGTGGACATCTCGAAAGCCTTTGACATGGTCTGGCATACAGGTTTTCTCCACAAGGTTCGGACTCATTTTTGAGCTCATCCAGTCTTTTCTATCAAATTGTGAAATGAACGTTACCCTGAACGGCCACTAGTCTAGATCCATTCGTACTAACGCGGGTATTTCCCAGGACTTTATCATTCGTCCTATGCAGTTTTTAGTTTTCATTAACGACATTCATGATGACATCAGCGCTCAACTTGGCATCTACTTGAGCTACACCTGCTCATAAACTGATGATGATGATGATGATGATGATGATGATAAACAAGAAGGACAATGGTGATGGTCGTAACGATTTACTCCTGCGTTGATAGAAAAACTGATCAGTCAGACTAGGTCAAATTGGCAGCCAATGTCCTAAACGACCGTCGTAAATAGGGGCAAAAGATGATTTGTCAATTTTAACGCCATCAAAACTAACCTTCTCTCCATTAATCATCTGAGATACCCCTTTCTGCTTTCCATCAGAATGGTTGATGCTAACCTCCAGGCAATTGACTTGGGCTAACGTTTTCATCTGACGAATTGAAAAGACTATATTGAATCCATTCTTAGGTCAACTGCTAAGAAGGTGGATTCACTGTGTCGTGTGAGACAATTTTCTCTCCGGAATCTATCTTATATATCTATAAGTCTACTATTCGTCCATGCTTAGAATATAGCTGCCACTATGGTCCGTGCCTCTGATATTTACCTAGAGAACCTTGATAAGATCCAAAGAAGAATCACCAATAGTATATGGCAATTCGGCTTCAGTCACTTGCCCACCGCCATAAGGTTGCCTCCCTGTGTCTTTTTTATAAATACATTCATGGTAATTGTTCGGATGAGCTCTTTGTTGGAGCATTGTAAATATGGGGACTAGTTAGTATTTTTATAGAGACAATGAGGTATTATGGTGGATGTAGTAGGAAAGGTACATATGAATTTGTTGTTTTGGTGTAAGGAATATTGTTTGTAAGATTGGGTCAGTGTTTGCGGCTAGCTAAGTTATAGTTAAGACAGAAGAGGACCGTCCGTTACCCAATCCTGCCTACGGCCTTGTGCCACATTTCTGTATTGCACAGAATAAATATTGCTCTTTATAAATTAAATTTAAGCGCTGTACTAGACTGGTGTCAAGATTTCATCAATTAATGTTGTGTTAGATGTAACTGCAAATTCTATGCTAACAGTTTCTTTTCTCGCACATCTTGCTTGCGTAACTCTCTTCCGGCTCTATGCTTTTCAATCAATTTTAATCTGCAAAAATTAAAATGCAATGTCAATCGCTATCTACTGTCACCCGGATTACTCTTTTCTCTCCCTACTCATTAACATTACTAATCCTTCCACGTCTTGCAACCCCTTGCGTTTTAGTGGTATTACTGTTTTGCTTGGAGTGATATCGATTTTAAAAAGTCTTACTAATTAAACCCATAGACGGCGGGAGGAAAGGTCGATTCACATATTTATATAAATATAACGAACCCAACTGGAATTGGAACTCGGTTCCCCGATTAACAATCCCAAGCCATTATTCCTTACACTCGCACATTCAATTTTACAGGACATGGTATTCTCCAGCGGTCACCGATCAAAGTACTGACCAGGCTCGACGTTGCTTTATTTTAGTGATCGTATAAATATGTAGATTAATACTGTCATGGTTTAGCCAAAAGACATTAAATTCTAAGAGGTAATTATTTTACATATCGATAAAACACGAAGTGGCTATTAACGCGATTCATCGTGTATAGATTTGTGTTTTTGTGAGTGTTTGTAAAAATGTTTATGCATGTTTAAAATGATTTGCAAAAAGGCTGATAACTTATTTCCGCCATGTGTAATCATTTCTTTTCATAAAAGTGTTATATGCCGCGCTTATGAACACGCATGGGTATGTCTCAATCCTGGTAAATACGTTGGACACTATTGTAAGTGAGTGGGGGTAATAAGCTGTTCAAGTAGTCCACCACTAGCAGTGGTTTACATACATCACACTGCTGACGAGTATTGTATTTTGTTAATGTTATAAAGATTACCATTTCATTTCCAACCTCTGTTTTGGTTATTCATCATTCAGTAACCATTCCTAGGTTACAACAGGTATTTACATCTTGTATATAATGTTGTCGTTGTCGTTGTCGTTGTTGTTGTTGTTCTTCTTCTTCTTCTTCTTTTCTTCTTCGTGCTGTATTCCTTTAAGATGGAGGTGATGATGACTCGCCAAAATGTTGTAGCTCTTATATATCTTGCATGTATATATCGTTATATGCCGTTACTATGAACACTAATGGGTATGTCCCAGCCCTGATAAATACGTTGGAAACTATAGTAAGTGGGGATAATATGCTGTCTAATTAGTCCACCACTAGCAGTGGTTTACCTACTTCACGCTGCTGGTGAGTATTGTATGTTGTTGATGTTATAAAGATTGGCATTCCATTCCCAACCTCCATTTTGATTATTCGTCATTCAGCAAACTTTTCTAGGTTACAACAAAAAGCAAGATTGCAATTTATGCTTGGTAGTATTGTAGATTTTTTTGTCGGGTCACTGGCGACTAAACCGGTTCCGCCACCAAGATTTTCTGCTGAGGAAAGTGTATTTCAAGCCAGATATGTGGGAATAAATGTTCAGGTTTTCAGTTGCGCAGCGACCCTTGGGCTACATCTGCTCATGAGACTGATGATGAAGATGACGACGATTATGATGATGATGACGACGACGATGACGATGATGATGACGACGACGACGACGAGGATGATGATAAACGGTAAGGACAATGGCGATGATCGCAAAGAAGCGGTTATGGACAACACACACGTCATTCCATTCCGTCTGTGCATGATGTCAGTGCATTCGTTGTTTGCTTGTCATTTTTCTACAGCATCAGATGTATTGTGATTCAACCCCCATATATCAACATGGCCTGTTTCATTTGTCCCTCATATTTGATATTTCATCGGTGAAAGAAACCGAGACGATAGTGGAGGCTGTGATCAGGATAAAGAGAATAGCGTAGGGGTATATACAATTTTAAGAAAAGCTTTTGTCGATAAACAGACTATACATCTATCTATCTATCTATCTATCTATCTATCGATCTATCTCTGTTTATTATCTGCCTATATATATCTGTTCATTATCTATCTAATCTATCTCATTCTGTTCATATGTGTGTGTATGTGTGTGTGTGTGTGTATGTATGTGTGTGTGTTCATTCTCTGTCTATCTATCTAGCTATCTAGCTAGCTAGCTCGGTCTTTTCATGGACAATACGGACACGTTTTGCTCTCTCTTACTCTCACTAACCGAAAAATGTAAGAATGCTGGAAAAACTACATAAAAATTAACTGAATATTCCTTGTCTCTCATATTCAACAAAACACGTTTAAAAGAAAGATTGGAATATATATATATATATATATATATATATATATATATATATATATATATATATATATATATATATATATATATATATATATATATATATATATATATATATATATATAGTGATTGCCACATCTTACTACATATCTTATCTATCCATATCTGTTCATTATCTATTTATCTATCCATCTATCTATATCTCTTCATTATCTATCTCGTCAGTCGCTTTTAATGAAACATATATATATACATACATACACACTTATATACATACATACATACATACATACATACATACATACATACATATATAGATTGGTTGGCACATGCATGGTGCACGAACATCATCCATATCTTCGTTCCATCTTTATCTTTTTCCTAGGTGAATAAAAGCTTCAATTTTTCCCTTACAGCTGCCGACCGCCTGACGATTTCTAAAAAAGTGTCCGAAAGCGCTTGGGACAATGGACAATACAGACAAGTTTTGCTCTCCCTTAATCTCACTAACCGTAAAAAATGTCAGAATGATGGAAAAAATAAATAAAAATTAACTGATTCTTCCATGTCTGTCATATTCAACGATACATGTTTAAATGAAAGGTTGGTAACAATATATATATATATATATATAAAAGTGAACATAGAAGTCAACACTTAGAGGCGACAGTCTGTTTCATGCTATATGCAATCGTCAGGCCACATATGCTGTTATTTTTCTCGGCTATTTATATATATACGGGTTAGTGGTGCATTGTGGGTATTCTATTATGGCGGTTATTTTTACCGGAAGTCGCTTTGTTTATTTATTTGGGTCAAATTATATTGCTCGTTTTTATTTTTATTTTTCCTTTATTTATTTATTTATTAACGTAGTAAAAATTTGTTTATATCACGTATTTAACAGTTTTGTTTTGGTTTGAGAATTTAATTAAAGCTATTTGTTCAATTTTGGGGTTGGTTGTTGTAGTTCATTCTAACTATTATTTTTTTGGCGGGAACAGTTTTTTAATTTGGGATTGGTTTGTCTATTTATTTACTTGGATGAATTTAGGTCAATTTATTTGTATATTTTCTCTTTTTGGTTTTCGGTTTTTAAGCAACAGATATTTATTTTATTTTATTTATTTATTTTTTATTTTTTATTTTTTTTTATTAGTGTATTTGTTTGTTTTTATTTTATTTTTTCCGTTTTTCATTTTTTAGGTTACGTAGTAAAAATTTATTTTCATGCCTGCATTTTGAGATGAGCTCGGATCTTTTATTTAATAATTTATTTTGGTCGGGGAAAGTAATGATAGCTATTTTTTTTTCCTCCAAGCAAAGTTTGTTTTTTTTTTGATTGGTTGTTGTAGGCTGATGACTTTTCCTTATCTTCCAAGATATTTTTGGTGTGATGTGCGTTTTGTTTTTTATTTCCCAGATATACTTAGAAAGCATAGTACTGTTCGCATATTTACTATTTGTGAACGATGTTTTTGTGTATAATTTCTTTGCTTCCAGGGTCCTTCAGTTACTCCTATGTATACTTTTTCTTCATTATCTGGTGATTTTATCGTGGCTTGGTATATTACGTTGTTTTGTAGACAATTTCCGTTTAAGGGACATTCGTTCTTTATTCTGCAGTTGCACGTGGGTTTAATTTGTTCGTGTGGTTTGTTGATAATTTTCCTTTGTGCTTTTTTATTATTTGTGCCATGCTCTCGGTACAGCTGTAGCTGATTTTTACTGTGTTTTTGTTGAATATCTTGTGTAAGGTGCTTGATTCTGGGAAGTGTTTGTGTAAGAGTTTGAAGAATATTTTTCCTACGTTTGTTTTTACGTTCTTGCTGTACGGTGGGTTGAACCATATGATATTTCTTCTCCTGTTGGCCTTTTTTGTATTCTGTGGTGAGTATGTGAGTATTGCTGGGAATCCGCTATCTTTTAGGGCCGTTTCATAGGTTCAGAAAGCCTGTAGAATGTGTTCTTCGTGGTCAGGCGTACGAGCGGATCTCCTCTATCTATAATTTATGGTTGCACGGTAACGCGACGATAAATGGCAGCAAAGGTTGGATAACTCGGCTGCCTTCGATTTGGAAACACAATCTGATGCAGCCGTGTAGCCTCGCGTCCATTACCATTCGCACTGCCGTATGTAAAAATAATATCTGCCTGCTCACGATATGAATATCCTGCCATTGTTAAACGGGACACTCTCAGTTAACTCAAAACTGCACACGTTAAAGGTTGCAGACAAACACGACACAAATTTACACGAATGACAAATGTAACCTAGTATACATAGAAACAAAACGTCATCCACCATTAACTTAATTTAAACTTAATAACTCAAAAACGAATGATATGCGGACATATGTATATATGAACTTTTGTCCTTGTTTTAATATGAGGTAGCCACCCCAGAGGTTTGTTAAATTATTTTTGATGCACCATATATATATATATATATATATATATATATATATATATATCATGGCATAATTTTGCTAAGCATGTCTAGTATCTGACTGCTAAATGAGTCTATCCCCATTTGGCCTTGTGCCAGACAGTTTTCTAGGCGATCAGTTCTTTTAATTTAGAAAAATCATCCTACCCTGTTGTCGATCAGCAATGGATTATGTTTAAACTTAGTCAATCTCTGTTTCTCCCGCTCTCTTTGTCTCTCTCTCTGTAATATATATATATATATATATATATATATATATATATATATATATATATATATATATATATATATATATATATATATTGCTGTACACGCCCAGGAGAACATATTTTAATATCAAACAATAAATCATCAGAGATTGATATCTCACATACAAATAGAAGACATATCAGTATGGATCTTTTTTTATCTACTTGGTATGCTTACTCATGTAGATATTTGCACCATATTATTTCAGTTATAAATACACCTTTCTTAAAACCATTATTACACAGTGACACACACACATACGCGCATGCGCATGGCAAAGCGTAACATACCGTGTTATAGAAACGAGAAACTTACGTTAACAAATACTGCGATAAACATAAATCCACATCCAACCCTCTCAAACCATCTACAGAAATGGCCGCCCCGAACACTGAAGCAGGAAATGTGAACATCTAACGTCGTCGACAATTCTTTGATATATTTAAGCATTCCCACCAGAAAGAAATTCAAAAGAATACTTTCGTCTTTGAGATTTTTATCCGACTACATCTTCGCTTTCATTTCTCGGCTGCCGTCAATCTTAACGGGGAATTTTTCAGTTTCTTTTTCCTTCACACTTTTAACCTATATTTGTTTTTACATCCACCCTCTATTATTTCAGTCCGTTTCGTTTTTTTTTTGTTCGTTTATTAAAAACAAGAAACAAAAACAGCCCAGAAAACGTTGTATGGTAACGCATCGGAGTCTTTATGAAATATTTAAAAATAAAAAGATTAAAATATCTTATGCCTTTAGGATTACGAAAAAAAAAATTGCTACTATCCCGCCGTCGGTTTTATTCCAGTTCACTCGATCAATCAGCAAAAAAGTGGACACTGAGGTTAACACCTAACACAACCTACTAACTATGCAAGCAATCTTCAGGCCATGAAAATTTTGTTCAAGCATCAAACAGACTATCTCTGCTCGATGTTGGCCTCAGTGTCCGACTTTGTATATACATGCATTATTTATCTAATTTTATATTACAACTATTACTGCTACTGACACGTACACATCGTTTAGGGTTTACGATCATAGCAAGTTGAAACAGTGTGTAATGATGATCATACACATACATACATACTTACATAAATTCAAATTATACGACATCAAGCATTCATTGGATAATAAATCAACACTGCTTTGTAATAGACAGTTTATAAATCGCAGCTATGCGACAATTTTATAATCGCTATGTTTTCATGTCGTCGATTTTGTGCACTTTTGGGAGAATCGGATACCAAGACCCTTCTTAGCTTAGTAAATATTTTTCAGAAAATATTAGCTTCTAATTGGTCAATAAACACACAAGTGGGCGTTGCAATCCATCCACGCACAATATATGTTTCCAGCGCGTGACTAAGTCAAGCTTCCAGCCAAGGCGCTCTAAGCCTGTCACGTGATTACATTATCTATAAAAACAAACACGAGTTTGCCTCTTCCTCTCTTTCTTCTCTATTCATGCTGCAAAATGTAGTCCCAGAGAATTATTGTCAAACGTTAAAGAACATTACCAACATACACGGACGTACCGACATTCACCACAATACGAACTCTTACGAACATTCACCAAAATACGAATTATAACGAACATTCACCACAATACGACCTCTTACGGACATTCAGGACAATACGAACTCTTACGAACATTCACCAAAATACGAACGTTCACACACACACACACAAATGTTCACACATAAACACAATGTTAACTGTCTATGTGCTTTGTAAATGTTTTGTTTAATAGATATATTTCTTTATATATATCGGTCTTGTTTGTTTGTCTTCCAAATATTCAGTTGGGCTAATCCAAGTCCAGCATTCTATTGTAGCTGGACCTTCTAGCAGGAAATATAAACGCACGTGTTTTCTTTACATCTTCACTCCCTGGTTCACTACATAATGGTGACCCCGACGGGATTTTGCGAAGTAAAGCCAATAATCAACATATTGGTCCACTACAACTGGTTCTCATACGATCACCGAAGTTAAGCAATGTCGAGCCTGGTCAGTATCCTCATGAGTAACAGCTTGGGAATACCAGGTGCTGCAAACTTAGATGTGAGCGTGGTGTATTGGATATTAACGGCACTGAATTTGAAATCGGAGAGCCGAGTTCCAATTCCAGTCGGGTTCAGTTTGCATTTGTCATATAACATGAAACCAGGTTTTCCAGTTGATTAATATGGTGCTGTAGAAAGTTCCAGTTCTCTGCCCAAACTGTAAGAGCTGGCGGTACAAGGTGGCTCTCATGATATGGGATTTAGCAGCAGCAGCAATGGCTGTGTTAACAGAATTCTAGGTTAATTGTTTTCCAGTGGGATTATCCATAGCCGTCGAAATCTCATTTTTCTTACGAAAATTATAGTAGCACCTTGTTAGGAGTATGGAGAAGGCCCCACCACCACCACCACCACCACCATTCCCTCTGACGTGTCCGTTTTTTTTTTTTTGTTTGTTTGTTTTTTTAGTTTTTCGCGAATTTCTGGCTGTGTTTTAATTAGTTGTTGTTCTTTAAGATTTTGTATATTTTGACATAACATTTCAATTTCAGTCTTCTTTTTTTTTCTTTTCTTTTCTTTTTTTTTTTGTCCAATCTATTGTATTGTTAGTAAAGATGAAAGTCAGGTTCTACGTTGAGCAATTTCTTTTGGTGGTGTGTTAGTTCGCAGTTAGAGATATTAATGAATTTACCTTTGTTATTTGCGAGATTGATAGCTCCTTGGTATAGCATACAACATATTAAGATTTTTTAATGTTCAGACGGTACTGAATTTCTTATTTATTGGCCATATTTTAGATTTTCTGTAGAATTTCATAAAACTGTTCAAGGGTTGTTAAGAATTTGTAGCGGACCGTGGGATGTACATGTTTTTAAATTAGGAACACGTTGTTTATTCCTGCTAGAAGAAGGTCCACTACAAGATGGACTCAGAGAGTGAATCCACCATAAAGAAGTGTAAAGAAAACAAACAAAATCGATATATATATATATATATATATCAACAAATATATATATTAAACAACAAAATTTGCAAAGGACATAGACATTGACATTTGTGTTTATATGTGAACGTAGAGTTTGTATTTTGGTGAATGTTCGTACGTACGTACGTGTATGTGCCTATGTTGTTCATGGCGTCTCACACAAATAGAAAGACGCAATCTTCAGCGAGAGCTTACATTGTAGATGTGTTCGCTGAAAATGATGAAATGAAAAAGTGAAAGAGGCAAGAAATCGCCCAGTATTTATAGTGTAGGGAGAGCGTTCTCTAGTGAACAATTTGGACAATTAAGGAGGAGTTAACTCCGACAAATTTAAGTCTGTTGTGTATATTCTGTGCTTTTTATTAAGAGTTTTTTAAGTTTTCATTTGCGATTATGATTTGCCTTTTCACAAGGTTACACTTTAATTACTAAGTGTTGGATCATATAATTTAATACATATATATATATATATATATATATATATATATATATATATATATATATATATATATATATACGTGAAAAGTGTATATAAATATAAATAAATATATATATATATGTATAATTATACATTATATGCGCGGTACTTATTAGAAAGCGCTCAATATCAAAGATAGAGCTAACATATTTGGTTGGATAGATGTGAGTTTGTGCCCTGGGTTTCACGCTTCAGCGATCGTCAGACAAACGTTTGTCTGACGATCGCTAAAGCGTAAAAACCAGGGTCACAAACTCACATCTATCCAACAAAATATATATATATATATATATATATATATATATATATATATATATTCAGGCAGCATATTTTATGGTTTATTTAATAATATAGACATATTGTATCTACTTATTTTTATACTACTACTTTCAATTTGTCTGATTAGTTTCTTGATGTTGAGATGATGAAAAACCTAATAATGAAACCATAGCCTCGCTTGATGTTGAAAATTTAGTTACAGTATCTTAGTTAGAGAAACGATTGATATAATTATAAAACACCCCTTATCTAACCATCTTTATAAAGTTTCAGATTGAATTCAGTGTTGTCATCTCCTTTACTGGTTACAAAAAAAGAGAAACCAATCGGTACTACAATTAACTTCATAATTCTCATCGTTCCCAAGAGTATTTTCTCGAAAGTGAATGCGACGGACTCGATTAAAATTCGAACATGACACGCCGATCTATTCCGAGACGCTAACCATTAAACCTCCCGCACACCTATATTTATATTATCTGCAATGTTAAATATGCATCCACGTATATAAATGTAATGTGTAAGAGATTTTAAATCGATATCTATTGTCAATGAATATTGGACGCCGTAATTTAAATGAGATAAATTATTTTCTTTTCTTGTTCATTTTATTAATTAGATTTTTTTTTTCGCTGCGTTGAAATAATGTTTGGAAAGCCTAAACGAGAAATCCCAACGAATATCTGGGAAAATATATTGGCGCGTTTGGAAGGCAAATTTGTCGTTATCTACACCAGGACATTGATCTCTTCGGAAAAAATAGGTATTTGCGCGGAGGACATTAGCTCTTCCTATTGGATAAAGTTCTTATCTGGTTGTAAATGGCGAATTTAATTCCAAATAAGAGAGAAAAAGGGACCGAAACGTGCGAGGAAATGGAGATAAAGATAGTAATCAAAACCCAGTCGGTAGGAAATAACACAATCGCTGATTCTGCACTGAATAATCTCTTTCTCTCTCTCTCTCTCTCTCTCTCTCTCTCTCTCACACACACACACACACATATATATATATATAACACTGACATTTCATTTTAACATATATTTAACGAAATTACGCCAAAATATGTTAAAATTCTAAAGAGTAAATTTATTCAATAAAATCGCCATTGCTTTCAACCACGGCCTGTCTCGAGACGACTTCGAAAGTCCTGTATCTCCTTGACGGTGTCCTTGTTTAAGTTGGTGAATGCTGCCATAATCCTTACCTTCACTTCATATTTGATGTTACAAGGAGTTTTGCTCAACTGCACCCCACACATAATAATCAAGGGGGAGTTAGGTGGCCTGATGTAATCCATACTCTTGCCTCGGGGCAGCAATACCTCTTCAAGGCGCTTGATGTAGGCTTCTGTGTTGATTCTGAGGCCCTGTGGGAAGACGAATGGAGGCATAACGTCGCCGTCACTAGTGATCACTCCAAACACCTTCGTAATCACCATTAGACTCATCTAGTTCTTTCCGAATCCTCTGCACTGTCCTCAGATTGACACCCAAACATTATGAAATGTTCGTATTGGCACTTCCGGCCTGAATGCCAAGCAGTACAGCATGCCGTTTCCAAATTTCTGGCGGAGTGAATTTCATCATGGTGATTTTTTTTCTTACAGACGGTGCCCAACTGATGCTACTATACTATGCAAAAGACAAGATCAAAGCAACGCGCATGCGCAAAATTAAATGAAATATAAAATGGCGACAATTTATCAATCGCATCCTGCATAAATATGCAAGATGTATTCTGACAAGATTTTTTTTTTCTGGAACGACACTGTGAACTAATTGTCCTTGCAGTAAGTGTAACATTGCGTCATGGCGCTTTTTTCTCACAGACGATACGTAAATGACCCTACTATGCTGTGCAGTTATATATTGTCAGTGTTATTTCTTAGTGCAAGCTGTTGAGTACTTCGTCTTTGAAACTTCGACATTCGAAGTTGTTAGAAGGCGTGCTATTGGCTGGATATAAAGTCTTCACCAATATGGAGTTCTTTCTGTTCCTTGAAGATCCAGAACACAGTAGTGAGTGTGGGGCGGGGAGCGGTTAAGCTCAAAGACAAGTGATTTTGTGAGAAACCTAATAAGTAGTCGACGAAACGAAATACACGTACTAAAGATCCCTTTAAAGATTGGTCATTGTCATTATTATTTAGAAAGTTTTGCCAAATATATCTGCATCGGTTCAAAAGCACCAAGTGAAAGAACTTTCTTTGTGTTTCATTTTTCAGATGATATTAAAACGATTTCTGATTGTTTTAGCGCAAAGCCGCGCTTCTAAAATGATGCCAGAATTAAATGCTTCACGCGTACATAAATAAAATTGAATCATGTGGCTTTTTCCTGCCGATTTCAAATAAAACAAAGCTGGATGCAAAAAAAGATGAAAGACCACACCCTGTTTTATTGCACCAATAAAAATAGTTTATGTGTGCAATTAAATGCTATTAACGCTTTATATACATATATATCTTATTGTCTTCTCTCTCTCTCTCTCTCTCTCACTATATATATATATATATATATATATATATATATATATATTTATAAATATATATATGATAATATATATATAAATATATATATGATCATATATATATATAAATATATATATGATATATATATATATATATAAATATATATATATATATATATATATAAATATATATATGATATATATATATAAATATATATATGATATATATATATATATAAATATATATGATTATATATATATATATATATATATATATATATAGAGAGAGAGAGAGAGAGAGAGAGATTTTATTTTATATGTAGATGAAATTAAATTATACAATTTTCTATTATCTATACTTATGCATAGGTATTTGTGTATAAATAAAAAATATACAAATCTTATATAATAATATACATATATAAATACAAATTATATAAATTTATAATATATAATAATATATTAAATAATATATCCCTCGACACAATTTGGGATGAGTTATCTAATTTTACATGTTTCCATATAGCATATAGATTTATGTATCTTTGCTCATATATACGTTACAGGAAAAATATTTGGGCCATCCTGCATTTCTTTACAAAACCTTAAAATGAGATATTTCTGTATTATTTCTGTCAAAATAAAACCAAATACACTGTAGCGACTGAAATGTTATCTTTTACTTTTAAAAAAGTCAAAAAATATCTCATTGGAAGGTAACTGTAGCGCATTTCGAATCTCACAATGGTCGATTTGGCAGGAAGGAGACTTCCTGATGTTATCAGTCTGGAGGGGGATGATCCCAGTGTGCGGCACCTTGGGAAAGTACCTGAAAAAACCATACCACAGGTTGACCCAAGCCATGCAGGTGAAATTAAGTATACCGAACACCTGGGGCCGTCGATAGCTGTACTAGCACGAACTCACAAGTGATCGTGACCGAGCATTTCAGTGTACTGGTGTTGTTCAGATTGTTGATCATTCTAGATAACACGCACTCTCCCATAAACTGTAACTAAGGTCTGCTCAGCATAGTTGTAGTATAAACCACAGGTTAGCTATGTTGGTGTTGAGCTAACACAAATGTACCTGAGCGAGAGTCTGCAATAGGGATTGGCTAGCCTCCCTAGTCGACGTGTATCTTCGAATATGAATGTCCGGCTATTATATATATATATATATATATATATATATATATATATATATATATATATATATATATATATATATATAGTCATCCACAGACAGACAGTTTAGCTGCATCACAGCTTATCAGTTTGGCTAGATATCCAATCGCTTCAGGCCGTGTGACCGAAACCCGAGAGATTTGGTATCATTCGGAGATTCTAATCCATAGGCTATCGACATATATATATATATATATATATATATATATATATATATATATATATATATATATATATATATATATATATATATATATATAAAAGGAAAATATACATAATTTTATATATATATATATATATATATATAAATATATATAGTTTTCCTGTATATATATATATATATATATATATATATATATATATAAAAGGAAAATATAAAAAAAAAAATATATATATATATATATATATATATATATATATATATATAAGACAAAAAAAAAAACTTATCTTAGCTGACGCGTTTAGTCCGCCGAAGAACTCTATCAAGGCAAATGCATGTATATTATGATGTAAAAAGTATTTATGTACACAAGCAAGGATTGTTTTTCAATTTTTTAAACTTCATAAATGTTCATCAGGTTGACCTAAATGTGTAGGCAAGCTATGGAGAACGTCAAATGTCATGATTCAATGAAAGTGAGTAAATGATGTTCTTGATATTTTTTTATGCAAATTATTATTTAATTCATTTTACTTATGGATTAATTTATGTGTTACATATTTTAAATAATATGAGGTTATGAATTTAACCGTGTATTTAACAGTATATGTATATATGAACTGGGATCAAATCCAACAGAATAATCGGATAAAGAACACTAGTGTGAGAGACAAGGGATAATGAATAAGGGAGGCAGATTTAACCAATACGAGTTATCTTCCTTGGCATAGACAGTGGAATGACAAGAATGTAGGCCCGTGAATTGATTAAAACGTTCGGTTCGAAAGGTTACCAACGACTACAGACACCTGAAGGTGGCCGGAGGGCACAACGGCTGAAATATTGAGACGATAACGACAAATATTAGGCCACTGGTCCGAACAAATAATTCCACATTTCAAGAATTCAGGCAAGAATTATCGACCGGTATGTTTGAAGATAATAGACGAGTAAATGAAACGACTGACCAATTACATTTTATACTCTTCAACATTTTGAACGGCAAAGGCTCAAGTGTTGCAGCCAGTGCCGAATTTACCTATAGGCTTAGCAGGTTGAAGCCTAGAGCCTCAAAATCTAGGGGAACTCCAGCCAAGGTGTATATCATTTTTTACACTGTCATAGGCCTTTCTTACACATGCTGTCATAACACATTATAGACGCTAAACAACCATTCAGTAATTTTAAATACCCATCATCATCCTCGGCTTTACATAAATTGTTTTAATTTAACGTCTTTTAACTTTCCTTTTACTTTTGAGAAGTGGGAATTTCACAAATGGAATAGCCTAGGGCTTCTCTTCGTTCTAAACCAGATCCTTGTGGCTGTACTTCCCACAAAAACGTTGATATTTTTTAAAAATCTTTTTACTCGAAGCAAGGCGATAATGCTACTAAGAGGCAAAGAGGTTACTAGGAGTGAAAGAGAACGAGAAGACTTTAATAAGGAGAAATGACAATAATAAGAATATTGTTCAGGAAAACAGATGATGTCGATTGGCGTTGGATTTAAATTTCTGAAAAATGTTAGTGGCAAGGAAGCAATAAACTGGAAGAGAGTTCCTCGGTCGGAGTATACAAGAAAAGAAACTATTAGAGGAGAATTTGCGCGTAGTTACATTTAGCTACTTCAATAGTAAACCGAAGAGGCTTAATTTGCAAACTGGTTTACAGAGTAAAGGGCACCGCTCCAAGCAAAGTGATAATGCCACCAAAACGCAAGACGCCATCGGAAGTGAAATAGAAGGAATAAAACTTTCGAAAAAAACCGGAAACTTAATCCTAAACAGGAAACAAGGGATAATCTTCTATTCCTCTTCAAAAAACCGGGGAGGATTGTGAACCCTACGACAGGCAAGCATATCTACACTATCGAGGAACAAATGGGAATAAAAGCAGAGTTTTAGGCGGAAACGTTAGAAGCATACAGTTGAAGTAGACTTGACAATCAACCAGAAACCCAATCTTAAACAGGAAAGAAAAGGATAAACCTCTACTCCTGTCCAAAAGCGCTGTGAGAAAAAATAAATAGTAAATTTCATTAGAAACAAAGAAAAGAGTGTTGGATTGCTATCTGATATACATCCTACTATATGGTAGTCAATGCTGTACCATCTCGTCAAGGATGAGGAAAATCTAGAGACAGGAGAAATGTGGCTTTACGGAAGGATAGTGGAAATTCCACGGACAGAGCGAGTAAGCAACAAGGAAGTTCCAAAGAAAATGGCAACAGGAAAAACACTGACACTCAAAATCAGGAAGAAACAACGGAATTTCCTTGGACACACAAAAAGGAAGGAAACCCAGGCAAACTTAGCCCTCACGCGACACATTGAAGGTATATGTATATAATCAGTACATGAATGAAAGGGTTGGTGCATTTGCTTAAGAAATTTTACCTATGGTATCATATAATCTCTTTTTTCTAATTTGTTTAGTCGGTAACACCCCCATGCAAGGCAGTAAAACGACCCAGACACAAGGGGTCCCAGGGTGTGTAAGAATTAAGAACAAAAACATTAATAATGAGCGGCAAGAAAAAAAGTAATCTGGAGGACAGTAGATAGCAATAGACATTGCATTTAAATTTTTACAGATTAAAGTTGGCTGGAAAGTATGGAACCAGAAGGTATTTCTACAAGCGAGAAGTAAGAGAAAAATACTCTAAGCATAGAATTTTCGGTTACATCTAGACAGAACAATTGTCAATTGATGAGATCTCGATGCCAGTCTAATACTGCGCTTAAATTAAAAAAAAGAACTCTTGGTACCATAGCGAAGAGCTCATATGAACATTTGCCATGAAAGTATTTACAGAAAAGACACAGGGAGACAACCTTACAGCGGTGGGAAAGTGACTGAAGCCGAGACGCCATATCAGGACCGATAATATTGCTGATTCGTCTTTGGATTTTATCAAGGGAAAATAGCTCAAGGTAAATAGCAGGATGTGTGGCAGCAATATTCCAAGCATGGGCGAATGGTAGACTTATAGATATGTAAAATTTTCATAGAAAATTCTGAATTTCCCATTAAGAATCATTTTACCTTGGTAAATATTGTTCTTTTTACAAGGGAAACATCTTTTACCTGAATTTTGATTTAGCATAACACAGAATTTTTATCTCCTCAAAAAAAAAAAAAAAAAATATTACTACTATTTATTTTTACGTTTTGCTTTCCTTCTTCATTTAATTTATTTTTCTCAATTCCTGTACGAGCTACATCAACAAACCAACCAATCAAACATTGGGAACTGCGTTGCCCTCCCATGACCTTTTTAAATCCGGGTTGAACAATGATACTCTATCCGAAATTGTCGGAGCGCAAAACCAGAAACCCACCAAGACGAAAAGTTCAGGGTTCAGTGCTACGAGTAACGTATACTATTTTCACTGTCCACCGAAAAAAAAAGAAACAAATAAACGAAAGCGTCTGTTTTTATATGACCATAAGTAGACAGGGGTCCAAGCAGTCGACCATCGATCATTCAAGATGGACACAGAGGAAGAGACGAGCCCAACTGCAGGCGATCGGGCCATCGATATCAACCTTGTTCGTCCTTGCATCTCTAAATGGGTGAATAAGTAGTTTCTAAGAACTGGCAAGCCATGCATCAAAGACATTTAGACAGACGGAGATGATGACGATTTGGTAGATGAAATCCCAACTCATAAAATTGGAGCAGGGAACTAGTTTGAATCTAAAATGGCAATAGGACGTCTGACAAGATAGGGAAAGAAGTGCTTTGTAAAACTTAAACGTTAAGTCATAATTTTGTTCTTCGAGAAGCGATTAATTATCTAATATGGACAGCAGAAGAAAGAGAATTGGTAGGGGAAATGAGAAAAAAAGGGGTGACGGGTAATAATAAATAAAAGAAAAAAGACGGGGTTTGAGATAAGGACATGGATTTAAGGCAACAAAACCAGAATTGAAGATATTTTTTTAATTACATGTCGCAGAAAGAAATAAAAGCTCTTTCCTGATAAAGTGAATGAGGGAAAATATCAGAAAAAGGAAACAAAAGTGAGAAAAAAACAAAGAAAATAGAACGAGAGATGAAAAAAAGGAAAGACAAGACTAAGAGAGAATACAAAGAAAGAAAGAAACGAGAAAAAAAAGAAAAAGATAACTGAAAGAGCGAAGAAGGAAGAATGAGAAGGAGAAAAAAAGAAAAAGAAGAGACAAGAAGACAAAGAAAAGAAAGAAAAGATAAAGACATAAGAAAAAGAAATGAAAGAGAGGAGAAAAAGAGAAGAGAAAAAAGTTTAGAGTAAGAAAGAAAAAGAAAAGAAATAGAATTACGGAAGAAGGGGAAAACAAAAGAAAGGGAATAATAAGAAAAAGAAGAGAATGTGAAAAGAAAAAGAAAACGCTAAAGAGAGAAGGAATATAAATAGAAGAGAAAAAGATGGAAAAACACAAGAGAAACAGAGAAGGCGAAAATGACACCCTAATGGTAGAAGAAAGAAAAGAAAAAATGAAGACAAAGTGAAAAGAAAGAAAAAAAAGACAAGAGAAAGAAAGAAGAGTGAAAAGAAACGAAAATAAAGAAAGCAATAAGCGAAAAAGAGAAGAAAGAAGAAATACAAGAAAGCGAGAAGGAAGAAAAGAATAAGAAGTGGCAAAGAAAGATTTTAAGCAATGATGGAAAACGAGAAAAAGAGAAAGAACGAGTACGGAAAAGGAAAAAAAATGAACGAATTAAGCAGAAAATGAATGACGGTAGAGAGCGAAAAATGAATGAAGGATGAGAGCGAACGAAACACACAAACAAACAAAATAAAGTATTATAGAAAAAAAACAAGGGGTAAGAATGAGTAGAAGAAAGAAGAAAAAACCAAAGACAAAGAAGGAAAAAGAAAGAAAGACAATGAGATATGATGATAAAGCCTACAGGAAGTAAAAAGAAAAAGTTTTGATGAAGAAAAATGAAAAAATCTAATGATAGAAAGAAGAAAGCAACGAGAACAAATATGATTAAAAGAAAGGAAGAAGAGAAGAAATAAATGAGAAAAATAAGGAACGACGGCATGAAGGATAGAAAAGAAAGACATTCGGTAGAAAGAACAGACGAAAGAAGGAAAGAGACGAAGACAAAAGAACGAACTAACGAAAGAAAGAAAGTATGAATTAATGAATCAGGAAAGACATGAAATATATGACGAAGAAAAGTAAGTCAAAGTGAAATTTATTATTGTAAAATATACAATAATTGTGGCTAGTCAGAGTGAAAGACTGCATGACAAAAGGAAAAAAAAAGAAATAATGAAAGAATAAAGGCAAAGTGAACTGAGAAAGAAAGAAAGAAAGAAAGAATAGACAAGAGAGGTAAAGGGAAAAGAATTAGGAAGTAAAAGAATTGATCAAAGAAAAACTCCATCCAAAGAAGAAATGTTCGATTGCAAATTCGCATTTTTTCGTAAGATAAAAAGAAAAAAAAAGAATGACAAATCCGAGGAAAACAAAAACAAGACTGGAGAGAATTTCAGTAAAAAAAAGTCGGAACATTTAATCCAAAAAGATGGCAGAAGAGAGCATTTTATTTTCTACATATAAGACACACTTATTCTAGAAGATGCATCCCTATTTTCAAAAACACCATGAGATATTTGAACTTACTGAACTTTCTGTCATGCCATCTCCTAAAGATACGAGATGCCTGTCGTATATGACTCTTTTGTTATATAATAATTCGCATTACTTTCTTAATCTGGCAGGAGTGAATTGGAGCACACGGTGAGAATCGAACTCACTGTTGCAACAAATAGGTTTGCGAGATAAGGTTGTTACAAAAGCACACTATCATAGCCAAACCTTACCATTTTATCGAAGGCGCAGTATAAATCTGTTGCCCTATTTATGAAAAGAAGAATGAAGAAGAAAGCCTAAGAAGAGAAAATAAAATAAAGGAAAAGAAATAAAAGAAAAGGAAATTTTAAATTTAATTTTTTTTGTTTTTAATTATGTGTTTTAGGATATAATCTAGCTGATTTCATTTAGTTTCATTTTGTTTATATTTCATCACTTTTGCCACGTTGTGAGAATAGAAGATCTGTCATGAAAGGTGAGATGGAAGAAACTGGATGTCAATTTACTGTGGATAATCTAGTGATTAAAGCACTTACTATACATTTTCGTCTGAGTAAATTGCGTTCTCTTATAATTAAAGCAATGAGCAATTTACTTCCTTGTATAATTTAAATTTTAAATTCTCAACATCCGCTTTTTAATTCAAATGAATTTTCCACTTTGTAGATTTTCCTAAAAATCAAATGGTTATATATTTTTCCATATATATATATCCATGAATTGTCATTAGTATAATATATATATATATATTTTATATATAAAATTATATTCTATGATATATAAATATAAAATGTTATATATTGTTTGCTCATATATCATATATATATATATATATATATATATATATATATAATGAATATAACAAATTGAGTTTAATTCCATTGTATGCAGCATTTAATTTTTAAAAAGGGCTGAATACAAAGTAGAGTTTAATATTAGGATATGAAACTAAAACAAAAACATGTTAAAAATCGCTACGCAATAGCTTTCATGTTTCAGTACTATGTTGTGACTCTTCAGGCTATAGTAAACAAGTAATCTCATATATATATATATATATATATATATATATATATATATATATATATATATGTATATGTATGTATTTGAAGCGTAAGCGAATATTCTGACACTCGGTTCTGGAGCTTTTCTGGTGGGTTATTTTCCTGACGTGTTACAAGTGATTCTCTTTCTTTGTGTTGTGAAAGCCACAAATTTGCTTTGAGAACGCTTACGCTTCAAGCTATTTCGGTATTTACTTTGTCTCTCGCAAGATGACGGAAAGACCGTTCGATATAAAACTGATCCCCGAATTCAGTGGTGATACTAGTGGACAGTCTGTTGTTGAATGGATCGAAAAGGTGGAACTGGTCTGCGAATTATGCGAGATATCGAAGATTGATCGGATTCTTCCTCTGCGATTGAATGGCGGTGCCCTTGCTGTGTATAGGCAGCTGAGTAAAGAACAGAAAAGCGACATTGAGTAAATAAAGCACGCTCTACTAACCGCGTTTGGAACTGACCGGTTCGTGGCCTACGACCAATTCCAGGCACGGCGTCTGCGACCTGGCGAGACAGTAGACGTATATTTGGCAGAATAAAAAAGCTCGCCGTTCCAATCGCACCGCTTCCTGAAGAATGGATGACATGTGCCTTCGTTTCTGGATTGCCCAGTCATGTTAAGCAGATACTCCGCGCATCATCCAGAATGGAAGACCTGACGCTCAATCAATTGTTGACCAGAGCCCGTGCTGTCATGATCGACGAAAAAGAGGCTGATGAACCAGTGGCCGCGGTTATTCAACCAATTGAAGTCAAAGAAGGTCCGACCCCAGCCATTCGTCACCATGGCGTTGCCACCTGCTATCGGTGCTCTGGGCCGAATCATTTTGCCAGAGACTGCCGCTATCAACGCGAAGAAATGCGCAGCGGGTCGGCGCGAAAGGCACGTCTCGATCTACGATGCTTTCAATGTCAGAAAGTAGATGGATCGAAAAGGTGGAACTGGTCTGCGAATTATGCGAGATATCGAAGATTGATCGGATTCTTCCTCTGCGATTGAATGGCGGTGCCCTTGCTGTGTATAGGCAGCTGATTAAAGAACAGAAAAGCGACATTGAGCAAATAAAGCACGCTCTACTAACCGCGTTTGGAACTGACCGGTTCGTGGCCTACGACCAATTCAGGCACGGCGTCTGCGACCTGGCGAGACAGTAGACGTATATTTGGCGGAATTAAAGAAGCTCGCCGTTCCAATCGCACCGCTTTCATGTTTGGGTTGACGAGGTAAGTCGCTATAAGAGTTTTGCTGACTACTTTTCTTTTTGGCAATCCCTCCCCGGCAGATCGCACACAAAACACGAACTTTTTTTTCCGGGTACGTGATTATCTCGTTCACTACACTCCCCCTGTCACATAAGTGACACTCATGGGCGGCCTCTTTATTCTTAAGCTTCTCCGGGCAGGGCAACTGTGGGAGGAGGTTGTGTGTTATGTTCTGAGGTTTCTTCTGATCTGACAACCTCATGCGCAGAGTCTTCATCATCTGAAGAATGTTCTGAAGATTCTTCTTCTGAGGATTCTTCTGGTCTGACAACCTCACGCACAGAGTCTTCACCATCTGAAGGGGTGCTATCCCTACCTCCGATGGTAATTATTTGTTCCTTTCTGAGCACTCACTGCTAGTGTCACTTGTTGACGTATCTGTACCTACATAGTGACGCAAGTCCTTTATGTGTCTTGGTATGCCATCAACCAGCACAGAACGCGAGTTACTTAGTCAGTGACATGCCCCACCCGGTACCGGGTTGTACACCGGCTATGTGGAGATTTCACCCACACGCGATCGCCCAAGTCATACGGCGCTCGTTCGTTTATCCGTTCAGTTGAACGCGTTGCGTCAATGCCTCGTAGCCGGACTTTATACTGATAAATCATGTTGGCTGGCGCAGTTGAGGGCGATACATTATTGTCTCTCAGGTAACATTGTACCAATACACCGCCTCCATTATGGAACACTGCTTTAGCAGCGATTCTTTTGATGCTCCGATGACATCGCTCGACTATGCCATTCCCTGATGGGACATACGCGCAGCGAAATCTGAAAGTGTACTCCCACGAAGCCACAAAATCTTTGAATAGTTCACTGCGGAATGCAGTGTCGTTGTCAGTGAGGAGTTCCGTCGGAGGGCCCACGTTCAAGAACAATGACCCCAAGTGGTCAATGACGCTTGCGGAATCCTGTCGACGCAGACGCCGCCAAATAGGAGAGTCACCGCGGCCCTTCAATGGAATGCAAAGGTGTTGCATTTATTCACGGATTTTGCATGCGTGTATAAGTGGATATGAACACTCTTACGGGGAAGGCTAGGATACATACAAAGGCTGCGAGCGAGATGCTCATTCGAAGGAGGCTAGACACACTGGGAAAGTTGGTAAGTGAATACCACTTATCCGTAGACATACAGCTGGTCAGATCACAGCAGAACAAGGCCGAAATAGCTTGAAGCGTAAGCGTTCTCAAAGCAAATTTGTGGCTTTCACAACACAAAGAAAGAGAATCACTTGTAACACGTCAGGAAAATAACTCACGAACGCCGTAGCCAAAACTGCCCGAATTTTCCTCCCGAGTCGACAACACCAACTGCTTTTATCGGCAGAACCTATTTTTTCCATTCGTCGACAGCCGGGATAGGATGCTCCGTAATTTGCATAATAATACACTCTTATAGCGACTCCTGCGACGAACTTGTTTCTTTTCGCTTGGGTTGACGAGGTAAGTCGCTATAAGAGTTTTGCTGACTACTTTTTTTTTGGCAATCCCTCCCCGGCAGATCCGCACAAAAAAACACGAACTTTTTCCGGGGTACGTGATTATCTCGTTCACTACAGTATTTATATGTATATATATATATATATATATATATATATATATATATATATATATATATATATATTATAAATTAATTGATTTAAAATATGTTTTTTTTCGCTACATTTCTAACCATGTTTCAAAAATGGAAGCTAAAAGCTCAGAATTTAATTTTGTAATTAAATTAAAGACATTAGTTCCATTTCATCCTCAAGCGAACTTTGGAGTAACTTTTAAAATTACTGGGTTTTAAAGACACAGCTAAAATCATAATTCACGTTTCCAAGGTTACAGATAAATCCACTTCCACTAGACAAGGGGTGTCTAGGTGTAATAATTGCTCTGTAAATTTACATTGAGCACTATTTTGTAAAAATAAAAATATCTATAAGAACACCGGATTAAATATCTTACTGTTCTTCTTTTTTTTTTTTATATATATATATATATATATATATATATATATATATATATATATATATATATATGTATATATGTATGTATGTATGTATGTATGTATGTATATAATTTCTATATATATTATATACAGGGTACTTATTGGAAAAGTATTCAATATAGAGCTAATATATTCAGTTGTATGGATATGAGTTTGGACACAGAGGATAATTCTCACCCCTCCACCACAACCAAACATAATCAAACAGAAACTAACATAGACAGATTCAATTTTTAATAAAATAAACCAGTTTGTGAGAATCCAAAAAGCGTGAAACCAAGGTTAAAAAGTCATATCCATACAACTGAATATATATATATATATATATATATATATATATATATATATATATATATATATATATATATATATCATTATCATTATTTATTCATTAACAGTTTCACGAAGAATTATTTTGTCATTCTTTTTAATCGGAATCACACCATCCAAGACAGCAAAGTCAATAAGACACAAGGGATTACAAGGTGTGGAAGAATTAAAAACAGAATCATTAATAATGAGCGAGAAGAGAAAAGAGTAATCAGGAGGATAGCAGATAGCGATTGACATTGAATTTAAATTTTTCAGATTGAAGTTGGTTGGAAAGCGTGGATCTGGAAGGAAGTTCCACAAGCGAGAAACGTGTCAAAAGAAACTGTTAGCATAGAATTTACGGTTATATCAAACCAACTCACCTGTAAGTAGATGAGGTTTTGACGTCAGTCTAGTACTGAGCTTAAATTAATAAAGTTTAGGGATCATAGCGGAGAGCTCTTCTGAACAACTATCATGGATGTATTTATAGAAAAGGCACAAAGAGGCAACATTACGGCTGTGGGAAAGTGACTGAAGGCGAGCTGTTAGATCAGGACAAATAATATTGCTAATTCTTCTTTGGAGCTCAAGGTAAATAGCAGGGGCACCGGACCATATGTGGCAGCAATATTCTAAGCATGGATGAATGATTGACTTATAGATATGTAATATAGATTCTAGGAAGAAATATTACCTCGCACGACACAGTGAACTAACTTCCTTAGCAGCTGACCCAACAATCGATTCGATATGTGTATTATATGAAGATTATTTTATATTATATGAATATTATATTGTATGAAGATATGTGTATTATATGAAGATATGTGTATTATATGAAGATATGTGTATTATATGAAGATTATTTTATATTGTATGAAGATTATATTGTATGAGGATATGTGTATTATATGAAGATTATTTTATATTATATGAATATTATATTGTATGAAGATATGTGTATTATATGAAGATTATTTTATATTATATGTAGATTGTATTGTATGGAGATATGTGTATTATATGAAGATATGTGTATCATATGAAGATTATTTTATATTATATAAAGATTATAGTGTATGAAGATATGTGTATTATATGAAGATTATTTTATATTATATGAAGATTATATTGTATGGAGATATGTGTATTATATGGAGATTATTTTATATTATATGAAGATTATATTGTATGAAGATATGTGTATTAAAAAAGCTCATAACACGAAACGTATGTAAATCATAAGTGCTCAGAAGTAAAATGAATAAAGGAAGGAAAATCTGAAAAGAATGAAAGAAAACAAACAAAATAGAATGAATGAAAATAAAAGGGTGTAAATTGTAAATACGGAAATGAAAAGAAAAGGAAAATGGAACGAATGAACGAGATAAAAAAAATAAACGAAAAGATGTGGAATTTGAAAGAAAGAACGAAAAAGGAAGTAAACGAAAGAGAAGGAATAAAAACCAGAAAATAAATAAATTTTGCAGACGACAATAAATAACAGGAAAAAAAATCAAGACAGATATAGAAAGAAAGGAAAAGGAAAAAGTTCAATAGACACTAAAGAACCGAAAAAAAGAAAGAAATAACAAAAAAGTTAATAATGAAATTAAAATTGATGAAAAGGGATAAATGCAAGAAACAACAACAACAACAAAAACAAAAAAAAAACAAAGGAAATAGAAAAAGAAGTAGAGAAAGAAAAATACTTTATGTTAATAAAGCATAGAAGAAGTAAAAAGGGAAATTTGGGATTAAGATAAACTAATCAAAGAAAAGAAATCAATGAGAAGTAATATACGGGGAAATGGATAAAAGAAAGAGAGACGAAGAGAATGAATAAGAGAGAAAAATAGTGAACGAGAGGTAAAGGGAAGAAAAAGGAACCATTAGAAAGAAAGAAAGAAAGAAAGAAAGAAAGAAAGAAAGAAAGAAAGAAAGCTAAAGTTAGAAAGAAGATAAAGATAAGAAAGAATCGAAAAGAAAGAAAGAAAGAAAGCAAAAGAAAGCTAAAGTTAGAAAGAACATAAATGATAAGAAAGAAAGAAAGAAAGACAAAAGAAAAATGCAAAAAAATTAGGAAAAAATGCAAAAGAAAGAAAGAAAGAATGTAAAATATAAGAAAGAAAAAAGAAAGAAGGAATAGAGAAGATTAAAATATATATAAAAAAACGTAAAAGACAGAACAAAACAAAGAAACAATGAAAAAATGCAAAAAAAGAAAGAATGACAAAAATAAGAAAGAAAGCAAGAAACAAAGAATGCAAACGATAAGAAAAAGAAAGAAAGAATCTAAAAGATAAGAAAGAAAGAATCTAAGAAAGAAAGAAAGAAAGAATGCAAGAAAGAAAGAATATAAAGATAAGAAATAAAGAAAGGAAGAAGGAAATAATCCAATGATAAGAAAGAAACGAATAAAGTGTCTCTGAGTGCAAGAAAGAGTTGAGATATCATGAGAATTATTCTCAAAAAGGAGAGGAGGCGCAAAGAAAGAAACAATGAAAGGATAATAAGGGACATTTGAGTAAAGGGTACAAACGAAAAGAAAGGCAGGGAAATCGAGCGTCTTTGTGGAAAGACGAGAAAGAAAGGGGAACCGAATTTATAGAAAAGAGTAGAATAAAGCAGAGTGGGAACACAGACATCTCTGACGGCAGTAGCCCCATTCAGTCGCGTCTGCGAAAGTAGAGGCCAAAAGGTTTGGCAATTCAGGCCAGAGGTCGTTTCCTCATTCACTTGTCCAAGTTTGTTCTGAAATGAAAACGTCAGTCTGATTTGTGATAAATTCTCTACCATCAGACTATTGCATCTTTGATAGGTGGTGGCGGGAGGGTCAAGGTTTCGGGCAAGGGTATGCGGGTGAAAAGGGAAGGGAGTAGGTAGGTTGAATTAGTTGTTCGCTCGATTTACAGACATCAGTTGATGAATTCGCCCTAATGAAGACGCTGATATCAGAGAACGAAAGAGGTCATGCATATTATAAAGTCGAAACTCAGTGAGAAAGGAAAAACTCAGGGAACCAAGTCCATACCGATTTGCGTTGCGTTTTCCAGCCATTGTCTCTTCCTCTAATCGTCCTTTTTGTCTGTTGTCTTTTCTCTGGCATTAAGACTATATATCTATCCAGCTATCGATCTATATTTTGCAGTCTGTTCATCTATCTATCTATCTATCTATCTATCTATATATATATATATATATATATATATATATATATATATATATATATATATTTCTTTTCCGTATTGTTCTATTATTTTGCTCTGGCTTTAATTCTATCTCTCTCTGTATGTGTTCCTATCTATCTATCTATCTATCTATAGAAGTCTGTCCATCTATCTATCTATTTTTTATATTTTCTGTGTTGTCATTCCTATTATATTTTGATCTATCTATCTATCTTAACCTGTTCATCTATCTATCTATCTATCTATATATATATATATATATATATATATATATATATATATATATATATATAAGTAAGTCTGTCCATCTATCTATCTATCTATTTTTTTATCTTTTCTGTGTTGTCGTTCTATTATATTTTGCTCTGGTTTAATTCTATCTATCTATCTATCTATCTATCTATTCATCTATCTATCTATCTATCTATCTATCTTAACCTGTTCATCTATCTATCTATCTGTTCATCTATCTATCTATCTATCTATCTATCTATCTTAACATGTTCATATCTATTCATCTATCTATCTATATCTATCTATCTATCTATCTTAACATGTTTCATCTATCTATCTATATCTATCTATCTATCTATCTCATCTATCTTAACTATTCATCTATCTATCTATCTATCTATCTATCTATCTATCTATCTTAACATGTTCATTCATCTATCTATCTATATATCTTAACATGTTCATCTATCTATCTATCTATCTATCTTAACATGTTCATCTATCTATCTATCTATCTATCTATCTTAACCTGTTCATCTATCTATCTATCTATCTATCTATCTATCTATCTATCTATCTATCGAAACATGTTCATCTATCTATCTATCTATCTATCTATCTATCTATCTATCTATCTTAACATGTTCATCTATCTATCTATCTATCTATCTTAACCTGTTCATTTATCTATCTATCTATGTCTATTGAAGTCTGTCCATCTATCTATCTATTTTTTTTTGTCCTATTATATTTTGCTCTGGTTTAATTCTATCTATCTATCTATCTATCTATCTATCTATCTAAACTTAAACCGTTCATATATCGATCAATCAGTCTATATGTCTGTCTGAATTTTTCGTGTCTTCCTTTTGTTTATTGTCATTATCCCTGTTTCTTATTCTATGTTTCTATTTATATTTTACTTTCTCGCTCTCTTAAGTGTAAATGTAACTCATTAAAAAACCGTCTTTGTCTTATTTCTTTTCCTCCTTTTTTTTCTTTATATATTTCGTTCATCGGGAAATCACACTGTCTTTAGGAGAGAAGTCAACTAATGCCCTATCCAATTGTAGCAAAATTCAAATCTATTTCTCAATAATAGTATCATTAAAATGAGCAACGTAAAAGTTCGATTATGAAATTCTGTTATTCCTTTGTTGCAAGAACCTTCAATAGGAAACTAAAAGAATTCGGATAGTTCTAAATTGATCGCTACACCTTTTTGTTGTTTACAGAAAGAGTTTCTGTTATCTATTTAAATGGGAATCTCGAACAGAGATCGGAGTGTATATTGGAACCTGAAAAACGGACGGAATCTGCGGCATTCACTTCCCCACCCGTGCCCTTGAATCCATCTCTTCCCCTTTTAGTTTATATTTACTCAACCGCCACGAGGTCAACTTGTGACACAAGGTCGGTTTAATGTGGGGAGCCCGAGCGCATACACCCGGGCTAGGAACAAAAATTGCCCGAGCCACCGTAACCGTTGGTTGCGCTGGCCTCGATACGAGCACTGATCCCTCTCTCTGGTGCAATGAGAGGATGCGGCCTCGGACAGCTGTTCTCCAAGGCTGGGCACCTCTCAGTATAATTTTCCTCAATTGCGACTTCGTCCTTTGACAGAGAAGCCCCTTAGCACACTCTGCCCAAAGACAGAGACGCAACTAAGAGATGATAAATAATGTGTTACAAACTACTCGAAAGAGTTTTCCCCTTTTAGTTAGTAGTTAAATAGCAGTTGGAATATCTAGACAAAGTGGAAAAGCTTATAAATGACGCGTTTCGACGACGTATGTCGGGTTCGTCTTCTTCAGGTCCGAATGAAAGAGAAAACTGTGTATAAGAAATCATGGAAATTCCAATATAAGACTTAAAAGTGAATGTGCGGAGAGCAACGATGGCCGACGTTCTGAAGAGTTAAAAAAAGGGTGTGATTATTGCAGATAGGAAAATGCGTTAAGCTCTCCCAGTGATTTCATATGATTTGATCTTCTGAGTCACACACACACACACACACACGCGCGCGCGCGCAGAAAAAAACAGAAATGTCTTAATCTTTTATCCTTTCATTTTTGATATCATGTCTTTTGCAAAATGTTGAAAATTTATTTACCAAGAACAGAATCATCATTTTTAGAAACGACAATTATCGCATTAGGAAACTAATTAATTTCCTTCTGGTTAGAATAAATTTAGCATTCTTGAGTAAAAATCTATTTCATCATCTAAAGAAAAACTTCAGCTGTGAAGTCTTGACGAAAAGTCGCTTTTATGTATTATTTGCCTGGCGACAAAAGTTCGATAGACATTTTTAAATTTTCGATATTAACTTCACTGAACAATATATTTGTCGTTTTTTTTAACCTCTTGTCTTGTTTAATATGTCTTTGTCGAAGGATGGATAAACCGCCAAAAAGAAAACAATCAACATATTCCTCTAAAATCTTTCTGTTATCTTTTCTGATATATATATATATATATATATATATATATATATATATATATATATATATATATATATTTAAGGATAGAAATTTTAGGATTAATTCATTTTTCTCTCTCTCTCTCTCACACACACACACACACATATATATATATGTGTGTATGAGAGAGAGAGAGAGAGAGAGAGAAAGGGAGAAGGAGGGCTTAATGTTTGTAAAATTTGTCACTTAGTTGATTACCTTCACCATCCCGACTCCAGAATTTTGTAGACATACCTCTTCGTCTGCTTATCAGTAGGTATCAATAATTTACTGCTTATATTTTTCAATATATATATATGATAAAATATAGTTTTGAGGTATGCTATATTTATGGGATAAAATGCTCAATATCGGGGATTGAGTCTATGTAAATATAAAAGTGGACACTGAGGTCAACACTCAGGGACGACAGTCAGTTTCATCCTAAACGAAATCGTCAGACCATCATGAAACAGACTGTCGCCTCAGGAAGTTGACTTCAATATGCACCTTTATATATAGTTGTATATTTAGGTAGCAATCCTTCGTTTATGCATGCTTCATTAAAAACGACAGAAAGGTACTACGGTTAAGCTTTTTATTTATTTTTTCTTGTAAATCTGGTAAATTTGTGTGTGTGTTTTAAATGGGTTCTAATGAAGCTGTGATCCGATAGGTGTAACACACACACAAATTTACCAGACTCCGTTAGAAACATACTATTAGAAAACACAAATATATTAACTGCATCCACCTGTAAAAAAAGACTAAAAATACTGGAAGCTTTAATAATAAAAAAGAAAAAGCTAACCCGTTACAATATTAACTACGAACAAAGCCACAATGTGCTAACCGTATTCGGAAATTAAAAACATCCCTACCACACACTAAGACATACACATAACGCACACACTCAATTAAGCTGAAAAATCGAATCATCCTTGATAATGGCTAAAGGTATAGCCGAAAGTGCTCGGAAATATAAAACATTTGGACAGATCTTACACACCCTTTGTCCAGAAAAGAAAGCTCAGAACACAAGAAAAAACTAAATAAAAAGCTTAACCGTAGTAACTTGTCTGTTGTTTTTAGTGAAACATGCATAAACCTTTTAAGTACCTTCACGAGATCTCTAAAAACAGAGTATAGCATGATGAAAAAGACACCAAACTTTGCGAAAACAAAATTTTAGCGTCTAAATGCTTATGTTATTATTGAGAGGAAAGATCAAAGTATTTTTTAACTATTTTTTAAAATTTTTCCTTCTTTTTAGAACATTCTAAATTTTGATTAAAAAAAACCTTTGTATCACCGGAACTAGTAAAATAACATAAAATTTTAGCGCGTTTTTTTCCTGTATGGCAGGCATTAATTTGGAAAATCTTGTAAAAATAAAAATAATTGTCGGATTTTAATGAAACTTTCAGAAACTATTAATAAATGATGGAACTTATTATAAATATGTTTCTTTTTAGTAAAGTCATAGCAGAATTTTTTTTTTCATATGTATTACCCCCTCCTAACTAATTGTACGAAAACTATATAATTTCAATTTTGGGAAGATTAGTGATTATATTAGTTAAAAGCACAAGGCTTTGAGGAAACCAAATCATGTTTTGATTTTTTTTTATTTGGACCACTTCTTCCTGAAAATCATCTCTGAATTGTAACATACAAAACTCAATAAAACAAAAAATATTATTTAATTTCAAAAGCTTTTAATTGCTTTTATTTATTTCCATGAACATGGACAATATTGTTTGAAAGCCAAAAGGTATTTCGATTAAAAATGAATTTTTAAAACAATTATTTGTTATTTCTGAAATATTTTATTATTTTTACATTAAATGTTGTTAATTCTTCTAAAATTAGGGGAAACTTTGTAAAATTTAATGAATGTTGTTATTAAGTAGATATATATTTACAGATTATAATTTCCAAAGCTTGTTACAAACTAACGAACAACAATATAATTTGTGTCAATAATAAAACTGTAAATCAAATATATGGAAGACCGGAACATGCGTGCAATAAAAAACGTCACGTGGATTGAGTTTCTGTCTGGTATTTAACTTAAATACTGAATTTTTAATACAATTATTTGTTATTTCTTTAATTATAACAGATTTTTGCATTTAAGTTATTATAATATTATAAAATTAGTTAAAAGCCGTGAACGTGACAATAAAGATGAGGACAATAGTTCGAACAATGTAAATAATTACAATACCTCATCTCAGAAACAGAAACAACTATTAAAGATAATCGATGTTTTGTGCTAAATATTTCACTCTAAACGATATTCTTTGGTCAGGTAAACCAGGTAAGGTTGATAGAATTCCAATGAAGATATTTTTTGAACATATACTATATACGAGGATTTATGTTAATGGTTTCTCTCTGAATGATGCTCTTTCGTTACATAGACCAGGCAGCGTTGATAACATTCAAATAGAGATATTACTTGAAGATAATTGATCTTTTGTGCTGAAGGTGCTTCTCTGAACGATGCTCTTTGTTCACGTAGGCCAGATAAGGTTGACAGCATTCAAATGAAGATATTACTCGAAGATAATCAATGTTTTGTGTTGCCGACTACTCTCTGAACCCGACTCTTTGGTCAAGTCGACCAGGCAAGATTGATAGCATTCTAATGATGAAATTTATTGTAGAAAACCGACTTTATACAACGTAAAATTAATACAACGAATTGAAAATTGCTAGTATGACCTCCAAAAACTATGTTCACCAACGACGGCGTATTATCTGTGTTCAAGCTTAGCTTCCACGTAAAGAATTTAAAAAAAGAAAAAAACTAGGTAATATTTCCGTATGCAATTCACTGCTTCCATATGTCTTGTCCTTGGATGATAATGGTTCTCTATAACTTCCTGGCCCTTGTAGATTTTATCAATATTTGTCTTCCTCCTAGTTCATGTTCTGTCTACCATTTACACAAGCTTGTTAGGTCGGTTATTTTCTGCTGTCCTCTGTCCCTTTTGCCGTCATTATTTCATGTGGGTGTTAAATTTTCTAAACCCTCTTTCCTCATTGTGTGCCCTAGAAATTCCAATTCTCTCTTTCTGATTCTAAGTGTAATTGTTCTTTTCGTTTCCAATTTCCCTTAAATGTTACTCTCATTTTCAGTTTATGGAATTCTCAGTATCCTTCTGTAGAACGATATTTCTGTTCCTTCAAGTCTCTCCTTCATCTGTTATGAGATTGTTCACTGACAATATAGGAGGGATGCCGATAAGACAAAATGAAAATATTCATTTTTTGAAACAGATTGTTGCAAGTAATTAAAAGTGAGCTTTCGTTGAATTATTTACAATGTATACATGTAGTCTATTGTCCTCATCTTTGTTATTATATATTATATACATATATGTGAAACCATCGTTTCTTGTTCAATCACCAAAGTTCAGCAGTGTTGATCCCACTCAATACTTAGATGGAAGACATCTTGGAAACACGTATTACTGCAAGCAACCTCTGACAAAAGGAAATATACTTGGCTTTAAATAACTTACAAAGTGTTGATAAGACCTAAAAAAACCAAATCGATCACTCTTGTTTCAGAGGTCATAATCTATACATATATAAAAGGTAGTTGTATATATGTATGTGTGTCTAGCTAAAACTAAAAAAATATATATTTACAGACTCATTATCAACCAAGCTAGCTTTTTGTAAAAAAATATTTTAGTATGATTTGTATTTACGAAGATATTTTTCGGACTGTTGTACTCATCTTTATTGTAACATTCACGATGTTTCAACCATTGTATGCTCCAGCCTTTTCAGGATCTGTCTATATTTCTGAGATGACGTATTGTATGTAACTATTTACACTATTTACATTGTTCAGACTGTTGTACTTATCTTTAATGTACCATTCACGATGATTCAACCATTGTATGCTCCAGCCTTTTCAGGATCTGTCTATATTTCTGAGATGAAGTTTTGTAACTATTTACACTATTTTACTTTCTGACTGTTGTACTTATCCTTACTCTCACATTCATGATATTCTGAGCGTTTTACTCTTCAGCCATCTTCAGTTGATATACATTAGAATTTCGGATGAAAATCTTCTTTTAGTCCATGAGGGTAGATTGTTCAATTTCCACGTCATAACCTTTTCTGGATATCAATGTTTCACTTGTTTCCCTTTAGTAAGTCAAAGAGACATGACTCTGCCTCAAAAACTGCTCAATGATTCACTGGATCTGCGGCACCGAGCATCAGTTTAAAACCCCTTCATCTGAGTTGTTAATAAGCTTTGGTATTGAGGATATAGCATCAATGTTGCACACCTGTCATCTTAGAAGGTTCGATCACATCCAATGAGCTTTGTCATGCATTAGGACTGTCTCAGGGTTCCTGGTCAGAGAGGTTGAGGTAGACCTAGGAAGATGTAGAAGGACTGCATTGCGAGGGATGTGCGGAAGAAGTGCTGCCTTGCCCTCATCAGCCTGCTTGACAGGGATGCTTGAAAAGGTGTGAGAGCACGTCAACTGCTGCCTATCCTAGTCACTTGGAAACCCACAGAAATATAATCAAAGCTCTGAATCTTGCTTGACTTGATGGCACATTGAAATCAAATGAAGAAGAGAAAAGCCGTAAATAATGTACCTAACACATTTGAAGAGATCAATGTTGGAAATTACTTCAAAGAGGGATTGTAAGGAAACAAGTATTTCTGTGAGAAATCGTGGAGAACCATGAACATACACAAACCACAACAAAAATCAGATGAGGATTTTGAGGTGGTCACCCATCTAATTATTAATATAGTTACAATTTTGCTTAACTTTATTGAAAAAACAAGAACAAGTGAAGTTAGTGTAATTTGATCACAAGTTAAAAGGGCAGCTGTTGAAATTATTAAATGTCACTTTTCCCATTGTAAATAAAGTGAAGAAAAGAAGTTTTTAATATTGTCCGATTGGATATTTTGAAAGATAAGATAGCAGATCTAATAATTTCAAAATCTAAAAGAATAAAACCTTTCAAAGATTGTAATTGAAAGTCCAAAAATATCCATAATATTCTTGTATTGTTTAGATTGAGGAATAAAGGCTTTTATTACATAAAAGGAGTGTCTATTTAGTTTGGGCCTGACAGAGATAAATATCTATTTCGCAAATATTGAATATTTCTATTTGTTTTAACACTTAACATAACTGATGATATTTAAGACCAGCAGGCATTAAATAAAAATGGTGAAGCTCAGGCTATTGCTTTGGATAAATGCAGGCATTTGAAAGTGTTTGGCATGCTGGTCTTCTTCACAAGTTGAAAGGTTATGGTATTTCTAGACCAATTTTTGATCTAATTCAGTTTTTCTTATCTAATCGTGAAATGAAAGTTATTTAGACTGGCCAATCTTCTCAATCTTTTTGCATTAATACAGGTGTCTCTCGGGGCTGTATTCTTGGACCTATACTGTTCCTATTTAGTTTGGGCCCGATTGTAGATAAATATTTATTTAACCAATGTTGAATATTTCCATTTAATTTAACATTTACCATAACTGATGACAAATTAAGACAAAATGGCTTTTAAATCCCATTCCCCATTTCAGCAGAAATACTAAGAAAAAATATTGGTTAATATCTTTTTATACTAAAATTCGCCCAGTACAAGGCTGGAGTGACTCAAAATGGAGGATAACTGGTAAAATGGTTGTGGTGTGTGATATTAATGAATGGTGAGGTGGTTTGGAATTGAAGATTAAAGGAAGACAGATGAGAGTTGACCTTGGCTTGAAGGGTTAAAAATATAGTTTTCAGAGTAGCATCTGTACAAAAATCAGTTCCACAAAGTTCTTGGGAAAAAAGCCATGAAACTTCCTTTTTACATTTGGAACATGGGGGAAATGAGGGTGATATGACTCTGTGGGATATCCTAGCTGTAAAGGTTAGAACTGGCACAACTAAAGAATAGAGTGCTCATCTGAACACTTGCTATGGAAATAGCAATAGAGCAGGAATAGGCCTGTGAAGTTTATGTTTGAAAAAACTGCAGATAATAAAAATCCCCACTATACAGCATAAATGATTTAGAACACATGTCAAGGCGGGTAGAATTTTACAGCTCCATCTCCACCACAGATATGGCAAAAATATTCTGTTTTCGGTCTAATAAAAGATTTCTCTTTCATTTACACCAAAAGCAGGCTATTGACCTATTCAAGATATTATTCTAATCATGATTATTATAAATATTATTTCAGACACAATGTTTCGGTCAGGTACGCTCTCGTCATCATCAGATGTTTATTCTTATTTTTGATTTTCAATGAATGAATGCAAAGTAGTTGACAGGCAGTAGAGCAGTCAAACCAGGTAATGAAGCATCACATAAGGTGAGGCTGAACTGTGTGTAGTAAAATTCATCAAGTGGTAGGCCGTGAAGCAGAGCACATTCTCTTCTGATGATACTGGGACCTCCTGGTATCTGAGAGATGGAGCATTTGATTAGCAGCATTTGCAGTAGCCAGCTGTTCTCAAATTCCATAGTTTGCCTTATTTGTTTTATTACTCTTATCTTTGATTGTTATTTATTATAGACACAATGTTATTTATTATAGACACAATGTTTCGGGCAAAAAATGCTAACCATCTTCATTTATCCATTATTTCAGGCTGACATTGGTTATTTCTGTGTTTTCTTGTTCATTCCTGCTGAACTGACATATATTATTTCACTACCTGTTCTTGGGATTGAACTCATTACCACTAAGTAACTTCAGTAAGTAACACCTGTATCCATTATGCCATTATTCTGAAGGGCATCAGTAGTATATTTTAGATATTTTTGGTCCAATATCAATTAGTTTGGATATTTAAAATGGTTATATTTCATTATTTTCCCCTCTTAGTAAACATTGATAGTTCAATTTGTTGACCATATCAGATATTCATAAGTGTTCACCCAGCTAAGTATTGACCAACATCATCATTGCTTAACTTAGGCAAATTGCTACTTTTGATGCAACATGACTATTAAATGGAAAAGGAAGTATTGCAATTGATATGCGTCATTATTTTTCTGGATAAAGAATCCTAATTTTATCTGTGTTCCAAGTTTCATTTATCTGGGGTTAATTCAAGAAATAAATTTATATGATTTAATTACTAATGGTACTAAAACACAATATTACAGATGTTGACAATTTGGATCAAAGAAATTGAAACCATAAATTGATTTCTACAAACAAAAATGGTGAAAGTTTTTGACTTAATAAAGAAATCAAATCATAGACTGGATTTGATAAAATTCCCTGTGAGTGTTAAATTCTCCAAACTTTCTTTCCTCATTATGTGCCCTAGAAATTTTAACTGACACTTTCTGATTCAAAGTATAAGTTTTTTTGTTTTTTTTTAAGTAAGGTTCAACCTGTACAAGGCACGGGAGCCACTCAAGGTAAAGTGCTATGTTAAAGGGGAGTTATTTGGATAGGAGGAGGAGATAATGGTTAATTCTGGACTTGAACAGGTTAAGATTGTAATGACCAGGGAAACATCCTCATGGGAGTCTGTTCCATAGATCATAGGAAAAAGCTGTTTGAGTCAAATACGGAAGGAAGGAGGATGGTTTGTCACTATTTAAACGGCCTGGTGGGTCCTAGCCATAATAGTCGGAGCTGGTAGGACCAGGAGATGTAGTTCATCCAAGCACTTTCCATGGTAGTAGCAATAGAGCAGTGAGAAGCTCACCACATCCTGATTGTGAGAGAGAGGTTGGAGGTTGGAAAATAATTTTTCTCCAACAAGGATTTAAAGACAATTTTGAACTCTATGGAAAACTGAAAAGTGCAAGGGTCAGTTTTGAACAGCTCAAGACCGAGGTATGGCAACAGTACTTCATTTCAGTTTTGAACTCTATCAAGACTAGAAAGTGAGGTCTGAACAGCTCTTGCCTAAATATGGCAACAGTACTTCATTTCAGTTTTGAACTCTATCAAGACTAGAAAGTGAGGTCTGAACAGCTCCTGCCTAAATATGGCAACAATACTCCATTTTCGGCCTAATCTGGCTCTTATAAAGGTAGAAGACTGCAAGGGGGTGACAGGTACTTACGAGGACGGCACAGGGAGCTAATCATTTTACTTGCATTTTTAGCGATGGATCATATATAGGAATTTCACTTGAGGTCGGGTATGAGCTTGAGGCCCAATATCCTCTCAAAGCCTGGTGCCTCCTGATGGGGACACCTGTTCATCATGACTGGCCGTAGTTTGGGGTCTGATCGGCAGTAATGGAATGTAACCAATTTGGTTTTAGAGTTTCATTTATGTTTCCAATTTCCTTAAAGCTTGTTTGTTGCCAACACATGCCATCCATGGTATTCTCAGCATCCTTGTGTAGAATCATATCTCTGTTGCTTCAAATCTTCTCTTCCTTTGTGTGGAAATTGTCCTGCATTCCCTACTATTTAGATGAAATGTTATTATAATTAACTAGCGAGCTAGGTAACAAGATAGACAGATAGATACGTAGAGAGCTAGAGAGGGGAAATATGATATATAGATTTATATAAATATGTGAATTTCTATATAAATTTTTATATACACCGTTGGGTAATTGAATGACACCATGAAAAAATTCTGTTTTGATCCTGTCAAAGGTCTTTGGCAGAGTAAAACAATGTTCTTATTCATGGAATCTATAAAAGGCAGAATGTGTGTGTGTGTGTGTGTGTGTGTGTGTGTGTGTGTGTGTGTGTGTGTGTGTGTGTGTGTGTAACGAATGCATGGCCACAATTTTAGATGGATTGACACCAAAATTTACATGCACATGCTCCAAGTTAGTGGAAAAGCCAAGACCGACTTTGCATTTCCCAACTCCCATCGATAATGGAAATAATTGATTTTTTTCATGTAGTTTGCGGCCATTTTCTACTGACCAGAGTGAGAGACTATAGCTAGCTGCCACAAACTCAACGTCGATTCTGATTCTGCAGAACTGGGTGTGAAAAGCATTTGTTGTTAACATTCTTTTTTTTTCATTCGGTTTTTCCAGTTACGAGTCCTTTTTAAAGCTGATCGTTTTGTATTCATTTTGTTTAGTTCTTCTTTCGTAACAGATTTAATGTTTAGTATAGAGCTTAGAAAAAATTTTCAGTGTGAGATAGGCAAAAATAAGGCATGTAGCAACATCAGCACGGAAAAGGGCACTCCTTTAAAAGGCAAGGAAGGGCAAAAATATTTGAAGTCAAGTGATAGCGATTGCTTTATGAGTCGTACGATTTTTGAATCAAGCACAGGCAACGCCGAGCCATGCTGCTAGTTATATATATATATATATATATATATATATATATATATATATATATATATATATATATATATATATATGGGGGAGAAGAAATATAAATGTAATTTATATGCTTACAATTATGCACTGAGGAGATGTTGAGTTAGATAGACTGAGATAGATAGATTGAGATAGCTAGACAGACAGATTGAGATAGATAGATAGATAGATAGATAGATAGATAGATAGATAGATAGATAGATAGATAGATTGAGATAAAAAGAAAAAGACAAGGTTAGGATTAAATAGATAATACTCCAACTTTTAAATATTAATTCCCCTAAAGAATAAGATTACCCAACCAAAATGTCCTTTCCTTTTATATGAAATTAGGAAAACAAGTATAATTCTTAGAAGTTCAACTTAGCAACGAGACAGAGCTGTTGACATTGTCACTTTATGGCCATAAATAATGGCAGATCCAATTCCACTTTTGAGTTGTTCGTTTAAAATGGGTCAAAGATTGATGAATTGAAATTGTTATTGAGTTTTCTTCCAAACGATATGAATAAAGGAACGCTCCACGCCCAGGGTTGGATTAGAAAGACTCAGGGTGAAAAATCAACCACAATATCTGAAAATATTAAAAATAAAAAAAAAGAAGTGGATTTCGGAAGAAGTGAATTGATATGTCCTTTGAACTTCTTGAAGTTGATCTTTTGAAAGGGAAATGTGAGGGCTGGATTAATTTGTCTGAGTGATGATTTTTAAGATTAAACACCAGATAGGATGGAAATGTAGTGAATTGGCACTGAGATTCTGAGACAGATTTGAATCCATCAAAAAAACAGTATTCTGGAATTTATCAGATAGTTTTCAAGGTGGATTGATTATTTCTGTTTGCAATGCCTATTGTACAAAAAGCATTAGAACCAGAAATCATCATTTGTTTCAAAACATTTTTTCTTATTACTATAGATAAGTGGTTCCTAAATGGTGTGTCACACCTCATAGGTGTGGCAGAAGAGGATAGCAAGTGATGTGGAATGATTGAAAGACAATTAAATATGTAGAAACAGTTTCAAAAAAATCATATGCCAAAAATAAATATGGTTTCAAAATTTAAAATATTATCATCGATTACTTGTAATGGGTCCCAGTTTTAAATAACTAATAATCAATTTTATTATTGTAATATGTTTGCATTCTATCAAGTATTAAGACTATAATAACTAATGCCCACAAATTGGAGGAGAGAGTTATCAATGATAATGTTCTGATTTCGAATCTGTGGTTATCTAACTTTAACACTAGAACACTAACCATGGGTACCTATAGTACCCAGCGCAAATTTTCCTATTTTTAATTACAATTTTCAGTACCTGATTTTCTTACCTAAATAATACATTTTTCAGTTCCTATTAATGTTAACTCAAAGTACAAAGTTTGAAGTGCCTGCATGTAAAATATTTCAAATAAGTATTTATATTTAATATTTTTTTTGATATTTTCAAAATCGGGTATGATATACCCATGGTTAGTAGTGGTGTAACTTTAATTGATGGTTAGTGTTCAAGGGTTAATCCTCTCTATGGTTTTTTTATTTTTATATGTACTTTTTATCACATAGAATTTGGTGTGGTGTGAGCCAATTTTCATTCTGAAAATGTGGCTCAGAGAAAAAAATGTTTGTGAACAACTGCTATAGATGAAGCCATCTAGATTATAAATGTCAAAAGAAAAAAAAATCTATTAATTTTATCACTGTTAATAGGTAGCCCCGTTTGTGATGTGTTTTTATTTTATATGCCCCCAAACCGCACCTCAGAAGGCAAGACAAATAAGCTTAGAACATGATTTCTCAAAATGTAAAAATAAGTAAAAATTTTGAACTCCAGATTAATAATTAGAAAATAAAATTATAACTGAGAATCTTGGACAGTCTTTTTGCAGATGAAGCAGAGATTTGAAGCACCAGAAATGTGGTTCTACAGAAGGACTGCATGTGAACAAGCAATGAAGTTTTAGAGAAAATGGAAACAAACAGGATGCTTAAACTTATCATTAGGAAAAAACTTCTGAAATTTCTAGGGTGCATAATGAAGAAAGAGAGCTTGGAAAATCTGATACTCACAGGACAGATTGAAAGCAAGAGAAACGCAGAAAAGCAATGTATATTCTACCTCGTGAGCAAGAGTAAATGGATAGCAGAACAAAGTTTGAGGAAAAAATTTTGAGAGATAACAAAAAGACAGAATTTATTAAGAGTTACAAAGGACAGGAAATAGTGGAGACCCATGATCACCAATGTCCTGAAGTGTCATGGTTCAGAGAAGAATGAGCTTGAGGAAATGGTTGATGGAACAAAGTTTGAGGAGAGATAAAAAAGACAAAATTTATTAAGAGCTACAAAGGTCAGGAAATTGTGGAGAGCCACAATCACCAACGTCCTAAAGGGTAATGCTTCACAGAAGAAGAAGAAAAAGCTCAAGGAAATGGACAAAGTTTGAGGTGCGATAACAAAAAGACAAAATTTATTATGTGCTACAGAGGACAAGAAATTGTGGAGAGCCATGATCACCAACGTTCTGAAGGGTCATGTCACACAGAAGAAGAAGAAGAAGAAGAAGAAGAAGAAGAAGAAGAAGAAGAAGAATTTAATAAATCATGTTGTCCAAGTATATTTCTTTTGGCTTTCATGGAATACATCATTAAGTTAATGATGCATTCCAACATTATATGACAAATAATTCTAATCCGATATATATTCACTCCAATTCTAACCACCCTCCATCTGTAATCAAGCATATACCCTCATCTATAGAACGTAGGATTAGCAACAACTCATCTGAAAAGGATGTCTTTAATAAATATACCAGTGTTTATAATACTGCTTTAAAAATAGTGGTTATAAGTATGCTAAAATCAATATATAAAATATGATAATACTGATCTAAGTAAAAGAAATTAGAATAGGAAAATCATTTGGTACACACCCCTATTTAATCAATTGGTCAGTACTAAGTTAGGTCAGAAGTTCCTCTATTTAATTGATAAACATTTCCCTAAAAGTAATCTTCTTGGTAAAATATTTAACAGAAACACACTAAAACTAAGTTATAGCTGCACCAATAATCTTGAGAAGATTATAAAGAAACACAATAATAAAATTTTAAACAAATTTAAAAATTTGGATAATAATGCACATTCTAAGATAAATATTATTGATAATATTAACCAATGTAATTTCAAGAATTCTAACAGTCGCCCATTGCAAAATAAATGTTTGACCAACTCTCTTGTTTATCTAAGTACTATTTCTACAATAGAGAATCTGACTTGAAAACTTTTATATTGGTAGTACTAAAAATACTTTCTGAAGACTAGTTGGTACCAACATATCTTAATCTTATCCTTCACCAATAGTACTTATAAAAGTAGTAGAACTCTTTCTAAATATTTTTGAAATTTAAAAGTAGATAATAAAACTCCTAGGGTAAAATGGAAAATTTAAAAAAAGCTAGAACGTGTAAATCTTTAAATAAACCTTGTTTTTGTGCTTACATGAGAATCTAGAAATTCTCAGATTTTCTGATAAAAACTCCTTAGTAAACCAAAGACATGAATTAACTGTAAATTGTAGGCATAGTCTACCTTTTACTTTATAATATGGTTAAACTTTGAATTTGATAATAATTTTTCTTACAGTAATAATCAGTAGATGAACTGTGGTGCAGCTTAGATGATTTACTATTCTATTTGTAAGGTTCATTAAAATTTAATATAGCACTGTATTGATGTCTGGTTAGTATTATTAACATCTTATATGGATGTACAGGTGTTTAGTTAGTATTATTAACATCTTACATTATTAGTATATTATTATTTAGTATTATTAACATCTTATATGGATGCTCTTTACTTAACAGTTGCATATTAATGTGCCAAACCAATAATTTTGGGACAGAAACGACTTTATGTCCATAATACAGGGCGAAATGTGCATAAATGTTATTAAATATTATACGCACATTTCACACAATGAATGTATCAATCATTTTGGGACAGAGATTACTTCTGTCCCATCTGATTGGTACATTTATTGTATGAAATGTGCATGCAAATGTTACAAATATTATGGGACAGAAGCAATCTCTGTCCCAAAATGATTGATACATTTATTGTATGAAATGTGCATGCAAATGTTACAAATATTATGGGACAGAAGTAATTTATGTCCCAAAATAATTGGTACATTTATTGTATGAAATGTGCATGCAAATTTCACAAATATTATGGGACAGAAGTAATCTCTGTCCCAAAATAATTGCTACATTTATTGTATGAAATGTGCATGCAAATGTTACAAATATTATTGGAGAGTAATATTTTTTCACACTTTGCAAATTCCTCTTAAATTATTCAAGTTTATTCTGAAAATATCATTTTCTTGTGGAAAAACGCTGATTTATATTGCCGATAAAACATTACACACATTATTATTCACCATTTAAAAAAACAATATCCATATTGATGCATAGAATATTTTTCCTTGAATTATTTAAATCAGGAACTTAAATCAATGGTTAAAATGCAAATTGATCTTTAATCAAAACCTAGCAATTTTTAATATTCATAAGGCCTAGGATAATTATCGCAACTTTACTTAATTGTTGCCTCAATTTCTCTTCTAATGCTGACATTTCAAATAGTTTAGAATCCTCATAGAAAATGGAATCAGAGAATCAAGTTCAAATTCAAGCGGAATTAGTTTGTATCAGTTTCTATTTCTGAGATAAGGTATTTTAATTATTTACACTATTTACAAAGTTCGGACTGTTATCCTCATCTTTGTTGCCATATTCACAATGTTTCAGACATTGTATGCTGTGGCCTTTTTCAGGTGATTGGAATTTTGAACTGAACCCTTTATTTCATTTACGGTGGTAGATTGTTCTAGTTCCACATGCTATGTCTCTTTGAATATCTCAGTATCAGATATTTTCCCTTTAAGTTATTTTTCTGAATTTTTGTTCACTTCTGCTGATGCCAGATATTGAACTCACAACTCTTTTGGTCAAGTAACTGGGTTATTTCTACCAATACTTTAATCCACTGGGCCATATACCCATGAAAAACAATCTACCCCAGTGGACAATATAAAGAGTTCATTTAGAAATTCCAATCATCTGAAGAAGGCCGGAATGTACAACAGCTGAAACATTGTGAATATGACAACAAAGAGGTGGGTAAAAATCTGAACATTGTAAATAGGGTAAAATTTTAGCTTATGTTTAATATGCACTAAATTTAAGTACCATGAACATTTTGATGTAGGTGATTATCAAGCTTCCACAAATTATTTATGAAAACTGACCAATGGTCACTTGCATATATTTATGAACTAATCATATTTTTATGTATTTATCAAAATGCAAGGAAATTGAACATAAAATAGGCTGCGATAGCTTTAATTTTGCACAAAACCGCAAATTGATCAGTCAGTTGTGCCATGTAGGATACACGCTTAGGCTATCATGTATCTTTCGATACATAACTGACGAAGCCGATTTTTTTCCAGCAGTAGGTTATCATTTCTTTCTCCGGTAGACCAGTTGCCATCAAAAGCTATAGAACCTGGTCTGTCCTGATATTTATCCATAGCTGGGGGGGAGAAGAAGATTCATACCTTTCCCAAGGGTATTAACACATAAGTGAATGTAATGTATTCAAGTGGAATTCGAACTCGGCTCTCCGATTCTTCAATCCAAGCCGCTATCCATTACAAAACCTAAAACATTAACCTAAAAACATGAGTCATAATTTTAAATATCCTAGTCAGATCTAGACTTTCATATGGATATCATGCCAGACTCATTCAGAAATATCTAAGCTATCAGCTGTATGCAAACGCTTTCTCAGATGGCTTTGAGCAAATGAAAACTGAAGGTCTTAGCAAAGACCAATTTTGTTCGAGTGAACAGAATAACAAACAAACAACGGTAGCAAATAGCAGAAACAACATCATATAAGGACTTTCAACAGCAGTAACAGTGCAAGTAACTCAGAGAAACATAATCATAATCAATATGCTGATTTTCCCCACTAATTCAAACAAAAGGTTAGGAAATAAACACCCACCACTAATGGAAAGATCAATAACAGCTACTGAACTTGAGAAACCTATTTTCCTGGAAAATTATTTTAAAAGAAAGATTTTATAAATTTCAACCGATTTGAGTGAATGCGAGAATAATTCAATACAAAGAAACAGTTAATATTGCCATTACAATTAGAGGTAAGAAGAACAGATTCTACATTTTGATCCCAGCCAGATGGCAAGGGAGTGAAGAAAAGCGTAACTCAAGGAGTTCCAGCTGCTCAGTCAATGAATGTGGAATGTTTCCTTATAAGGGAACGGCTAATATTACTGTTACCATTAGAGATGAGGAGAACAGATACTTACACTGTGATCCTCACACGATGTCAGGAAGTGAGGAAAAGTATAACTCGAGTAGGACCGGCTTCTAGGCCAATGAATGTCGAATGTTTTCTTATGAGAGAACGGCTAATATTACTATTACAACTAGAGACGCGGAGAACAGATACTACACTGTGATCCCAATCTAATAATTTTTTGTTTTAAATTTAGTTTTAAATATCACGAAAACTTTGTGAATTGAAGAAATAAATTTTATTTCTTCAAAATGCCAAGGAATCAGACTTAAAGTGAAAGGCTTCATGACGTTAAGTTTTGAAGTTCTGCAAAGTTTGTGATTTGAAGAACTCAATTTTCGTCCTGAATTGGAATTTCCGACCAAATCGGAGTTTCAGCCCAAATCGGTTTTCTGGTCAGAATTGGATTTATTGCCTGAATCAGAGTTAAAGTGAGGTTTTGAAGTTCCATGGAGTGAATTAAGGAATTCAGAGTTATTTCTTCAAAATTATCATTGCCGTTTTCTAAACTGGACTAAAGATCCCTTTAGTTTTGAGCTGGAGCTCCGATTAGCCCTCTACAGGAATTAACTTAAAAGTACGCATATTACACACATCTACGAAAAAAAAACATACGACTGTATAAACTTTACATATTCTTTATCGATCCATATTTGATGTCTATCTGATCCCAAACTAACAATATAACTCAGTTTTATTGTCTCTTGTATTTCCAACACCACATTACAACCAGATAATAAATAATACTCGCTTTGCTGCTTCCACGTCTTGTTGCTTCTTATGTTTACGAGTATTTTTGTATATATATATAAATGTTAGGAGGTTTATAATTATTTACTCAAAGTTATGAGCACGTGGCTGAGTGGTTAGAACGTTCGTATTATGACAATGAGATCCGGGTTCGAATCTCACCAGGGTCGATTTGTCAGGAATAAAATATCAATTCTGATTTCCTGATGTTATCAGAATGGATTGGGGTCAATTGCAGCGTGCGGCACCTTTGGAAAGTGCCTGAAAAACCATACCACGGGTTGGCCTAAGCCTTGTGAGTGAAATTGGGTAGACGGAGTTTGAGGGCTTGAGCTTGCTGGCCTTGTTCAAATTGTTGATCACACGAGATAACACGCTCTTTCCCAGAAACTGTAACAAAGGTCTGCTCAGCATAGTTGCAGTATAAACCACGGGTGGGCTCTGTGGGTGTTGAATAAACACAAATTCGCCAGAAAACGCGTTTGCAATGGGTATTGTCCAGCCGCCCTAGTAGACAGGTACCCTCGAATACGAGTTGCCAGCTATGCATACATACAAAGTTATAACTCCTCTATAAATTATTCCGTTGCACACGTCTACGGATATATCATATTGCTCTTTTTAATACTACTCATTTTTGGCCCGTCATGTTTCCACTAGTTCTTTATTATCATGCGCAGTGATTTAAGTCACTATTTCTATTCTACAAACCAATACTTTGATCTATAAGGCTCCTGCACATCGTAGCGCAATCCTGAAATTATAGATTTTTTTTTTCTTCAAGTACAAGTTTTGGCAGAAATACCTCCCACACTTTAAAGGCTGACAAAAAGGCCAAGGTAACCGCTATTAAATAATATTTCACAGTTGTTTAAACAAAGGGCTACAATTTTTATTCGTTTGGTGGTAAAAATGACATCCACTAAATTGTGGTTTCTGTTCGTCATACACTTTTGTAGATGATTTTTAAAGCCAAGACATTTTACGGAGTTCGAGGGTCTTCCAGATGACTTTCTTTTAAGTGCTGAACCTGTGGCCGTCAAATTTTCAACTCATTGCAGTATCGATTTTATATCCTGAACAGCATCACTCCGACCTAACATGACATGAGCCCGAAAAGAACTGTGTTGTTATTACAGATTCACTTGTCTTAAAAAAAAAACGTTTCAACAGCAAAACGCACGGTATGGACCGGTCCAACCCATGATCGTAACTGACGGTAGCTGAATAAAAATGGGTAAGACATTAGCTATATGAATACAGCATTGTTATATTACCTAAGTTCCCTAGCACCAAACAGGCAAAAGTTTGAAATGAGGGAGGTATTTTTGCCGCACTCTGCATAATTTTAAGAAAACGAAAAATGGCATGAAGATTTTAAGAATGCATTGGAGAAATAAGTATGAATTTTTTGAGAGTCGTAAAGATTAAGGACAAAATACGCCATTGTTTGCGAACGGAGATGAATTAGGGAGTTACTTTAGAATAGGGGGTCATCGCAAGAAAAACACTTCTGGAATTTATCCGATAACAATATTTAAAAGGATTTTTCTGCGAATAAAAATGGAGAAAAACACAATGCGAACAATAACGAATGGTTGAATACCAAATTCTTGGCCGGGTTTAGTTTAAAACTAGTTGGTGTGGAGACGGAGTTGATTCTCTCATGAATTTTTCAGTAGGGTGTTGGTTGGGAATCGATAATTTTTTTGTTGTTGTTTTATTTTAAATTTCGTGCTGTATCTCAACCAAAATTTAAAGTAAAATTGTCTTTATTTTTAACTCTTTTTTTTTTTTTAAATTGCTCGCTTTTTTATTTTACTTATTTAATATTTTTCTAATGAAAAACAATTGATACTGGCTACCACTAGAGACGGAATAAAAATAAATTAAAATAATAAAATATTTTAAAAAAATATATCAAATTTTATGAAGTAATAAAACAGCAAGGAGTAATGAATGAAAGTTAACATTGACAAAAATAGCAGCAAAAATACCAATAATAATAATAATAGCGAATAATAAAACGAAAAAACACTAATCGCTTGCCCATCTGCCAGGGTAATGGTGGGACAGAAAGGTCAAGAGAGAGAGAGAGAAAATTGGGAAGAAAAAAGTGGAAGTTATGAATTATTAAAGCGTCGTCCACACCAACTCGAATTAAAAGACATTTTCTGTTTTTTTATACCATTATTTTCCGCCTTTTTCGATTCTTAATCTATTTTAGAAATGATAATTAAACTAATTCATGGAAAGGGCTACTATTTGCGTTTGATGAAAAGCAGAAATATAGTACTTAGTACATCTTTCGAGTTATGTGTTGAACCGAGTATTAGATTAGACAGCTATATAACCCGTCATATCGTAGCTAAAGATAAATAAAAACATATACGTCATCATTTTCTTTCATTCTATACATATATATATATATATATATATATATATATATATATATATATATGGGGTGACGCTATATATGTATGACAAATTGGAAAAGGTTTTCTTGCTAAGCGTTTCGTCCATTAGGACTTTATCGGACTAAATCTGTTAGGTTGTTACGACTATACAAGCACACGAATAATAGATGCTAGGAATTTTAAATTTAAAAAAAATTATTTGATTTTTTTAAAATCTATCCAATTTAATTTAAATTAATTTTTGTTGCCATCTATATATATATATATATATTTTGTTGCCATCTATATATATATATATTTTGTTGCCATCTATATATATATATATTTTTATATATATATTTTGTTGCTATCTATATATATATATATATATATATATATATATATATCACACTCACACACACATATATATCTATCAAACTGAATAGGGATGATCAGTTTCGAAACAGTAATTTCTGTGACACGATGGAATCATATTTTTAAAAATAATTTAGGCTCTACTTCTGTATCGAGCACTGTTTTTTAAAAAAAAAAAAAAAAAAAAAAATACTAACGAACTTCGGATCATCACTCTAACAGTTCTTTCCTATCATATTAATACACACACATATATATATATATATATATATATATATATATATAGTGGACTTTCCTATCGTGAACGATAAATGAGGGTCAGCATTGGATGGTGCCTTTCGTTTTACACTTATGCATGCTAGCAGGGGCTATTGTGGAGAAAATCAGGTAAGGGAAAGACATATTTCATTTTTTCATATATATATATATATATATATATATATATATATATATATATATATATGCATAGACTGGAATGGAAAAAATTAAAGAAAGGAAAGAAAATAAAAAACAAAAATAATTACGCCAAATATTAATAACAACATCAACAAGCTCGATTTCTTACCGACGTCATGTGGCTTTCCTCTGTCTTTTCTAGAAATGTTTCCATGGCAACTTTTCTGGTGAGCTTTCCTCCTTGGTAACTCGACTGCATGAATTGAAGCGTGTTACTAGATTGGCAACTAGGTCTCACTGTTTTACTGTTGAACAAGCTAGAGGTAACCGAATGTTCTATTCTGATAGTTTCTTTTCTCGCACATTTCGCCTGTGGAACCCCTTCCGACTTCTTGCTTACATGCCACCGACAATCTTTATTAAAATGCAGCGCCAATCACCATTTTCTGTCTTCCTGAAATCGATTCTTTTATTGTCCATTCTACTCACTATATCTTCTCATTCTCTTTTACTCCTAATAACACCTTTAGTCCTAGTGGCTTTATCGCCTTGCTTGGGGGAAAATGATTAAAAACTGCACCCAAACTCCCACGTTAGTCTCGTCTTCCATAGTTTATCTTTACTTTCAGCGCAGTAAGATTCCCGGTTAGAATAAACTATCATGTTTGCGGTATATGGGACCTCTGTATACATACAAATGGTCAAGAGACAATGCATCAAAATGGTCACTATTTAATGACTTATTTACGTGGATCAGCGGGTCGAAGACATTGCATGTGAACAACATCCCAAAATATTATGGAAGCACGACGAACCTTAATGACTCCTTGTTGACAAATACTGCCTATAGCGTCATGGGGTTTGCTCCAAACCTGAACCATACCTTTCATCTTTATGTGCTGTGTCTACTCAAGACGTAGACAATCATGACTCTCCACAACTTCTTGTTCATTGTAGCTCTTAATAAACTTTGTCTTTCTTTTATTTCTCCTAAGCCCTGGTCCGCCATCCATTTACTCAAGCTCACTATATATGTTATGCGTTATTTTCCTCTTACCCTCTGTCTGTCCCGTGAGTATCAGATTTTCCAAACCTTCTTTTCTAATTTTTTGCCCCAGAAACCTCAAGCGTCTCTGATTAAGTATTAGTTTCCTTTATATTTAATTTTCTCCAAAATTTCGTTGTAGGTCACATGTTCGGTCCACGGTATCCTCAGCATCCTTCTGTTGAACCACATTTCTGTTGCTTCAAGTCTTCTTTTCATCTGTAAGGAGATCATCCAGCGCTCAACACATAACACATAGCGGTTTAGTACTCTTTTCCTTGTTTTTATTGGGTTTTAGTGTCATCCCAAGTGTTTAAATTTCCGCACATGATTGCTTTTGGTATCTCTGATCTATAATTCGCACTTTAGGCTCATGCTTTTGCTAACAACCATGCATTCTGTCTTCTTGCAGTTGATGTTTAATCCTTTCTTCTCGCTTTCCGTCACTACCTTCTGTAGGAGGGTTTGTAGTTTTCTTTCTATGTCTGCTATCAACACTGTGTCATCTGCATACCTTATGTTGTTAAGATTGTGGCCGCCAATAATGGATCTTGTTTGGACTTCTCAGAATCACCTCGCTGTATAGGTTGAATAAGTCCAGTGAGAAGACACATTCTTGTCACAACATAAAGTAAATCGTAAATTATTAAATCGTTTTTATAAAATAAAAATTACTTTTATTCGGTTACAAAAAAAAAAATTCTGGTGCTGAGTTGCCTCAGTCTTGAATTATCCTGGTGTTCAGTCGACAGTTTTGAGTTGTCCTGCACCTGAAAATCTTAGCCAAACCCCCTTCTCTCCGATCATTTGGGCCCGTTGTAGCCCACTATGCTGTCGACGATGGTCCGTAGCACATTGCATCAGGTTCTCCTTGTACACACATGGTCCCATATGTCAAATGTTTTCACTATTTCAGAAATGTAATGTCACATCCATCTTTTATTCACTATCATACCTCAATCATTCACAGAATCTAAATTACACATTTATAAGTGTACCGTTTATCCAGGCATTGAATATTACTGACACATTTGATCTGGTGCCCTTGCTATGCATTTAGAAATTCTCACTAAAATCAAAAGAAGAATCTGCAATGTTATTCTTCCTGATTTGGCATCTCGACTTAACGTAGCTTCCTTGTGCTTTATCTGTAAATATTTTCATGGTAATTGTTTCGGTACGTAGACTTTAAATTTAAGCGCTGTAAGATTGGCGACTAAGTCTCGTCATTATACAGTTGAAACGGCTAGATGTAACAGTAAGTCTTATGCTGACAGTTTCTTTTCTCGTACTTCTTACTTGTGGAAATCTGTTCCGTCTTCTTGCTTTCCAGTCAACGCTGATCTTCAAAAATTTAAATTCAATGTCAATCGTTATCTTCTGTTTTCTTAATTCTTTTTCTTTGACTGCTCTCTCTCTCTCTCTCTCTCTCTCTCTCTCTCTCCTTAATAATGTTTTATTTTTCTCGTATTCTGTAGCACTCAGGAATTCCTTACTTCTTAGTAGCTTAATTGCATTGCTTGGGGTGAAATGATAAAACATCGTTTTGCCCTGATGAACGTAACTGGTGTTTGCACTAACTCACCAGATGTCATTTTTTGACGCATTCTTGAAAAAGAAGAAACAAAGAATAATGCAATGATATTTTAGCTTATATCACTATCCCACCGCTGTAATTTACTTTCTTTTAGCCTCTTCGCACTTTCTTTGGTTCTCGGCCTTGTATTCGGTGAATATATATATATATATATATATATATATATATATATATATATATATATATATATATATATATGTATGTATGTATGCTGGTACTGTTTAGAAAAAACCTCGGATAGCTCAACTTGCAGTAGAACAAATCAGTACCCGAGGAAAAATGGGGAATATAAAAAGAAAGAACCAAGAACATTAAACTAAGGCGAAAACAATCGTCCAGGGTTCAAGCTCCAAGTCCAAAGAAAAAAAAACAGATAATCCTAAGGAGCTAGGCAAACCTACCTAGGTTTTACCTAAACAGATCTTCAGGGTAATCTTGAGAGAGACAGAGAGAGAGAGAAAGAGAGAGAGAAAGAGAGAGAGAGAGGGAGAGAGAGAGAGGCACGGTGGAATAGTGGATAGCGGCTCGGATTGAGCAATCGGAGAGCCGGGTTCAAATTCCAGTCAATTCCACATTTTTTACATTCACTTACGTGCTAATACTCTTGAGAAAGGTATTAATCCTCTTTTCCTCCCTCCAGCTATGGGTACATAGCAGAAAAAAATGGGGTTCTATAGCCTTTGATGGCAACTGATCTAGGAGAAGGACAACTCTAATTTCAAAACCTGCGGAGGGTTGTTTGACCAGGTCTCTGTATTCGGCCCTTCAAAAAATGTGAATGATTCAGCACAAATCCTTATACGACGGGAGAGGCCACTATATGTATATATAATAAATGCAAATGCCAGTGTCACACTTTTTCAACCTTACTCCTAGAGGCCGTAGTCCAACATATTCTACCATTTTAGAATCAGGCCGACTCCATGGGCAAATTAAAAACATTCCGGGCCAGATCCAAACCCGCAATCCTGAAATTTTGGGTTCCAAAGTTTTCATTACTCCGATTGTTTTCGGCGATATGTGTATGTGATTTTTTGCGACGAACATTTAGTGCTATAATAATTTTTATAACTTAGAAATAAATTCGGGAATAATCGAAATTAATTGCGAAATCCAGTGAAAGTCATCCATCAAATAAAAAAAAATGTTTTGTACGGAAAGTAAGATTCTACGTACATCAAAGTGTTTTTAAATTAAGTGGCGTCAGAAGAATTATCATTGAACTTTTAAAAGGTAAACTTAAATTTTAATGCAATACTTAAATGCAGCGATCAATTTTGAATTCTTCTGTAGTTTATTGTTGCCTATCGCCTCTACTCCTACCTACCTATTTTGATGAATGCCCAATCAAGAGCCTTCTATAGGGCGTTTTTTAAGCTAGTATATATCTCTATCGATAAAAGGCAGGATGTGTGTGTGTGTGTGTGTGTGTGTGTAACAAATGCACGGCCGCAATTTTCGACGGATTTGCACCAAAATTTACATGCACATGCTCCAAGTTAGCGGAAAGGCCAAGACCGACGTTGCAATTCCCAACTCCCATCGATAGTGGAAATAATCGATTTTCATGTAGTTTGCGGCCATTTTCTACTGACCAGAGTGAGAGCCTATAGATGGCTGCCATGAATAGGCAGGAAGATTCTACTGGCCAGCGTGAGAGCCAACAGCTGACTGACATGAATATTAACTAGCATGCTTGCATGCAAAAAAAATCAATAGCTGCATTCGTCACAAGTGGGAAAATACAAATCTGTATAGCACTTTACTCCAATTGGCTCATTCGCTTGCTTAAACTCAACGTTGATTCTGACTCCGCAGAACTGGGTTGGGTGTGAAAAAGTATTTGATTGGTGCAAAAATAATGACGTAAGAATGTCGTTTTTTGACGTAGAAAAGTACGCCAAAAAACGACATTATTACGTCATTATTTTTGCACCAACCTAATAACATTCTTTTTTCATTCGGTTTTTCCAGTTACGAGTCCTTTTTTAAAACTGATCGTTTTGTATTCATTTTGTTTAGTTCTTTTTTTGTAACAGATTTAATGTTTAATATAGAGCTTAGAAAAAATTCGCAGTGTGAGATAGGGAAGAAGTAAGGCATATAGCAACATCAGCACAAAGGGCACTCCTTTAAAGGCAAGGGAGGGCAAAAATATCAAGTCAAGTGGATAGCGATTGCTGTATGAGTCGTACGATTTTGCCAACGCCAGGCCATGCTGCTAGCATATATATATATATATATATATATATATATATATATATATATATATATATATATACGTACAGCGTGAATGAAAAGTAACTCCCTATTTCATGTATGAGTGCCCAGTCAGGTGTCTAGACTTAACATCCTGTTACATTTTTCTTTAGGGTTGATTAAAGGAGCAAGTCTACAATACCAAATCAAAACTTTGGAAGAACTTGAAGTGCAAATACAAGAAGTTACCCTTTCCATACCACCAGAGTTCCTGGTGAAATCAGTTGACGCTGTTTCTGGGCGGCTGGAAAACCTGGTAACGAAATCTGGTTCTCAAATCGGATTTGAAATAAATCTTCATGCTAAACGCTTTCCTCTCATATCAATTTCTTGTATAGATTATTGTTAATAAATAAATTATAACTATTTTAAAATGGGGAATTACTTTCCAGTCACACTGTATATATATTTATCCTTGGGCACCCCAATGCGGTGTAATGGTTAGCAAGCTTGTCTCGCTAGAACAATTATGACTGAATAGTGAGTTCGATACTCACTGGGTGCCTCCTATTTTCGGCCTTGTGCCACATCTAAACTGCGCTTGAAAAATCAATATATACTTATCTTGTAAAACTATAGAGGTGCGATTTACGAACCTAAACATTTGTACATTTTGTTTCTGATGATACAAATGTTAAACTTTTTAGTACAAGGTAATCAAAAAAGTTCTGTCCGTTTTTTGATTAGTCATTGAATGAAGTTGAAATATATACGAAATGCGTGTAGCAATTGTTTTCAAATTCGGACTGCCGGGATTAGGAACAGCAGACGTTATAAAAAAAACACGCACACCATGCCCGGCCATCCGTTATAAGCCGGACAGCTGTGAGAAGGATGGAAGTGTCTAGAGATCTCGTTTGGGGCTGTTTGCTTTACGACTTCAAAGTGGGCTTATCAGCAGCTGCATCAAGTCGCCGCATATGTCAAGCGTTTGGGGATAGTGCTGTGGATGAACGTACTGCAAGGCGTTGGTTTCGAAAATTCAAGTCGGGAGATTTGTCTCTCCATGATGAGCCTCGCAGTGGACGATCACAGGTCTTGAATGACGGAGTCCTGGAGGCGGCCATTGAAGAGGACAGTAGTCTAATGTGTGGTGAACTTGCAAGACAGTTCAACCTTTCCGATGAAACAGTTAGGCTTCACCTGCACCGCCTAGGTAAGACATACAAACTGAGCAAGTGGGTTCCGCAAACGCTGTTGGAGGTCCACAAAGGACAACGCGTGGCAGCCTGCGTATCGCTGATTTCTCGCCACCGTACCGCATCCTTATTCAATCGAGTGCTTACCAGTGATGAAAAGTGGGTTCTGTACGAAACTCCCAAGCGTTCCAGACATTGGTTGTTTCCTCAGGATGCTGTTCCTCACACCGCAAGACCGCCTATGCACCCACGCAAGATTATGCTTTGTGTCTGGTGGACAGGTCGTCAAGTGGTTCATTATGAACTGCTACCAATGAGCCAAACGGTCAATGGAGACCTATACTCGCAGCAATTGAAACGTGTGCAACAGGCATTGCGGCAGAAGGAGCCAGCACTGGTAAATCGCAAAGGTGTGCTTTTCCTCCATGACAACGCCAGGCCGCATGTCACGCTTGTGATCAGGGATACCATACAGCAACTTGGGTGGGAGACTTTGTGCCATCCACCTTATTCACCTGACCTTGCGCCATCCGATTACCACCTCTTCCACTCCCTGGATAATCATCTTCGTGGGAAATCCTTCACCAATCAAGCAGACTTGCGCAAAGCCCTCTCGGACTTCTTTGCGTCAAAACCCCCCGAGTTCTACCGCAAGGGCATTGAACAGCTGGAGACACGTTGGCAGAAGGTGCTGGATGCGGATGGCGATTACTTCGAAGACTAAATATAAGTTACACATGCTGTGAAGCGTTTTCTTTTTTTCCTTTAAAAACGGACAGAACCTTTTTGGTTACCATGTAATTTTGACGTCATCTCTTAAAGTGGACCTGAAAGACGATGAAGCTGATAATACAACACCAAAACTAATTTAAATGTTTTAAGTAGAGGAGACTTTACCTTGAAAGGAGGCATAAAATGAAACCGGCATCAGTTGTCTGGTTTGATGCTTAAACACGCAAGGTCGAGGAGAATCCGGCCAAACATTTGAAACGTTTAATCGAAATGCACCATAAGTAGTTAATTACCTTAAACTTCAGAAACATTAAGACTTGACTGAAAAAGCTTCTTCTTCTATATGATGTGTCTCTTCACGACATTGGCTCTCCACAATTTCCTCTCCTCTGTAGCTCTTAATAAAAGGCGAGATGCCACTAGCACGCAAGGGATTACAGAGAGTGTGAGCGAGAGTTAACAGGCGTGATAGAGGAAAGGATGAAGAGAAGGATAGGGAATAGATCGAGGCATCTGGAGAAGTCAATTGACATTGCATTATAGCTATCAGGGAAACACGTAATATGAAAGGAATTCCACAGACGGGAGGTGCGAGACATGAAGCTATTAGAGTAGAAAAGAGGGCTACATTGAACCGTTTCGACAGTGAAAGGGTGGGACCGGGATGCCAGCCTAGTTGCAATTTAAATTCATGCCGTCTGGGAACTAGTGAAAAGTAGCTTGTCAGAGCAGTTACCGTGAAAGTATTTGTAAAAAAGACAGAAGGAGGCGATATCACGTCTGTGAGAGAGCAACTGTAAACGAGATGTCAGATAAGGACCAATCATATTGCATATCTGTCTCTGGATTTTGTCGAGGACCCTAAGACGAACAGCGAGGGCTCCAGACCATATATGGCAGCAGTATTTCGTGCAAGGGCGAATGGTTGATTTATAGATTTGAAGGATGGACTCCGGCGAGAAAAACTTCTTCTGGACTCTATTTTGCCATCCATTTACTCAAGATCGCTAGTGGGGGTTATGTATTGTTTGTTATGCTATGTCCTCCTTGCGTCCTGTAAGTAGCAAATTTTTCAAGCCTTCTTTTTTCATTGTGTGCCCTAGGAATTTCAACTGTATTTTTTCTGAGGATATATATAAGTGTCCTGTTTTTTTTCCATTTTTTTTCCATTGTTCACATGTTTGGTCAATGACATTCTCAGCATCCTTCTGTATAACAACATTTATATTGTATTTCTATTTCCAGAATTCACTGCTATATCGGACGAATTATATTACGTTAGAGTGCAGCACTCTTTTCTTTGTTTCTAACGAAATTTTCCTATTTCTTAATATCTCGAATTTCAGTGTCACGCTTTCCGTCTTTTGCTAAAACATTTCCTAGATATTTAAATTGTTGTACTTGTTTCATTTTGGCATCACCATTTTCCTAAAATATGTTTGAAAGTTGGTAAAACAGATTCAAAGAAAAATTCAGCATAAAAATTTATGAAAACTTTACGTAGCTGATATTTTAATTCCACTGTTTGTGTTATTATCAAATTAAAACCAATGACCTTTTCTCGTGACCTTTTCTCATCTGTAATTAAGTATTTGTGAATTTACTAATGTTTCTACTCATTATATTTCATTGAAAAACACTGTATTGCGTGTTTGCTATTGCTCCATTTCCATTTCGTTCTGAAGCTTGTCTCGCTAGATCAATTACAACTGAATAGTGAGTTCGATCCTCACTAGGTGCCCCATACTTTCGGCTTTGTACCATGTCTAAGCATCGTTTAGAGAGTATCACCATTTCTGTTTCGTTCTGAAATAATCAGATGACTAAAATGTTTCAACTAATACTAATTCATTCTTTTATTTATCAAATCAAACGAATTTATTTCTAATACTGATTATTTTGGGCTTCTGACAATAAGTAAAATACGCAGTCCTCGTACTGAAAAATTTAGTCGACTGTTTTCGTACATTGAATAATGGCTCTCATCAATAAAACAGACAGCCAAGAGGCAAGTTACGTATCTTTATGGCCTGTTGAAAATGTGTAAAATAAATGATGTAGAATTTTGATTGAAAAAGAATTTACCGAACTGAGATATCTTTTAGTTCTTTTTTTAATTTCAATAATCGTAGTTTTCTTTTAATTTTTAAAACATAAAACATTTTCACCGTTTTTATTTTAAGGCTGGTTGAATTCCATCTTATTTTTTTTAACATATTTTATCACCATACTCTGGGAGGATATTAGCTCATTACTACATATACTCCATTATGATTATGATTGCTTTTTATACCAGAACTCTTCGTTATTATTATTGTTATTATTATTATTATTATTATTGTTGTTGTTGTAGTTGTTGTTGTTAGTTTCCCTCTATCTTACTTTTTTCTGTTTTTATCGCAACACTCGAGGTTAATATACTCTTCATTATTGCTATAATTTTATTACTAATTTTAATCCATCTTATTATTGTTGCTTTTTATCCCAAAACCCAGGGTCAGTACACTCTTTATTATTACTATTATTTTATTTTTCTCCGTCTTATTATTGTTTTTTTATTTTCTTTTTTTTTTTATTTATTTCAACACTCTAGGTTGATACCCTGTCTCTTATTCTTAATTTTGCAATGGTGTTAAAATTAATGTTTCACTATCTTTGATATTTTGGAGACCAAATGCGATAACCACTACTTTTTACACCCGTTCTCAACATATAAAAGTTTAATATAACTTGCTTCCCGTGTATTTTATGCTCGTTGTGAACATATCACGATTCCTGTAACAATCTGAAGAAAAGAAAAACATAGAATATATTTCATTCCTGGTCAGGAAACTTTTTTTCAAATAAGTCAAACATTGTTTTCTATTTTCTGTTGAGAGTTCACGAGGAAGCTCCATTGGTTTCTAAGATTTTTTTTTTCTTGAGATACTTATGTGGAGTTGTATAGCAAGGATTATACTTTTTTTTTCTCAACTCGTTTTGTTGAAAAAGATCTGCTTCGACAGATGCCTTCAAAAGATCGTTAGCTAAATTGGTTGGTCTTCAAGATGGAGATTTTTCAAGAGAATCACAATCAACGTTTTAAAGTTACTTAACCACAGTTGGCATCTATGAACGGTCACTGCACCAAGATGCACTTAACAAATATTCTTCATTATACGAATTGCATTATAACTCTTATGAAATTCATGCATCATGCAATGGCGAACCTGACACTCATTACAGTATTTGTCTACGGAATCTTACCATGAGCTCTAAACGCTCAACAGCCTCGAGTTGTTTACGACATAACCAGGATTTTGGATGAGTGCGTTGATTCCTAATTAGCATATTTTAAATGCGATATTATTTTCTTAACTAATACACTGAGAGAAATAAAAGTTGTAAGACCTTGCATATCTGTTTCAATTTAATCAAGTTTAAACGTACAGGTAATATAGTTTGATTGCACCGAGATGATCACATATATGGACCAATACATAAGACAGGTTTTTCTAGTTAAGACTTTCCGCAAATCTATATTTGCTAGCTTCAGGTTCGTACACGAGACGTAAAAAAAAAACGGTAATTTTTTTAAAGGATTTTTTTATCCTACATTATCTCTTCTTACTATGAATGTTATTTTAGCCGCGATTCTTATTTACTTTCCGTTCTGAGTATGACGATAAACTATGTCCGTGGCTTGGTTAAGACGATAAACTACGTCCGTGTCCTGGATAAGACGATAAACTACATCCAAGTCCTGGTAAGACGATAATCTACGTCCGTGTCCTGGGTAAGACGATAAACTACATCCGAGTCCTGGTAAGACGATAATCTACGTCCGTGTCCTGGGTAAGACGATAAACTACATCCGAGTCCTGGTAAGACGATAATCTACGTCCGTGTCCTGGGTAAGATGATAAACTACATCCGACAGCAAGGCCTCTGATCAGGAGGTTTTGAGGAGCGTGGAGCCACCTCTTAATTACTGGTGTTCCCAGCTCTATCCTGATCCGGGGTAGTAGCACCTGTTAAGGTCCTATCTATGGGCAAGTAGTTAACACTCAAACTTGGGCCAAAATACTATGAAAGTGTAAAAATAGGTTTTAATAACAGAAATACTTTGTAAAAAATTATTACCAGCAAAAAATGTTGGAAGAAAAATTATTACCAGCAATACTTTAAAAAAATACCAGCAATACAAACAGCTATACATTTAAAAAAAAATATTACCAGTTATATATTTTGGCAAAAAAATATTATCAGCTATACATTTTTTGAAGGAAAAATATTCCCAGAAATAGATTTTTGAAGAAACAAAATATTACCAGAAATACATTTTGAAAAAAAAAATTACCAGAAATAAAAACTGTCGGCATTAATAACCCATTGAGGTTGATATACCATAAAACAAGCCAAACCGTAAACCCTATTTATTTTTGTTTATTTTATTAAGCATTGAAATTAATAACAACCCGTCTAAATTGTGAAATCCTAATAAATAAAACTTGTACCTCCGACAGGAATTGAACTTACATCCCTTTTTTTCTATCATGGAAAAATGTTATTAAGCCAAAGTGTACCTCTGCACAGAGCCAACCTGGCGCAGCAACGTTTGAATAGATCTATTAATGAAATAAGATTGCCGAACTGGTAGAGCCACATTTTAGATCAGTACGTACAGAGGGGGCAACAGTATCCAGAACCCCATACTAAGAGATTGTATCTTCCTCGGGTGTTAACACAAGATTTTTATTGTGCATATTATAAAATATATATATATATATTTTCCACGTTTTCCAAGTTTACGACGCACTTAAAAATATTTCCGTTTAGCAGACGGCATTCCTTACACTGTTATTATAGATAGAATATATTCTGGTGATCCTGCTATTAGAGTTGGTGCAAAAATAATGACGTAATAATGTCGTTTTTTGACGTATTTTTAACGTCAAAAACGACATTATTACGTCATTATTTTTGCACCAACCTAATATTAATCTCGAGGTTCTTGACAAAATCCAAAGAAGGATCTGTAATGTAATCGATCCTGATTTGGCACCTCGGCTTCAGTCATTTACTCGCCGACGTTACGTAGTTTCCCTCTGTATTAAAATATTTTCATGGCAACTGCTCTGACGAGATTTTTCCCCAGACTACATGAATTTAAGCTAGCTACTAGATTGGCATCTAGGTACCACCTGTTTAATGCTGAAATATCTAAATGCAGCCGCCACTTCTACTTTAACAGTTTCTTTTCTCGCACTTCCCACCTGTGGAACTCCCTTCCGTTTACTTGCTTCCCTGATAACTACAATCTTCAAAAAATTAAATGCAATATCAATCGTCATCTTCTATCTTCTTGAATCCCGTTCATCTTTTTTCTTTTCCTCAATCTTTGCTAGACTCAGTCTTTTCTCTCACTTTAACTCCCTGTAACCCTCTACGTACTATTGGCACTCCCGCCTTGCTTGGGGTAAAATGATTAAACACAAAGTCTGATGCTGTACAATTAGAGAATTGGGTTTCATTTTGTTCTTGAAACATGCGGCGTCTTATCAAATGGGGACGTTAGAATCGGCAGGTAGTTTTCACTGTCCTTCACTCACCTGACACGCTCCTCATAGACGAAGAAGAGACTTGAAGCGACAGAGATGGGGTTCTACCGAGGAATTCCGTGGGGCAAAGACCATAAGAGTAACGAAGAAGATGTTAATAAAATATGAACTATAAATAAACTTCTTATTACAATCAGAAAGAGACATTTGATACTTCAAGAATGCGTAATGAGAAAAGAGGACCTAGAGAATCTAACACTCACATGTCGCACTGAAGGTAAAAGATGCAGGGTGAAATAGCGTGTAATTTGAGTGAATGGATGACAATAAGTGAAAAGATGGATGGTAAAGAGACTAAAGTTAGAGCAACAAAAACAGGAAGATGTGGAGAGCTGTGATCGATTATGCTTTTAAAGGATATGATATTTAAAATAGGATATGAAAAAAAAATAAGTGTAATACCATGTAAGACTCACTTTTAAATACTTACACTACACCCAATTCATCGCTGAAAATAAGATGACGAAGGATAAAGTTACTTTGTCTGAATCTACGGGCATTTGCAGAGTTCCTTACGATTATCTAATTCTTTCTTAACTAATATACTGGCAGAAAAAAAGTTGTTAAGCTCTCTTTCTTCATTATGTGCCCTAGAAATTTCGACTGTATCTTTCTGATGATAGAAATGATAGAAATAAAAGTTGTAACACCATGAATATCTGTTTCAATTTTTTCAAGATTAAATATACAGCTAATATAGCTTGATTACACCGAGATGAAGATCTCAACGGTTGAACCAGCAGATGAAGAGGGCTACGCATGATGGACATACTATAGAAGGCGTAACTCAAAATTATAACAGTTAGCAGCAGTTTTGTTGTATCCTCAAAGAGGTTACAAACAAAGGTGTAACACAGATGTAGATGAAAGAGAGCTTTATTGTAAAAAGAATAAACTGCTGAAAGACAGGGAATCGGTTAGCAGGTTAGTAATTTCCGAAGCAAGGTTATTTACCTTAACTTCCCGCGAGACAGAATGTGGCACAAGGCCGTTTTTTAATGCGGCATAGCGTCGTCAGGGTTCCTCTCTGCCCGAAGGTAGAGAGTTTGACTAGCTTAGCTGGAGACGAATCTCTAACTAATTGCCGAAGCAAGGTTATTCACCTTACCTCCCCGCAAGGCAGGATGTGGCACATGGCCGTTTTGTAATGCGGGGTAAATTGTTAGGCTCGGGCAAAAATTCCCCGTAGACTCCGTAAAAAACGGGGTCGGGTAGCTATCAACCACCCCAGACAAGACTCTGCCCTTCGACATAGCCACGTCTGGGTTCTTCTCTGCCCGAAAGCAGAGAGTTCGACAAGCCGTCAGGTATATGATGTGCTTACTACATATATCTAGTGATTTAGTCAGTCCATATAGGCGATAGGGATTGTGGAACATTCCATTACAATACCTCCCTCTGAACTAATTTTCCCATTAAATTTTGCTCAATACCTCTTCTTTTGGGGGTCAGGACATAATTGTTTGACTTTTTTCCTCTTTCTAGTAATTTTTCGTCTCACCAACTGGATTCTGCATTTTTCATTCCATATGGTGATTTTCTAAGCGTAGCTTGGATGTGGCACGAGGCCGAAAGTATAGGGCACCCGGTGAGGATCGAACTCACTACTCAGCGGTAATAGTTCTAGTGAGACAAGCTTGCTAACCATTACACCACGTCGAAGTACCCATGTTTCATTCCATATATGCCACAGAGAAAGGTCATGAAATCAAGAGGGCGTTTTTTAATGCGGGATTAAAACCAAGACCTTGGGCTCGGGCAAAAATTCCCCGTAGACCCCTTAAACAAATTCACGCTATCAACATTTTCTTCTACTCTGACGACAACGACACCTAGATGATCACATAAACAGATCGATACGTGTACAGGTACCATTTATAAATGGTACCCAGACTGTCATACTAATAGTTTATACTGTTACAGGCAGTGGCGCTGTAGCGGTTATGGGATCATTAAATACTTGTTCGGTGTACCAGCTTCTGTTTTGAAAATTTTTTATCTGTCCTGTAACAAGGCAAAAGCTAACAGTTTTTTCTATATGAGCCAAGATGTCTACCTGACTGTTTTATTTTTAAAAAGTATTTCTTTAAAATTCTTTACTTTCGTGAATTTTCTAAATAATTCGATTGACAACAAGAACACTTTCATTTTGCAATTCCATTTAAATCAATGCATATATTTATTTCTTTATACTATTTACATTGTTCGAACTGTTGTCATCACCGTTTTTGTCATATTCACGACGTTTCGGTCGTTGTTCGTTCCGGCCTTCTTCAGGTGATATACGTTGGAATTTTGAACCGATCTATTTATTTCGTCCACCGGGTAGATTGTTCTCGTTCCATGTGCCATACCTTTTCTGGGTATCTCAGTTTGAGTTATTTTCCTTTAGTAACTCAACTATCGGTTCGAAATTCAAACGTATATCACCTGAAGACGGTGGGAGCGTACAACGGTCAAAACGTTGTTAATATGACAATAAAGATGAGGTCAGCAGTGTGAACAATGTAAATAGTGTAAATGTTTACAATACATCATCTCAGAAATATAGAGAGATCCTGAAGAAGGTCGGAGCGTACAACGATTGAAACATCGTGAATATGACAATAAAGATGAGGACAATAGTCCGAACCATGTAAATAGTGTAAATCGTTACAATACTTCATCTTATAAATATAGAGAAATCCTGGCAAAAGGCCGAAGCGTACAACGGTTGAAACGTCATGAATATGGCAATAAAGATGAGGATCGCAATCCGAAAACTTCAAATAGTGTAAATAGTCAAAATACCTAATCTCAGAAATTTAGATAGATCCTGAAGAAAACTGGAGAATACAACGGTCAAGCGCGAATATAAATATGAGGAAAACACACAATAAAAGGAAAACACGAACAATGTAAATAGTGTAAAATGTAAATAGTTACAATATATCATCATAAATACACACACACACACACATATATATATATATATATATATATATGGGGTTATCTTAGTTGAAAGAACGTCATTCTTCCGGTCAAGGAAGTGAACCTCTGTTAGAAATATGATGCCCTAACCACAGAACTAAACACCATTGAGAAGTATAAGTATTTCAAGAATCAATTTAAAGAAATTGAATTCCGCATTTTCAGGAACAAAGATTCCGAATTTGGTCAGGATTAGTTTTTTTTCTTTCTTTATTTCTTACATGCAATACAAAAACCATCAAGTTGAACTCTGTTTTTACCTCGTACTGCGATCCTTTCCCTCTCTCTTTCTCTCTCCCTCTCTCTCTCGCAGAAGAAAAACTCAGAGAACTGAGAATCAAAATTCCTGGCATACTTGATCGGAATCTCTTCATTCTCTGACTCACTGCAACTAACTGAAAGTCATCTCCTACCGATTCGTCTGCCTGTTGGCTTGTTCATCCCTTTCCCCCCCTTCAGATTTTCGTCCTTTATTTTGCAACGAAGCGGTGTCTTCTTTCCGCAATCCTCCTACCCTGATTCAAGATTTCTGAGTAGTATTTATTAACTTTCTTCATTTCCTTTCTTCGTGACTTTTGGCTATTCCTGCGACACACACGAGCGCGTGCTTTTCCTCCTCTTCCCCCTCCATACTCTATTTTTATTTCTTTCATTCTTTTAACAAAAATGAAAACTGGTTTCCCGGTCTTTTTAGAAAGGAATTCTTTTCCGGTAATTTTGAAAGATACAAGACGAACGAATATATAAGATTTCGCCCTTGCTGAAAAAAAAATAAATTAAGGTAAAAAAAAAAAAAAAAATTCTTCGGGGTCTTTTGCAAGCCCTCACCAATTTCAGTCAAACAATTATTAAATATTTATTTCAGTTTTTCTTCATTCTTTTTTATATTCCATTACTTTATTTATGATTGCTTTATTTTGACATGTTTAGAATCTGCGTTCAAAAAAATATAACCTCTTTCACCAACTCGGTGTTTTTCGGATCACTTAACTGGAATTATAATCATAAATTAGCGACAAGATCCAAAATGTCGGCATCGTGAAGATCCCTTGCGAAAAAGGAAGGTGAGAGAATGCTGGGAAGGAAATGATTCTATTGGTTGCATTGTCACAACAATTCTTATTTACTAGTTGTCTATGATTTATTTTGAAATTGCCCGAAGACCTCCTGAAAATGAACTGGCTTTGTTAATACCCTCACTCACAGAATAAAAACGGACGAGGCGAGCTATGTGTGAGCTGTATTTCCGGAGGTTTGTGGAAGGGCGATTGTTAAAGGTGAAATAATACAGACATAAATAGGTAGGGGTTCATGTGTGAATAAGGTAAAAGGGAGAACACCGAAAAGAAAGAAAAAAACAAGAAGAGCAAAAAGTTATAAAAAAAGAAAGAAAGAACGAAAAAAAGAAAGAGTAGGAGAATGAAGTGTAAAATGGGGTGAAAAATATTGAATGACGCAAAAGAAGAATAAATGAAGAAACATGGACGAGGAAGGCTGAAAAAAATGTGTGAATGAAGAAGAAGAAGAAAAATAAGATTTAATGAAGAAATGAAATAAAGGAAGTGTGAATGAAGAAGAGTAAGGGATGATAAGAAAAGAGGAAGATAGTAAAAAAGAAATAAAGCTTGAATGAATGGATGACGGAGCAGGGTTAGGGAGAGATGACAAAAAGACAAAAGTTATTAAGAGCTACAAGAGACAGGAAATGGTGGAGTGTCATGATCTCTAACATCCTGAAGAGACACAGGACATAGAAGAAGCAGACGTCATTAGGTCGCAATACAAAACGAAGAAAGGATAAAAGGAAAAAGGGAAGATGCTAAAAAAGAAATTAAGAAAAAAGTACGTCATTAGATCACAATACAAAATAAAGAAGAAGAAATAATTTTAACTTCAGTAACAATGACCGTAGGCAGCTCTTTTCCACCATTTTATAATTTCTCGTGTGGTAGATGCGGTACACCTGCAGGCAAAATGGCTGACTCAAGGAAACAAACGCACATAAAAGTTCAAGCCATTTTGGTGGCCTGTGCTGCCCGTGTGTTCATCAATTTTATAACCTTGAAAATCCTGATATTGCCGACCTAGACCTGGATGCGGACATTCACCAAAACAGTGAATTGTCAGAGAAGAAGAGTTTTGTCAGGGAAGGATACGAAGAGAAATAACTAAAATTCTATCTAGGATAATTTATTCAAGCCGAGCGTCAAAGTATTTTAACTAATGGATTCTTGTCTGGGCGACAAATAGAAGTACTTCTAACGTCTCTCTCACTCGATTCTATTACTTTACCTGTCTCGAGTATTTTCATTATTTGGAAGTGAAGGAACACCGGCGGTTGGCTTTTGGCCAAAGGGATGTGACCGATATATTATTGCAGTTTGATGATCTTTCGAGTGCCTTAGCTATATGGATGTCAAACACTTTATTTCTAACGCAAATACTAAAGAGGGATATACGATCAACCATCGAAAAACAACTTCACCTGGGCGAAAGTTTTTGGTCTAACTTCATTTGTCGCAATTTCATATTAAACTCGTATTCATGAAAGCCTCCAAGAGAATATGAAGACATTGAGCAAGTCTTTTATACTCTATCAATTTCGTCTATGAATTTGCCGCATCGCGACCCGGCTCTGTCGTGACTGACAAGTAATATATTATATAGCTTATGCCACGACGGAGAACGGGGGAAAAAAAAAAACGGAATGATTTTGCCACATATACACCTATCTTTATTTTATGAGTAGAACCTATCAGTTGATCTAAGCGCTGACCTAGTCCTTATACAATGGGGAAATAAATGGTTTGTAACGTTTGGGATCTCCAAAACCAAGCTACCGACATTTCATCATCATTGGCAAACCCTGAATTAACTTCAGTCATGATGAACACTTGACCTTCAACGTGGCTCTTTGCCTTGAACGTCTATTAGGATACACGCTCACTCCAAACATCGCTTCCCATGCAATCACCGAAGTTAAGCAATGTCGAACCTAGCCAGTACCTAGATGGGTGACTGCTTCGGAATACCATCTGATGTAAGCTTAGAAGTGCGGGTGGTGTAATGAATAATGGAGTTTTTAATCGGAGAGCCGAGTTCCAATTCTAGTTGGGTTCGTTATATTCACTTACGCGCAAATACCTTTCGGAAAGGTATGAATCCACCTCTTCTCCTCCCCCAGTTATGGATTAATTAGTAAAATCTGTGTCATATAAAAAAATCAATAAATAATCAAATAAAATTGCGTACAACATATTTAGATTTCGGCATTAAATAATCCATAGAGGTTGGTATGACGCTAAACAAGACCTCAAGTTCAACGTATGTACGATTCATTGCTAAAGATAGTGGAAATATGGTCGGTTCATTGTAGCACTCCAGAAAGTACCTGCATCCTCCTGCCATGGTTGAACAAGAGTCAGATCAGAACAAAACGAGTATTGCTGCCATATCTCGGCTTGTACTGCCCGATACCCGCTTTCCAGCCTTGAAGTTTGTGAGGTCTTATGTGATTTTCCACACTACATTCCCTTTCCCGAATGCAAAACGTTACAAGTCTCTCTCTGCTCTACAACTATTTTCTTAGTAAATATCCAGACGAGTTATTTCCCTTAGTTCCACGAGTTCAAACGTTCGTAGCTCGTACTGGATAATGCCAAGTATAGTTACTCATCTTCATTCCTTTCGTATTTGATTGGTAGGCAGGAAGTTACACTTAGCTTCTTCAAGAACACCACTATTTCATAGAGCAATCTCCCCGAGAGCCTGCTTCCCTGGTCAGCTCTATGTCTATGATCGATCGTTATCTATACTATATATGATATTATATGCATTTATTTTACGCTCTTACAACAGCTTCATTCAGTAATCCTCTACCTAGAGTAGTTCGCGGGTTTTGTACTGTGTGAAAGTATAAAAACCTGGATCTAACGACAGTTTTTTTTTTTTTTTTTTTTTAGATATAGTAAAAAAAATTTTTTAAATATTTATGACAGTTAGATTTAAGTTAGGAATATCCGAACAGTGACGTTCCATATCACGTGACGTCGCGTCTCGCGAAGGACTACTTAAGTTAACAAAACAGTAATTTTAATTTATTTGTAACAAAACAGTTATTTCTGATGAAAATTGAGGACAATTTGAAATATCAAATATATATATAAATAAATACTTTCATAAAATAAAACATTATAATTTTCAATTTGAAACTTTATATATATATATATATATATATATATATATATATTAATAAATGCACATATACCTACGTTTGATGTGCCACTCGAATTTCGTTGGTTACCCAACTCATCGGGCACGAGATATAGCTTATTGCTTATTTAAAAAATATAGATGCTCATGGGATGGACGCTGATTGATAGTTCGAAATTAAAATGACACAAAATAGTACTAAAGCAATTTTGCGGTTTAAGTGCAGAAAATGAGGTGTAAGTTTGAGTCAATAATAGAAAAGGAAAAGAGTAAAAAGGGAAATTGAAATACACTTAAAATTTAAAATTTGAACGCTGGACGCTGTTCGTAAAAGACGTTTGACTGGTTAAAGGGAGACAATCTGTGTATGACCCGAAATAAAAGTGGGCGGAAAATTAAAATTTATAATTTAATTTAGACTAATTTCATCTGAAAGTTAAATTCAACTTTGTCGAAACACCGTAGCTCAGTCGCTCAAGAAGACGTAGGATCCAACGGCTTCCCAGGAGGACGCAAGTTAGAATTCTACCGATGATGACATATTCTTTTGAATATTCAGGCCGGTAGACGAATATATATATATATATATATATATATATATATATATATATATATATAAGAAACTGGTGGACATTAACTTATATTAGATATTTTATAATCATGGAATGCGGATGGGGACAATTTACTCCCCGCGGCCTGAATAAATGGTCAAGTTTTAAATTTCTAGAAGCTTACCGAGTATGAAGTTAGCTAAATGAAGAAGGCCGTAAACAACAACTGTCGAAACATAGTGAATATAACAATCAACATAATCATTCTAGTCTGAATAGTTCGAATTAATGAAGCTTTTTTCATTAATATTTTTCCATTATTTTATCTTTACTTGTAATTTAATCCTGAAGAAAGCAATTGAGTTAAAAGACCGAAACTTTGGGAGTATAACAACGAAGATGAGTATCGAAGAATATAATAATGATACTTCCTCATCTAAAAACGTAACGAAATTCAAACAACATTATTTATAGTTACGTTGATGGATTTATTATATATATATATATATATATATATATATATATATATAGAGAGAGAGATAAGATAAACCTAGTGAACCAGACAAACCTACAGGTCTCACCTAAGCGGATCGTCAGGAAAGCTGGCTCTTTCCTGACGATCCACTTAGGTAAAACCTGGGTAGGTTTTGTCTGGCTCACTATGTTTATCTAGGTCTGCTCTATGGTGGTATTGAGCTCTTTTGTTAGTTAGTTGTTTACTCGTATCGGGGTTTTTTCTTTGGGCTTTTGAACCTGTATCCGTGCGATTTTTTTCGACAGACTTTTCGTGTTTCTAGCTCTTTCTTTTTTAAAACCTTTTTTTCCTTCGAGATTGATTTGATTATTGGCAAATCAAAAATTCGAAGGTTTTTCGAAAACGAGTATAGTTACCTATATATATATATATATATATATATATATATATATATAGAGAGAGAGAGAGAGAGAGAGAGAGACAGACAGACAGACAGACAGACAGACAGATAAATCAAGCGAGCAGATATAAGCATACTGGTGTGAATACGCGGGCAAGCAGATAAATAGTCATCAAGTTTATGCATAATAGTGCTCGATGTGGTTAGACAGAGCAAAGATATATGTAATAAATTATATATATATATATATATATATATATATATATATATATATGTGTGTGTGTGTGTGTGTGTGTGTGTGTGTGTGTGTGTGTTTGTGTGTGTGTGTGTGCGTGTGTGTGTGTTTATTCCAAAATAAGTACGCTTAAATTCACCTTCATCCTTGCCGTGCGCCAACGGCTTAGGTGTAGAATCTCCGACTGACGCCAATTCAGCCGGATTTTGGTCCTTGCTAGAGGCGACGGGACGTCTAGCCACACTGATGAGCTGTGATATAGCGAAACAGTCTCTCTGTGGATGACAATATATATATATCTGAATAGACAAAATTTTGTGTTCATTCTCCTCTTTTATGGACTTAGGTAACCTTTCGGTCAATGCTTCTTCATGGTTCGATCGTTGGCAGAGCTGACGTAACGAAATCTGCGGAAATTGGAGATAAAGTTTGAACACGTCTAAAATAAATTTACAATTATAATAAGTACGTAAACCTAAGAATCAATGTAAATGAACCAACAAGAGCATCAAACAGAAAGAGAGTCGCTCTCTAACCTCCCAATAAGTGAAGGGACCTGCTTCCTTCTGTCTGCAAAGAGATGGCTGTTGCAATTTAAGGCAAACTGCTTCTAAAACTTGCAAATGGTGCTTGGACATGCCCATATGCAAAATAGAGAATGAATTACTCATGAAACACGACGAGCACCTCCCATGCACACATACACGCATGCATATATATATATATATATATATATATATATATATATATATATATATAGAGAGAGAGAGAGAGAGAGAGAGAGAGAGGTAACTACACTCGTCTCGGAAAACCTTCGGTTTCTTGATTTGCTAATGGTCAAATCAATCTCGAAGGAAAAAAAGGTTTTAAAAAAGAAAGAGCTATGAACATGAACGTCTGTCGAAAATAATTGTACAGCATACAGGTCCAAAGCCCAAAGAAAAAAATCTCGATACGAGTAATCAACTAACTTAAAGTGCTCAATACAAAAGTAGAGCAGACCTAGTCAAACCGAGAGAGCCAGACAAACCTACCAAGATTTCACCTAAGCGGATCGTCAGGGAAAGCTGGAAAGTTTCACCTAAGCGGATCGTCAGCTTTCCCTGGCTCTCTAGGTTTGACTATATATATATATATATATATATATATATATATATATATATATATATATATATATATAGATCAAAAGATATTATACATACAGATAGATAGATAGATAGATGAATAGATTGGACTTTAAAAGTCAATCTTTGTTGAGCTACTTTTGTCAGATTTTGTATTGTGCACCTGGTAAGGATCGAACTCACCTCATAGAGAGGTGGTTGAAGCAAGCGGAAAAAAGCCCAAGATACGAGTTATGACCTGGAGATGTAAACATCAAGCAGGCGCAGAAGTTCAAATATCTGGCGAGCGATTTACCAGAGGATGGAGAATGCGGCACCAAGATCAGGACACACATTAGACTAGCGAAAGATGCTTTGCAAAAGCTAAGTAAGGTGCTGAGAAATGGAAAAAAATCGTTAGAAACAAAGAAAATAATGGTGGAATACTATGTGGTATCGACTCTCTTATCTGCTTTACTGTACTGTACTGATACGGCATTCACCCTGGGCGGATTGAGCCGGCTTCTTCCTGTTATGAGAAGAAGATTCTTGGGATAAATTACAGAAGTAGGGTACCCAGGCCTACTCGGATAACGTTCTTGCTTGCCGCGGGGTTCCCACAGACGCAGAGACAGGAACGACCAGAAGCCGCCGGTTACCGATGCCGACGCTCTTGGATTTTCACCAGAGCCCTTGTTAGCCGGCGTGTGTCAGACCTGTCCATTTGGGTGGCCCTACCAGGAACGAAGTTCCGGGCGGCATAACTCTCTTTGTTGTTTACCCCCCCACCGACTGTGAGGTAAGGGTTGAACTTTGGGGCTTACAGTACCAGGTGTTTAAGCGGTCCCCATCAAAGTACTGACCTGGCTCTACGATGCTTAACTTCGGTGATCGAACGAGAACCGGTGTTTCTTATCTGCTTTGGTTTGGTTTGATTTGGTTTACGGCATATCAACCTCAATGGGTTATTTAATCCCGACAAAATATTTATTTCTAAAAATATTTTCCCTTCAAAAATGTATTGCTGGTAATAATTTTTTTACAATGTATTTCTGGTATTAAAAACTTTTTTTTACACTTACATAGTGTTTTGACCCCAGTTTAGGGATTAACTATTTACCCATTGTGGGGACCCTAACAGGTGCAACCACCCCGGGTCAGTGTGGACCTGGGAATACCAGCAACTAAGTGGTGGTTTCCACGCTCCTGATCAGATGTCTTCCTGTTGGACGTAGTTTATCGTTATATCCAGGTCTCTTATATGGTAGTGAATTCTGGATAATTTCCCTAAAGACGAGGAAAAAACTGGAAGCAGCAAAAATGTGATTCGGTAGAAGAACACTGCAACTTCCATGGACGGAGCGGGTAAATAACAAGGATGTCTTAAAGAAAATGCTGACAGAAAAAAAGAGTTATATTTAAAATAAGGAAGAGACAGCTAAAATTCTTTGAACCGCACAGGGAAGAAGGAGGGTTTAGTAAATTAAACTCTTATAGGACAGAACGACAGGGGAAAGCAGTGAACCACTTTGCTGACGAGCTTGCGTAAATTGATCTTGGAACAGGGACCTTAAGAAAGGCTAAAAAAGCTTCTAAGAGCCACACGAGATAGGAAGTTGTGTAGAGCCATGATCGTCTGAAGGGACGCGACATATAGAAGAAGTTGTCAACCAAACTTTTGTTCTGATGATTATAAATCGCAGTAAACAAACAATATGACGTGAAGAAAATTGAACGAGGAAGGACATGGCTGTATGAATAAAACTGAACTGCTACTTGGTTTGAATAGTTATATAAGTTACAACAGGATCACGAGATGGGATAAGAGTTCAAATCTCAGGTAGCTCCCCAGGTTTCTAATTAATGCTACTTGCTCAACTATTGTAGAATTTACAACGACTCCAGTATTGTATTTCAATAGAAAGCAACAATAATAAGATGAACGAAATCTTCTTTGTGATTGATCATGGTTCTCCACAACCTCATCTCCTTCGTCCGAATAAAGTTTACCTTTTACTGTCTCCTCAAATCTCTGCTCTGCCAACCGCTTGTACAAGCTCGTTAGGTATGTTATAAATTACTTTCCTCTTTCCCTCTTACCTTTTATATGCCCTGTGAGTGTCAAATTTTCTAAGCCCTCTTTCCATATTATGTGCCATAAAAATTTCAACTGCCTCTTTCTGTTTCTAAATTTAAGTGTCCTTGTTGTTTACATTCTCTCTGAAATTTTGTCGCTGCTCATATATTCAGTCCATGGTATTCTCAGCATTCTTCTGTAGAACCCCATTTCTGTTGTTTCCACTTTCTTCTTCATATGTGAGGAGATTGCCCAGAATTCGATGCCATATAAGTGGGTTGATATTACATAACAGTTCAATACTTTTTTCTTTGTTTCTAATGAAATATTTTTATTTCTTAATACTTTGCTTAGCTTTTGAAAGTCATCTTTCGCTATTATAATGCACCATCCGGTTTCGGTGTTGAAATTTCCGTCCTCTGTTGAAACACTTCCAAGATATTTCAATTTTTATGCTTAATTAATTTTAGTGTTCCCAATTCGGAATTTAAATCTTTGGACAGTTCTTTTCGCTGTCAATTGTACAATCGTTCGTCCTTTGATGCTTAGTCCTTTCTTCTCGCTTTCTTTTGCCAACTGACTTTATTACCCTTAGCATTTTCGTCGCTGCATGTTCTGAGTCAATTATCGATAATTTTGTTTGTGCTTCTCATAATAAGATATTTATTGCTTCTTTATCATCTCGTATCAAATCTGAAAAAAAAGAAGCAGTCTTCATTTAAAAGACCAAAAATCAGTCACGCCGTCTTTGGGATATTATTTATCTCTGCATTTGTTCTCCAAAAATCAAATATCATAAAATAACCATAAATCCTTTGCCTTGCTTGTCGTAAATAATGTTCCTGGGGCGCCACATTGCCTACTGTTAACCATACGAGCAACCATTAGCGCTATCTGTCGGGAAATTTTCTCATGATATATCTATATATATATATATATATATATATATATAAGAACAATGCACGAATTGAAAGAGATGGGCCTCTTTAGTTTTTTCAGTTTGTTGGTTTTCGTCCAAAAAGTACCGAACTGCAAATTTAGTGTCTACCGTTCTCGAGATCGCTATAATTGGTACATGTCCAGTATTTGTTCGTCAAATGTAATTTCAAAGATTTTCCGTCCACCTCCACCAACTGAACTCCAGCAGAAAACAAAAATTTATGAACAAAAAAGAAAAAAAAATTCCCATGAGAATAGACAATAGTAAAAAGAATCTACGTTGTAAATTGTTACTCGATGTTTTATCTACTACAGAATATCGAAAAACATAACAGCAATGACTGGAATCCAAGTCATATTTATATGGACTCATATTTTATTTACATGGACTCATATTTTATTTACATGGACTCATATTTTACTTAAATGGACTCATATTTTATTTAGATGATTCATATTTTATTTATATGGAAACATATTTTATTTGCATGGAGTCATATTTTATTGATGTGGAGTCATATTTTATTTACATGGACTCATATTTTATTTACATGGACTCATATTTTATTTATATGGGGTCATATTTTATTCATATGGTCTCATATTTTATTTAAATGGACTCATTTTATTTACATAGACTCATATTTTATTTACATGGTGTCATATTTTATTTGCATGGAGTCATATTTTATTTATGTGGAGTCATATTTTATTTGCATGGACTCATATTTTATTTACATGGATTCATATTTTATTTATATGGATACATATTTTATTCATATGGACACATTGTCTCTAAAAGCATATTCAGTTTGTAAACTGTATAGCGTTTGATAAAATACAACACAGAGAACTTTTCGAACTGCTTGGCAAGCTTGATTTCTTTATTATCATTCACCCAATACAAGGCCCAATAGCCACTCAAAGTAGAGAACTTTTCTTCGGATCGGAAACATCATGCAACGTTAGTAAAATGAAATGAACCATTAAGAGAAGAGGCTAACAAAGGCAGCACACGGGGTGGGGGTGGATATCCCCCTACACTATATCCTATAACATTATTGTAGCGCTATATGGGCTAGAACTTTCGCTTTCTAACCATGAGACCCGGGTTCGAATCTTAACATGGTCGATTTCTCAGCGTGCGGCACCTTTGAAAAGTTCCGGAAAACCATCCCACAGAGTGTGAATTGTGAGTGAAATTGGGTAGACGGTGTACCCTTGGGGAGGCCGTCGATAGCTGTGCTAGCACGAAGTCACAAGTCATCGTGGTCGAGGGCTTGAGCGTGCTAACTTTGATCATGCTAAATAACACGCTATTTCCAGAAACTGTAACTAAAATCTACTCAGCATAGTTACAGTATAAAGCACAGGTGTGATCTGTGGGTGTTGAACAAACGCAAATGTGCCTGAGCAAGTGTCTGCAATAGGGATTGGCTAGCCACCCTAGTAGACAGGTACCCTCGAATACGAGCATGTAGGAAATAGTGATATTAGGTATAACCATATAACTATGATTGGAGGAGAGAGCTTCAATCTAAATATTCATTATATTAAAGATTTAAAGTCGATCTGCTTCTAACCAATGGCTTCATTAATCCTTCCCAGAAGTTTATTCTTGTTTAATCGGTATCACCCCATGCAAGGCACTAAAGCTACTACGACAGAATGGGTTAGAAAATGTGGACGAAATAGAAACAGAAATATTACTAATGAGAAGGAAGAGGAAAGAGTAATCAGGAGGAGAGTAGATAGCGATTGGCATTGCATTTGATTTTTTACAAATTAAAGTTGGCTGGAAAGCATAGAGTTGGAAGAGAGTCCCACAAGCGAGAAATGTGAGAAAAGAAACAGTTAACATAAAACTTACGGTTATATCTACCCAACTCGACTGTAAATGGATGAGACCTCGCCACCAACCTAGTACTGCGCTTAAATTCGAAGACTCTATCTATAATAGCAAAGCTCTCATCCGAACAGTTACCATGAAAGTATTTGTAGAAAAGGCACAGGGAGGCAACCTTACTGCGGAAAGAAAGTGACTGAAGACGAGCAGAAAACATTAATGAATTAAACTGGGAACAGATCGGCTGTGCACGGACAGGAAAATGAATTCGGTAAATACGCATAATCAGAAAGGGAGTACGACAAGATATGTCTTCTCACCGCACACAGTCAAACTTGAAGCAATTCTAAAAGTTTAGAAGACAGGACAGGATTCATTATTGGTGGTCACAATATTAGCAACATAAGATATGCAGATGATACAACTTCGGTATCAGGCACAGTAAGGAAACTCCAGAAATGAGAAGAAAGGACTAACCATCCATTGTAAGACGTCAGACTGTATAGTTTTCAGCAGAAGGATGAGCCTCATATTCGACATGAGACACTCAAATCGAGCAAACACAAAAATTTAAATATTTTAATAGAGGGCGGAAAGGTGACGCCAAAATCTGAAGTCACATTGAAATAGCGAATGTTGCTAAACAAAGTAGTAAGAAAAAGAATTTTTTATTAGAAACAAAGGAAATATGATGCTATGTAATACTGGATCTTTTATATGGCAGTGAATACTGGACAATCTCCTCACAGATGAAGAGATACTTGAGGCAAAGGAAATGGGGTTCTACAGAAGCATACTGAGAAACCATAAACTATACATGTCAATAACGACGAATCTTTAAGGAAAAATGACACTTATACATATCATCAGAATAAGACAGTTGAAATTTTTTAATGAGGAATGGATTCCAGACAATTTTCTCACCTCCTGTCTTAACTAATGTTCCGAGGTTTTGTACCTTCCTTGGAATCTTCAGAGCACTTACTAATCTATCAGGAATGATTTCAAAACAAAGGCATCTTCTGATATCCTATTTCATGGGAAAATCTTTCGACATTCCAACGATGACTGGAACAGCTTATGATAATTTTCATTGCGCAAGCTCCTCTCGCGGCATTCTTCAAAATTAGAACTTCTTCTCTCCTTCATGAGTGTATTCTTTCTGGCAATGGTTGAATAGCCAGCTTTGGTTCACGCTAGAATGTGCCACTGCCATATTTCTCCATAAACTAGGTACCTTCACTTTTTCGCGGAAAACAGCATAGCGTAATGAAAAAAGCCACAAACTTAATAAAAATAAAGTTTTATCTTCAGAATGTTTATGTTATTATTAAGAGGAAAGACCAAAGTATTTTTTTAATTATTTTGGAAATTTTTTTAATCCTTTCTAACACGCTCGAAATTTTGGTTAAAATCTTGTTTTGTTTACGTCATCGGGGTGGCATATTTTTTTCCGTTGAAAGCACATTGATTTAGAAATTCTTGTAGGAATCAAGTAATTGTCCGATTTTAATGAAATTTTCAGTGCTTATTCACAAATGAATGAAAGTTTTTTTAAATTATGTTTTTTTTTTAGAAAATTTTGGTAAAAAATATTTTTTTACATATGTTACGCCCAACTACTTAATTTCATGAAATTTTGCAAAAAACTTTCTATTTCCTGATTTTTTTTTTATTCGTTAAAATTAGGACTTCTTGGAGAATGTAAATCACATAATTTTTCTCACACTTACTATTCTAACTGAAAATTTACTCTGAATTGTAAAATAATAAATTCAATCAAATTATGGCATTATTTTAATTAGAAAAGCTTGTAATTGCTTTTGTAAATAAGTTATATTAAGTAAACTATTGTCTGAAGGAATAAAAAAATTTCGATGAATAATGAATTTTTACAAGAATTTTTTCATTTTTTTAAAAAATTTTAATTATAATAATCTATAATAGTTTAAAATCATGTAAAATACTGTATTGGGCAATATCCTGGATGTGATTTAGTAATTTATGAATCCCAAATTGAAAAGATTAATAAACGTAGTTACGCTATTCTATTTTAAAATAAGTTTTATTTTTAATTTTTTAACCTGATTTCTTCCCTTTAATCATCTATGAAAGGCTAAATGTGACATTATTATGAAAAGGTTACGTGATCTAAGAGTTTTGCCTCTTTACAGAGAAATTAATTTAAGAAAATTTTATAGTATATTACATTTTTCTATTTTGGCATAAAGTATCTTCGAAAGGTAAATGAAAGTCAATAAATTATTAGATAATTGCAGAAAATATGTATATTTGTAAAAATTACTAGCTAGTTAAAAAAACAAAAAGTGCGTTCACTTAGATTTCGTAAATTTATGTCAATTCTAGTCAGCCATACTAGATGCCATCGCTTCGTCACTCAATCGTCCATCAATCATCGCCTCAGATAAACAGGACCAATCATTAACAAATTATTGTATATTACTTTTTATGCAATAAGTAAGTAAAATTTACCTCAAATTAGACTAATTTAACTTTAAATTTTATAATTTTACTCAAATAAAGTGTTTTTCTCGATTCTTATTTTTGATTTTATTTTGTGTTGAGAAGCCTAATTTACATAAATAAAAAGTAGAAAAATGCAGTAAAACTGATAAAGCCTTTTCAGCCTTTTTCAGCTTTTCTTCACTTTATATATATATATATATATATATATATATATATATAATGGAGGAGTTTTAAAATCGATAAATTGTTTTCTTTACAAATTTCTTAAATTAAGAAAATTTTAAGAAATTGAAATTAAATTTGACATTTCAATCTATATAATTTCTATCTGAAATACACCAGAATATTTTACTTACTGAAATACAACAGAATATTTTACTTTTTATTAAATAATAGAATTAATCCTATCAATTAATGCTAAAATTAAATCTTCAAGAAAAAATCATTTTAAACCTTAGGTATCGAAAATCTATGCCGAAAAAGTGGAGGTACCTACCATAAACACTACTAACATCGCTGACCGTCAACAGTGTAACAAAACTCTCGCCGAATTCAGAATGGCCCGTAATCATTGCAAGAATGTTATGAAAAATGCTATGATCAGCGTCGTACAGCCAGTCCAAACCAGAGCTGAAAAAAGACGTTTGAGAAACCATGAATATGATTCAAATTGAAGCAAGCTGTAAGTGCCTAATATTATAAATAGCCCTGACGTTGTCTCGTCTCACTTTGGATAAGGCTAAGCTCTTTGCCATGAACTTAGCTTCAAAAATTAGACAAGTGTCATGCCCTGTTTGACTCGTCTAGACGAAGTTGTTTAACGTTTACTTGAAGGAGAAATGCTTCCCAAGCCCATGTAAGGTGCCAGCCGCACATCCTGTTTTCACGAATCACCATCGCAACGTCACCCCATCAACCACCTTAGTGTTATCAGCAAATTCTCTGAATTTCAGTAGTAAGTTAATCAAAGACTTTTGACAATGTGTAGCATGGTGGGGATCCACAAGTTCTTCATCATCTCAAGGAGTGACTCCGCAGTTACCAAGCCCTGCCTCTCAGGTAGGTCCGTGTAAGTTATGATTCTTGATGATGATAATATCTCATCATTCTAGACATAAAGATCTGAAATTTAATCATTCAAAAACAACCTTTCCATCAGTGATGATTCATGATGACGATGATGATGTTTCATCTTTCTAGAAATAAAGATCTGAAATTTCATCATTCTAAAAACAAATTTTCCGCTAGTGATGATTCATGATGACGATGATGATGTTTCATCTTTCTAGAAATAAAGATCTGAAATTTCGTCATTCTAAAAACAACCTTTCTATCGGTGATGATTCATGATGACGATGATGATGTTTCATCTTTCTAGAAATAAAGATCTGAAATTTCATCCTTCTAAAAACAATTTTTCCGCTAGTGATGATTCATGATGACGATGATGATGTTTCATCTTTCTAGAAATAAAGATCTGAAATTTCATCATTCTAAAAACAATTTTTCCGCCAGTGATAATTCATGATGATATTTCATCATACTAGAAATAAAGATCTGAAACTTCACCAGCAAACAACCTTTCCCCCAAAAGCGAGGTGGCAGTAGATGTAATAAAAAGAACAACACAGACTGAACAAGATGTATTCTTCTTCGCTCCGTGAAAATCCTGAGTTGATGGTTTTAAAAGCTTCCCATAACCACGAAATTCTCAGAACAGTTATAAGCAAGTAATTCCAAACTTTAAAGGAACAAAAAGCGAAAATATCGCTGAGAACATTTAACACACACAAAACCAATAATGTAAATAACATTCACGAAAAGAACAATACAGATTCTTGTTATTAATTTCAACACGTGTCTCAAGGTCTCATTGTTGTTTGTTATTGTTGTACTTATTCACTTCATTTTCAGTATAAAAAAGAGAGAAAAGTAACCATCTATCGACCATATATATAACACGGGCAACTTTCATTAACAAACCCAACAAATCACCCAGTTACAAAGTCTTTGTTAATGGCTAATACTCTGAAGCCCATGAGATCAGGCGTCATACATCTCTCTAAACAAGCCTACATCTTTCGCTTTATATTAACGATTTATCCATTAACGTTCTGAGGTCATTATTACATATCTATGCATATTATACCAAAGTTTATGGGCACACGTCCAGAAATCAAGATGACCAGAGACTGGTATCTGATCTTTCCGTTGACCTAACACAATGGCGGAAACTGGCTTCTGACATTCACTACCTTCAATACGAAGTTAGTAACGTTTTCTCATCACCGAGTAGACCTTGAATTTTATCCCATTAGAAATAGTTTCTCTCTCGATTAGGCTCTTCACTTTGAACGTTTGTTGGAGCTTAAGTTCACCCCACTGGCCTCAAGTGAAACTCGCATATACGATCCATTACTAAAGATGCAGGGGAAAATGGTCGGCTTCTTGTACCGTTCCAGGCAGAATCTAATTCCTCTTTAATCTTTAAAGATAAAACATGGGGTCAGCTATTGTATTTTATTGCGTATAATACGTGAAATTTTGAATGAAAATTAAAAGCAAACATGAGGCAAGAGGTAGTTAGGCAATAAAAAATACCTGAAAAAATACTTTTTTCTTCAAAGTATTCCATTTGATGTAGCGTTGTATAGTAAGAGATCGTTCAGAATTCAGAACTTGGTTAATCGAAATTGCCTTTGAATGGCAGTAAATGCAGTGAAATGCATTTTCTCGTTCCGATGCCTTGAATGTCTATTGGGACTGTGGAACATTGTTATTATTATTAATAAAAATAAAATATAAAATAATAATAATAATGAAAATTATAAATAAGATGAAATAAAATTTAAACCTCGTTTAAAATAAGTAAATAAAATAAAATAAAAATAATAAAATTACTTCGAGCAAGTAACAGAAACTGTTCCTGTCGGAAATACGGACATCCCGCCAAAAGACGTAAGATTCAATCTCTTTGCCCAAGAACTGTCGGGATGACAACACGTGTTTTAATTCTCCCCAGACTGTGATAGGACTGGGGATATTACAGAATGACTTACTCACTTTTATAACATGAACATTATCACAGTTGTAGCGTAAAACACACACACACACACACACACACACACACACACACACACACACACACACACACACACACACACACACACACACACAAATATATAAATAAAACTGGACGAAATTACTATACAATTTACCATGTTTTCCTTATTGTTAATGTCTACGTTTGTTTGTACTGTTTTACTCGTGAACACTAGCCTAATTTTATGATCACATGGTGCCAGTGAATATACCTCCACAGGACTCAAGTTCATCCCAAACTTCAAGTTGAACTTATATATAAAACCCATTGATAATGATGCTGAAAAAATGGTCGGCTCTTGATATCTCACCAGAAAGTCGCTAACTCCTCTTTAATCTTTAATGATAAAGCATGGATTCAGGTACTGAGTTTTCTTTCGTATATTACGCGAAATTCGACCAAATATTAAAGGCAAGGTAAGGGTGGTCATATGTAAACTTTTTCAGAACTTATTTTTTATTCAGCTTAAAAAAACCTCTTGTTTAAAACAGCAAGATTGCAAATATATTCAGTCAGCCCACTGGGTCATAAAACACAAAGTAGGTCGACGTTTACAAAAGGTATTTGGTATGACAGCAATATTTGTGTTTTGTTCTTCTACGACACGTGATTAATAGTCAACTTTTGCCTGTTTCTTACTTTACTAAACACTTTATTTCTCTTCTTCTTCACATTGGAAATTATCGTAATTGAACGTCTTTTGTCTAAAAGACAGGAAGTTCGGCGAAATTGATTAAAAAATAAAGAGTATACACAAGGTCTGTCATGTTTTGATAATATTAATATTTTGACATAAGCACCTTTCGCCGAAAATTCAAAAGTAAGTTTTGAAACGGAAATAGAAGAATACACACACGATGACTAAACATCTGCTTCATTTCTATTTTTTAATATATATGAAAAATTAAATATTTTACTGAAATATATATAGGACATTGAGATTTTAATGGATAACATGGTACAACTGTTAAAAAGATACATAGATATGGCTGTACTATGGGGTCGTATTATAATCAGGGATGTAATTTATTCCCTGTTTTTAGCTTCAGAAAAATGGGGTTGAATTATACACAACAAAATATGGTACTTAATCTTGATGCCATGATTTAAACCAGAAATGAAATAGTGCTGCCATATCTAAGCTAGAGCTTCTCAATCCTCACTTTCAATCATTGAAAGATTTCAAAGCGTTTACGCGGTTTTGTGGTGGGGTGTAAGTTATTTTCCAGCCAACAGCCCCTTTACTATAGATGTAACGTCGTGGCTACTTTATTGACCTGGTAAATGTCCTGCCAAGCTCGATTCTTTAGTATCACCAGCTAAAACCTTTACAGCAAAGGACTGCTCTGCTGCATCCACAGGATTGATTTACCTTAAATCATTTACGTCGTCGTCGGCTGCTGATGCTGTTTTATTTCGTATTCAAGAATTTAATTTCTTCTTTGCTGCTTGTTTCTTTTATGATGATGGTGTTAGTGACTAATTAGAATTAATGGAAGAGCCGATGTTATTGACTGCATGATAATATTGGTGGAGGACAGGTATAATTTTGTCAAGCCTTTCTCTCTTGTCGCTTGATTTCTTTACTCTTCTGGTGGCATCGAAGTTTTTGGTCCCAATGGTGATACAAAACCGCGAGTTGGTACGATTTTGCGCTTGTGTTTCAAACGATTTAGGTTCAAGTCTAGTGGCTTTCAGCGTTTCTTTGAGTTGGTCCTTGTATCGCCGAAAAGGACAACCCCGTAGTCTTTTCCCTGGAGTGAGCTCGCTGAATAAGACTTGACATGGCAACCTTGACTCTTCCATTCTTGCGACAAGTTCTGACCATCGAGGACAAATCCCTCGGTAATTGGTAATAAGGATGTTTCACTCAGAAAGTTTATAAAACAGACTCGCTATCGAATACGGACGAGGAACTGAAGTGTGATCTTTGTTACTTCATTAAATGTGAAATTCAAAAATGTATTTTCTAAATTGATTTTGATTTTTTATACTTCATTTTCTGTTTATATAGAGCCCGCCTGTATCAATCTGTACACAGATAGTAACTCCAATCTCATATGTCAACGTTATAACTAAAAAGAGGAGTAAAATGAAAAGGACACGACAACGATAATAACGAGGCGAAAGATGTCGGAAGGGAGCAAAAAGTAATTAGACAAATAAGACAACAACGACAATGACAACGAAGAAGAAGGAAGAGGAGAAGGAAAGAATAAAAGCAGGTAAAACAAAAAAGAAGCGGGTGAATGAAGAGAAGAAAAAGAACATAGAAGACAAATGAAAAGAAAGAAATTTGAAAGAGAATAAAAGTTGATTGAAAAAAAATAAGATGAACAATAGCAACAAAGCGATATTTTAAAAAAAAAAGGAAATCGAAAGGAAAAAGGAAAAAAAGAAGAACAGAAAAATTAAAAATGGAGAGAGGAGATGATCGGGAAAAAAGGTGAATAGCGAGTGAAAGAAAAAGAAGAAAAACGACGAAGGAAAGATAATAATAACAAAGGAGAAAGAGTAAAAACAGTGAATAACGAAGAAAAAGAATCGTGAATGAAGAAATAAAAGATGAAGCAGGACAGAAGAAAAATGTGGATGAGGAATAATAAGGTGAATGATGAAAGGAAGAAGCACTAAAAACAAGTAACTGATGAAAAAAGAAAACTGAAGAGAGAGGTAGAATGAAAAATAGCTTAAATGAAGAAAGCAAGAAAATGAAGTAGAGAAAGGGTGAATGAAGAAAATTGAATAAGTGGAATTAAAGGAAAAGAAGAAACTTGAATGAAAAAATGTGGATGAATGAACAAGAAGAAAAATAAGAAGGCCGAATTAAGAAAATGAATAAGAAGCATGAACAAAGAAGAAGAAGAAGAAGGAACGAAAAAGTAAAAGTTTGAAGGAAGAAGAAGCGGGAACAATGAAAAAGTGTGAATGAAGAAAAAAAGGAATATGAATGAAGAAAGAAAAAAACTTGAATGAAGAAGTACCTTGAATGAAGAAGAAAGAAAATTAACTGATGAAAAAAAAAACTGAATGAAGAAGGTTGAATAAAGAATAAGTGGCCTGATTGAAGAACGAACGAACGAACAAAAATGAAGCAGAAAAAGAGTGTATAAAGAAAAAGACGCGCGAATGAAACAAGAAGATGAAGCATGGATAGACAAAAAGCAAAAATAAGAAGACTGAATAAAGAAAATGAAAAACGAAAAAGACAGTTGAATGAACAAGAAGAAGAATGACAAAAGTAAAAGAAGAATAAGCGGAAATGGACAAGAGATAAAAAATAAAGCGAATGAAAATGAAGGTGAGAGAATGAGCTGTCGGTGATGTAAAAAAAATATGGAGGAATTGAAGAAATGAGAAGAAAATATTCAAACGGCAAATAAGAATCATAATTGTGAAATAGAAAATAGAAAACAAAAGTAAAAGTGAAAACATTTTAAAAAATAAAAAATTAAACTAAAAACGGAAATAGCAAAGGCAATACCCACCAGCCCCACCGCCCAAATGATAAAAGAAACAAAAAAACAAATATTAAAAAAATAAAATCTCTAAAGCTCAAATGCAAATGTTTGAATTTTTTGTTCATTCGGGGATTATTATTTTTTTCATTTTTTTATTTTTTAGTTTCGCGAGGAGTGGGGTCGGGATGTTGCACACAATTTGGATAAAGAAAGCAGACGTGAGATTAAGGAGTCTGGTCTAAAAATACCAGTTTCGCGCCCTCTCTGCAGTGTGACATGCCACCGCAGGGTGGCATTGTAGACTGTCGTTTCTCGCCAGTGAAAATCCCCTGTTTTGGTAGGCATTATTCCACAATCTCTTCAATTCAACGCGTTAGCACTCTTCTTCAACAATGGCAGACGTGACATGACAATCCAAGTGTCAACAACGGCCGACACGAGGCAAAAGACGAGAGAGAAAGAGTTTGCAGTTTGGAGAGTGGAGACAAGAATGTGAATAAATAAAAGTGGTTTTAAGTCTTAGATTGTTGACCTCTAGGCTTTAATATGGGAAAATACGGCAAATAAAAAACGTTGACGGAGAAAGAAAAAAAAAAGAGATAAGACAAAAATTGAGAATAAGATAAAAATGTCATTAAGTTGTGTATTTATGACTTGATTTTGAATCTCCGGTAGGAAGGAAGGAAGGATGGAAAGTAAGCAGGAAAAAGATTTCCTCTCTTTTACAGAAGAAGAACATGATTAAAGAAAAGAAAGTTTCAAGTTTGAATTATTATTTCTTGATGAAAACAAAACAAAGAACTAAATGAACAAGGAAGAAAAATGCAAAACAAGCGAAAATACGTCGAACGAAGAAAGAAAGAAAGGATGAAAGAAAGAAAAGAAAAAGAAAGAAAAGAAAAAGAAAAGTGTAAGAAAAAGATGAAAATGAATATTTTTTCTAAAAAAAGAAATATAGCGTAAGAAAGAAAGAGAGAAAAATAAGAAAAGAAAAGAAAAAGAAAGAAAAGATTGACAAAAAGAAAAGTAAAAAAAGAAAGAAACTTTCTAAGAAATCGAGCATATGAAAGAAAGAAGACAAAAAAGAAGGTAAGAAATGTGTAAAAAGAAGAAATGGATTTTCTAAGAAAGAAAGAATGAAAGAAGAAAGAAAAAAAAATAAAGAATGAACGAAAAAGAAAGAAAAAATTTTCTAAGGAAAAAAGAATAACTGAGAGTAAGAAAAGTGTAGAAAGAAATAAAGAAATAGAGAAAGATAAGAAAAGAAATATGTAGAAATAAATATATAATTAGGAGGTAAAAAAGAAAACTATAGAAAGAAAGAAGGAAAAACTGAATAAAGAATGAACGAAAAAGAGAGGAAGAAATATATTTTCTAATAAAGAAAGAAAGAAAGATATAGAAATAAAAATAAAATATATTATGTGGAAAAGAAATAAAACTATAGAAAGAAAAAAGGAAAAATAAAGCAGTGTCGCGAGAGAGAAAGAAAGAAACAAAGAAACAAAGAAAAAAGAAAGAAAAAAAGAAAGAAGAAAGAAAAAAGAAAGAAGAAAGAAAGAAAAAAGAAAGAACGAAGAGAGAATGAACAAAAAAAGAAAGAAAGAAAGATATTTTTCTAAGAAAGAAAGAGTGAGAGGAAGAAAGGTATAGAAAGAAAGGAAGAAAGAAAGGAAGGAAGAAACAAAGAAAGAAAGAAAGAATGTTAAGAAAAAAAATCATCGGTGAAAAAGATCGTGTTTGTAAAACCTGATTCTACCCAAGCGAAACATACGCGAACATGCTTATAGACGATGCGTACAAACTGACTGAAACTCTTTGTTCAAAACAGATTTTGCCTTATCAAGTTCGTTTTACACACGATCTGTCGACATCCAGTTTTATATAAATGCAATTAAATTCCCCTCTAAACATCCCATCACCCTGTCCTCATGTCGCTGCAAACTTGACTCTTTTCTTCGGGCCAGCCTCTGTCAAAAATTGAAAAGCGTCATGCTGTCTTGACTTATGTGGCAAAAATAATACTTTGCATAAATGTCAAGAACAGTCTTTGTTTTGGGAAAGGAACGAAGGGCTTCGTTTCTGAAAACAAGAAATATAATAGAAGGCTAAGGGCCATGCCTCGTGGTCGAAATAGTTGCATTTCCCGCCAGTTCTAGAGGACATTGTTTAAGATCAGATATAAAGCTAATATTTTGAATGAAGACTCATACAAACCAAACGACAGAAAAATGTGCACACACCGAATTTATTCAACCTTTATAAGCAAGACGAAGTAGGAGTCCTATCAGTATATATTATTGGCGGTAGATTGGTTTATAGATTGATTGATTTGTTTAAGGGCAGATGAACTCCTCAGAGTCAACGGCCATCCGCCCCAACTCACGGTTAAATAACGTCACCAACCCGCAATTGGTCAAGTGTGCTGAATACAGTTACACCGCAAAAGATGGTAAATTTGCTTTTTAACACCTAAACGTCCTCGCGCTAAATATCTCTTAAAATTTTCCCAAATCGTCATAATTCCGTGTAAATGTTCATGCTGAACTGGAACTAACAATTAATTTATGAAGAAACCTACCGTTTTTGGAGTTATCGACAAGAAAAAAATCGGACTTCTTGTTGGTCGTTCGTCACCCATTACTGCCATCATGTTCACTGATTCAGTGTCCTTTAGTACATCCGGTGGCGCAAGATTAAATTTGGGCCTATTTACTTCCTTTACATAAGTTCGTTTCCGAAATCAATACACACTACCGTAAAACAATGTAATTTTCTTTTGGATAAGTGTAGTTTTACTTAAAATTAAAACAAACAAAAATTACAATGTAAAGAAAAGGCTAGAAAGGAATTTTTTTGAAAATAAAACAAGAAGAAAGTTAAATTTCAAATATTGACAAATTAAAAAATAACAAAAAGAACAAATTAAGTAGTGCAGTAAAGCATTTTTTATTTTTTTAAAATTGAAAATAAATCAAAAATTGTAAACAGAGCAAGGTAAGAGTTTCAAATATATGAAAATAATGACAAATTAAAAAATGCGCAAACTTTGTAAAGAGACAGTTAATTTCGAAAATAAAATTACATTTTAAAAACGAGGATTTACGGTTATTTTTTAATATGTCAATTTTGTTTTATTTGTTTTAATTTTAAGTAAAACTACACTTATCAAAAAAAAAAATTAGATTGCTTTATGGTAGTGCGTATTGATTTCGGAAACGTTATGTTAAGTAAGTAAATAGGCCCAAATTTAATCTTGCGCCACCGGATGTACTAAAGGGCACTGAATCAGTGAACGTTATGGCAGTAATGGGTGACGAACGACCAACAAGAAGTCCGATTTTTTCTTGTCGATAACTCCAAAAACGGTAGGTTTCTTCATAATTTAATTATTAATTCGAGTTCAGCATGAACATTTAAACGGAATTATGACAATTTGTGAAAATTTTGAAAAATATTTAGTCCGCGGGCGTTTGGGCGTTAAATAGTAAATTTACCCTAAAGATATGGTCAAGCAGGAAGGGGTTCCTCCCACAGGAATGAGAAGGCCGTAGATTTGGATTTGGGTTATTTTTTTTTTTACAGATTATCATCCCTTTTTGGTTTATTTAAATCTAAAACATATTTTGAATTGTATGAATAATTCTCTATTTTTTCGAGTGAATATTGCATTTTGACTGCGCCCATTTCCAGATTGGCAAGTTTTTCATCCGGGGATTTTGACCAAAAGTAACAAATTCTGGGACACGCCATAGCGTTGGGATTAATGGGGAGGTGTTGGCTATAGTAGCTATGGTCTTCAAACCCTACAACTTTTTTTTTAAGGGGCGGGGGGCTTATCGGTCCGTCCTACATTTTATGGACTTTTTTTGCTTTTTTTTTAAAAAAAAAGAAAGTCCGAATACCAACTCTTTCAAACTGCGTTCATTATAATCCACGGTCATTAAACCCAAAAAGACAAAAAAAACTATATATATATATATATATATATATATATATATATATATATATATATATATATATATATATATATATATATATATATATATATATATATATATATATATATATATATATATATATATATATATATATATATATATATATATATATATATATATATACATATATATATATATATATATATATATATATATATATATATACAAAATTAAAAATATAAATAAACGTTCAAGCAAAGGTAGGAAGACATTGTAGAGAAGAAAGAAAAAATATTAAATTAAAACAAATATATTTCATTTCATTCGAGCGGGATTAAATTCGCTTATTTTCAGACCGGCAAGTTTTTCATTAGAATTCTCATGTCCACATGCATGGCCTGGAAGTTTATGTCCGAGAACATCTCCCGCTGGCTAGGAAACTGTCTTTTGAATCTCCAAACCATTCTTAAATATATATATCTCTCTCTCCCTCCTTCCCTCTCCCTCTCTCTGTCTGTCTGTCTGTCTGTCTGTCTCTCTCTCTCTCTCTCTCTCTCTCTCTCAGTCTGCTATCTCTTTTTTATTTACTGTTCGCCTTCCGCTGAAGACAGTTGAGTGCGAGGTAGTATTTCTCATAATACACACAGAACCATCTCCTTACACCCGTTTGCAAATATATTTGATCTCGCTGGCATTAAAACCCTTGATTTCTCAATCGCTCGATCTCTCAGGCAAGTGGTTGACTTCCCAAACGTGTTTTCTCAGTACCCCTGACGGACACACTTCTCTTCTCGATCTCTTTTTTTTACCTCTCTCCCTGACTTTTGCTGTACTACGCAACTCTGCCCTCTTGGCAATTCTGGTCACGCGGTTGTGTTTCTAAATATCTCCTTCCACTCAGCCACCTACTAACGGAATATCTTTCTGTTATCAACGAGCAGATTGGGACTCGTTCCATGATTTTCTTCGTGATGTCCTTTGGAATGAAATTTTCAAACAGAAATGCGCGTCTGAGGTATCCTCATGGGTAAAAGCCGGCATCGATGCTTTCATTCCAGCAAAGAAATACCAAGTTAAACTGCGTTAATCTCCTTGGTTCTCAACCGCATGCATTTCTTCTGCCTGTACCAGAGCGACACACCCGATTGCAACAGGTGTCTCTCGGACATTATTTCTAAATTAGACTTCCATAAGGCAAGTAGAGATGACAGGATTCCAGTCGTCGTCCTAAAGAAATTTGCTCCTGAGTTGGCTCTAGTTCTCACCAAACTCTACAATTATTGCCTCGCTGCTTTCTGTTTTCCAGCTTGTTGGAAGTCCTTCTATTAGTTCCTGTTTTTAAGAACTCTGAAGAACTTTCCGACCCCTCTAACTATCGTCTCCTGCCTCTTCACGGGAAAGTATTCGAAGCTTTAATCAATGCTGAAGTGGTTAATCACTTTAGCTCTCATGACCTACTCTTTGACAAGCAATATGATTTCCGTTTTGCCCGGTCTACCGCCATCACTGAATATGTATAGCAAGCTCTTGAAAATAACGGCCAAGCTAGAGCTGTGGGGTTAGATATCTCCAAGGCGTTTGATATGGTTTGGCATGCTGGTATCCTACACAAACGTCAGGGCTGCGGTATTACAGGAAATGAAGGACGTTCTGAATGGGCCCGTTACCAGATCCTTTCACACGAACATGGGTGTCCACCAAGATTCTATTCTGGGTCCTACGCTATTTCTGATCTTCAGTGATCTTCCAGATATTATCAGTTCCCAAATTGGCATTTATGCGGATGACACTACGATTTACTCCTGTCTCAATAGCAAGTCCGCCAGAGCCTGTTGTTCATGATGACGGTCGTCTTCGAGTATAGAATCCAGAGGTTAGCAGTGAATATTTCGGTAAAAGTAGCAGAGCGTAGTTCGTCCTTCTGTTTCTCTTCGCTTGACAAGCTGGAACTTGACATTCGGGTAGGGTAAACAAAATGGCCGCCTTTATACACGACGGATTGAATATTCTACGTCTTCTGATTGGTAGGCTATAAAGTGAGTCAAGTCATTTGGACTGGCTCACTAGTACATAATATATACAAAAAACTGCAACAGAGCCGACAAAATTAACCCGGTCGCTGCTCTTGAAAAAGACCCCCAATCAGTGCTTAACTGGGACAGAAAATGACTTGTAAAATTTAATGCCTCTGAAACTAAACTGCTCACATTTAACCACCACAGAGAAACTTCCCAGCCCGTCGTTAAGCCTTCTTGACCCCACGTTTTCAACTGACTTGAAGTGGAACAACTGCAGTGAATCAATAGCTACATCTAACGCAAGGAAATTTAGTTGTGTCGTGCTAGAAGGTTTTTCTCGTCAGTGTCCATCTTACACATTTCTCAATTCGACCGTGCATTGAATACTGTTGCCATTTCGGGTCTGGCGCTCTCGATATTCATGTTGAGATTCTTGACAAAATCCAAAGAAGGATCTGCAATTTAATAGATCCTACCTTGGCATCTCGACTTCAATCCCTTTCTCAACGATGTGACGTAGCTTCCCTTTGTCTTTCCTACAAATATTTTCATGGAAACTGCTCTGATGAATTTTTACCCCAGTTAATTTAAGTGTGCTACTAGATTGGCATCTAGGTCCCACCCTTTTACTGTTGAAATGGTTAAATATAACCGCTACTTCTATTCCAAAAGTTTCTTTTCTCACTCTTCCTGACTGTGGAACTCCCTCCCGTTTACTGGCTTCCCTGGAAACTACTGTCTGAAAAAAAAAAAATTAAATGCAACATCATTCCCCATCTGTTATCTTCTTGAATTTAGTTAATCTTTTGCCTTTTCCTTAATTCTCCCTATACTCTTTTCTCACATTTTCAGTCACTGTATCCCTTGTGTACTCATGGCCTTCCCGCTTTGCCTGGGCTAAAATGATTAAAAAGAAAGGGAGTTTTCTTGGACCATAAGTTCAAAGACCTGTTGATAAAAGCAATTAGTGGCAGTCTTCATCAGTGCATTTAACCCTTCCATGAGTCTTGTTTTACTTCTTGATAATGCTTCAAATTGTAGATATAGGGACATTAAAATAAGTGCTCTATATTTAGTACATATCAACGACTTCCTTTAGAAGCTTCTAGTCAAATTCAACAGTCTTGCCATGGTTGCAGAATAAATGAGTTATCGCAGGAGTAGCACTCATATATTGCCTTCATCAGAAGTATCCAGAATATTACGAGAATCAAGTATTTCATTTTCGATGGGTGCTTGGATTAAATATCAAATTAATTAAAAAAAAAATATTGCAATTGACGTATTATTTCAGAATTTCCGTAGAGAAGGTTGAATAATTTGGGACTGCACTAATTACAACACATGAATGTATACAACATGGCGGCCGACTGAGAAATTATTCCTTTCGGGTTAACTCGGTTCGGCAATGTTGTTCGAGAACCGACATTTTGCTTGATAACCGAGACATTTTCATCTCGAATATTCTGTTCGAAAAACCGATTTGTTCGACATTTGAGACGTTCGAGAACCGAGGTAGCACTGTAGTTGTAACATAATTCAAATTTATTAAAGCCTTTTCAGGTATTATTAATTCTTCATAAGTATGTTTTTTTCATTTTATTTCTGTTGTCTTTTATTGCAATTCCCAAATTATTATTGAATTTTCACATTTTTAATCCAATATTTATGACGTTTGCGTTCATGACCCTTCATAGATATTTTCTATATTATTGTTGTGGAGTATTTTCACAGTGGAGGCTTGTATTTCTAATATGTCGTCCTAAATTAGGTCCGACGTACAAAACGTTAGGAACTTGGAAAATAAGAGTCAATGACACAGCAATCTAGTTGTGATGGTTGGTACTTCAAATGTCCGAATCTCGACTGACGCGCTCAACACCATTCAGTATTTATCGTTCCACCCACGAGGACCGAATATGGCACAAGGCCGGTTTTATTGTGGGTTTCTCCGAGCCCGTAGGCTCGGCCAAAAAAATAGCCTTTTAAAGCCGATTAGACGGGTTCAGGCCCTGTCTACCTCCCCGGACGAAACCTTGCCCTTCGGCAAAGCCTCGTCCGGGTTCCTCTCTGCTAATGCAGAGAGTTCGACAGGAGGCGTGCGCAGTCAAAGACCGCGAGACGCCATTCGGTATTTATCTTTTCACCCACGGAAAAGAATATGGCACAAAGGCCGGTTTTATGTGGGTTTCCCCGAGCCCGTAGGCTCGGCCAAAAAATAGCTTTTGAAGCCGATTAAACGGGTTCAGGCCCTATCTACCTCCCCGGACGAAACCTTGCCCTTCGGCAAAGCTTCGTCCGGGTTCCTTCGCTAACGCAGAGAGTTAGAAGGAGGCGTCCGCAGTCAAAGACCGCGAGACGCCATTCGGTATTTATCTTTTCACCCACGGAAAAAAATGGCACAAGGCCGGTTTTTATGTGGGAAGAGCCCGTAGGCTCGGCCAAAAATAGCCTTTAAGCCGGGGTTCAGGCCCTGTCTACCTCCCCGGACGAAACCTTGCCCTTCGGCAAAGCCTCGTCGGGTTCCTCTTCTTACGCAGAGAGTTCGACAGGAGGCGTCCGCAGTCAAAGACCGCGAGATGCCATTCGGTATTTATCTTTTCACCCACGGAAAAGAATATGGCACAAGGCCGGTTTTTATGTGGGTTTCCCCGAGCCCGTAGGCTCGGCAAAAAAAAAAATAGCCTTTTGAAGCCGATTAGACGGGTTCAGGCCCTGTCTACCTCCCCGGACGAAACCTTGCCCTTCGGCAAAGCCTCGTCCGGGTTCCTCTGCTTACGCAGAGAGTTCGACAGGAGGCGTCCGCAGTCAAAGACCGCGAGATGCCATTCGGTATTTATCTTTTCACCCACCGGAAAAGAATATGGCACAAGGCCGGTTTTATGTGGGTTTCCCCGAGCCCGTAGGCTCGGCCAAAAAAAATAGCCTTTTGAAGCCGATTAGACGGGTTCAGGCCCTGTACCTCCCCGGACGAAACCTTGCCCTTCGGCAAAGCCTCGTCCGGGTTCCTCTGCTTACGCAGAGAGTTCGACAGGAGGCGTCCGCAGTCAAAGACCGCGAGATGCCATTCTGCCAGACTTGCCACTGCTACTCCTACTTATTATCTATGGGAGAGTCCATTACAATAGAATAGGTACCTAACAATTATCCGTGAATTGTCGCGGATTCTTCGGAAATATAGTTGAGTGCATTGCCGTTGCTTTCTTGAAATTCGGAGTTTTCCTTCTTTTGGCCTGGCTAGATATGCGTGTCTACATTGCTATTTAACCCATACTTTGAGGGAGAAAAGAATAATTCATGCCTTTCCCGAGGTCATTTGTGGGAAAGTGAATGAAACAGACTAGGCCGGAATTCGAACATGGTTCGTCGATTTCACTTTTCACGCCGACTAAGAAATGATTCCGTTCGGGTTAACCAGGTTCGGCTAGGTTCGGCAATGTTGTTCGAGAACCGAAATTTTGTTGGATAACCGAGGCATTTCATCTCGAATTTTCTGTTCGAAAACTGATTTGTTCGATATGTGAGACGTTCGAGAACCGAGGTTGTACTGTACTGAAATAGGTATTTGCGAAACCACTTTTCAGGTAGGTACGTGTGTGGGGGGTGACGGGGGGTAGATGGATGTGCATTTTTAGATCAAAATATAGTTAATAGTGGCATCTCTAATTCTGTTTGTTTGCATCATTTTCGGTCAGATCAATGTCCTTGTCTTTGGCGTTACTAACCATTGTAATTTCCAGCCTTTTTCCGGTATCTGTCGGTCCGTGTTAAACCCCCAAGGAATTTCGAACAGAGCCCTTAATTTTACAGATTGTTCTAGCTCCTTTGTCCATGTCTAGCTATATCTTGTCTCGTTTTTAGTACTGGTTACTTAATGCTATTGCTGTTTCCGCATAGTCGGAGTCTACTACCCGGGCCAGGGACTGAACTCACAATTATATTGGACATGATCCTCATCAGTCCCATAACCAGGTGTGGTCGTAGAGTCTCTGTACAGCTGAGCAACTGACCAGCTTCCTCTCTCTCTCTCTCTATCTCTCTCTCTCTCTCTCTCTCTATATATATATATATATATATATATAGGTTGCGTGCCAATGTCTGAGTCTCTGGGAGTGATCTTCCGGTTCCCTCACGTCAGTAACGCTGTCAACCCATTTTTTTTTCCAATATGTCTGCCACTTATTATTTTGCCTAATTTTGATCTTATACTTTCTGTAAAAATGTGACATTTTTACAGAAATGATGTCCATAATTCAGTCTTTCTCATTTTCTCTCTGGCTGTCATATTTTTTCAGGACAAAATCGATGGTGGTCCTCCACAACTTCAAGTCTTTAATTTATTTCAATAAACGTTTACTCCTTTATTATCTCCCTTTATGATCTCTATTTGTCTCTGTAATACTTTTTCCTTCATCCATTTGCAGAAAATTGTAAACTAGATTAGTTGGTGTTTTTCCTACTTTTGCATTCATGGCGCCTAGTGAGTGTTGAATACTCCATAATTGTTTTCCTCATTATGTGTCTCAAAGGTTCCAGCTTTCTATTTCTGATTGTTAGTAGCAGCTTCATTCGACTTCCTATTTACCTTAAAACGCCTGCATTTTTCAAATGTCATATCTAGAGCAGAATCAACATTCGTTGGAAAAACATGTCTTAGTCGCCTCAAACATTTTCGTGTCGAAGTTGCCCAGCATATGACAGGTATTTTGGGGGCACCTCGACGTGGTGTAAAGGTTCGAAAGCTTGTCTTGCTATAGTTACGACTGTGTATTGAGTTCGATCCTCACTGGTTGCCCCATACATTCGGCCTTGTGCCATATCTAAGCCGCGTTTAGAAAATCCCGATGACAGGTATTTTGAGGGATAGAAATAATGTCAAAATATTGGAACACCAGTTCCAATCTCCCTTCGACATTATCTTTTATTTTCGATCAGCACTGCTCAATCACGGCTACAGATTGACGGCCCGAGTAAAATTTAGCATAAAAAGAAACAACAGACAATCAAGGTGAAAGTAAAAACTAGTAAAAAATTAATAATGGTTGACAATGCTTTATCGAATAAAAAGTGAAGATGAAAGTAAATACAAGTCAAAAATTAATAACAATGGCTGACAATGCTTCAAGTAATTAGAAAATGAAGATAAAAGTATATACTGTTAAAAATTAATAATAATAGTTGGCAGTATTTTATCATGCAAAAATCATGTGAAATAGTATTCAAAAATTAATAATAACAGTTGACAACTTCATGGAAGAGAAAATGAAGATGAAAGTAAATACGAGTCTAGAATTAATAATAATGGTTGACAATGTTTCAACTAATGAAAAATGGAGATGAAAGTAAATACCATTCAAAAATTAATAATAATGGTTGACTATACTTCATCTCATAAAAAATAAAAATGAAAGTAAACACAAGTCAAAAATTTAAAATAATGGCTGACAACTTGCTTGTAAGAAAAATAATTACACTATATTGACGGCTTTTTGGGTTAGGAAATAAAATTTAAACACGGAATCACGAAATATGAAAAAAAATATTAAAAGTTGTAGTCACAATGCACAAACCCCACATCGATTGTAATAGCTTTTGATTTTTGAAGGGTATCACGTTCATTACTTCCATGTTTTGGCCTGTTTTATTTTGAGAAGTATGGTCGGCCGGTCGGTCTTCCCGCTGAAAGAAGTGAATGGTGAGAAAATGGCGAGAAATGAAGCGAATCTGTCTTTTTTTTTTCTGTGTTTGCTGTCAGTTTAATATTGTTTCTTGCCGCTCGCGCGGAAATGTTATTGATAATATCTAAGTACAAACATTCCAGAAAAAGTGTTATCATCACGTGAGCAAATAAGTTTAAAAGAGTGTGTAATAATAATAACTTTCTCGTGGTTTGGGCAGCACAAAGAAGAGACAGAGAAAAAAAGTGTTTTTTTTTTTTGTTGTTGTTGTTGTTCTTTTTTAAATTTGCGTGTCTGCGTGATAGCGAGAACCCAAAGCTTGTGCGCATTGACACAGCCATATCCTGTATGCGCAAACGCTCATGCACATTTATAGAAAAGCGAAAGAAGATGGAAATCATATCTAGTAACCCTCGTTGGGAGACTGAGGACAGCAGGTCAATACACTCCTCTGTATTCTACCATTATTATTAAATAAATTTTCACATGAGTCGCGTGTGACAGCAAATCTTCGCAGTACACCAGGACTTCCCTCAGTATTCTACAAATCTTTACTAAAGCGATTGTCATTTAACGCCATCTATTCTATCTTTTATATTGCTCTATTCCTTGATCCATGTTAACTTCATATGTATCTTAGATTCCACGCAAACATTGTTCTTCTTATTGATCTTTGTGGATGTTTAAGTTTTCAAGTGATTTTACTGATTACTATGCTTCGCACCTGTTCATCATAGCTGGTTTTATAAATACATTATACAATTTATGATTAAAGCGTCTCGCTAAAATTTTTCTTTATGTATTTTTTGTGTTAAAAGCTTCCTATACTACCGTTATACGTTTTTTATTGTATTTAGATGGTCCTTTGTTAATATTACACCCTGCCCTATGTAAAGATTTTCCAAACGAAGCTTAGATGTGGCACAAGGCCGAAAGCATGGAGCATCCAGTGAGGCTCGAACTCACTTTTCAGTAGTAACTGATCTAGCAAGACAAGCTTGCTAACCATTACACCACTTCGAGGTGCCCGCCCCTGCCCTATGTATTTGTATTCCTGGACATAGTCCCGTTCTTCATCCTCTATTTTGATATCGATTTATCAAACATCTATCCCCAAGGAGGCTTTTTGACGCGAAATTTTTGAGTCAGTCAATGCGACAAGTTCTTTTGATTTTTATTCATGTATTGAATATATTAATATCTACTTATTTTCAGAAGAGTCAAGATTGCCGATTTTAATCTCGCGATAATTATTCATGTCATACGGAAGATAATGTTTTGGCTGTAGTAGATTGTTCGAAAAATGTTGCAAATTATATTACGTATCCTTACAGCGAAAACATGTTGAACATATTTTAGAAATTAGAACTAATATTAATCGGCGAGAATCGACACCAAATTTCTAAGAACTGTTGAAAATAATGCAAATATTACAACTAAGAATTATATTGTGATATACAATTTTTATATATATATATATATATATATATATATATATATATATATATATATATATTCTGATATATATGTGATATATTTTGAAATATATATATATATATATGTGATATATTCTGATATATAATTTAGTTATATATATATATATGTGTGATATATTCTGATATATAATTTATTCATATATATATATATGTGATATATTGTGATACATAATTTATATATATGTGATATAGTGCGATATGTATATGTGATGTATTGTGATATACATATATACATGATATATAATTTAATTATTTATATATATATATATGACTGTGATATATATATGTGTGATATATTGTGATATATAATTTATATATGTATATATTTGATCTATTGTGATATATATATATATATATATATATATATATGATATATTGTGATATATGTGTGTGATATATTGTGATATATAATACATATATATATGTGATATATTGTGATATATTTATATGTAATATATTGTGATATATAATTTATATATATATGTGGTATATTGTGATATATATATATATGATATATTGTGATATATATATGATATATTGTGATACGTATATATGTGATATATTGTGAGATATATATATACATATACATATATACACGTGAAGTGTGTATGTGTGCGTGTGTGTGTAATATACTGTGATATTTATATATATTGTGATATATAATTTATATATATATATTAGATATATTGTGATATATATATATGATATATTGTGATATATGTGTGTGATATATTGTGATATATAATACATATATATATATGTGATATATTTGTGATATATTTTTGTGATATATTGTGATATATAATTTATATATATGTGTTATATTCTGATATATATGTAATATATTGTGATATATATATGATATATTGTGATTTATATATGTGATATATTGTAAGATAAATATGTATATATACATATATATGTGTGTGTGTGTGTATGTGTGCGCGTGTGTGTGTGATATACTGTGATATATATATATGTGTGTGTGTGTGTTTGTGTGTGTGTTTGTGTGTGTGTGTGTGTGATATTATGATATACACTTTGGAAGGTGCGCCGCGGGGATGACTGTAACAATAAATACTATTACGAGATCCATGCATATCAGGTCTACGAACATGGCGACCTTTTCCTACAGGCGAGAGGCTTGAAATGAACAGATTGATAAGCCTGTCTCATTTTGGGCGACAATACTATGGTCAGATGAGACTAATCTAGAGTTTCGCGAACATAATTACAATAAATTTCTTTTGCGACGTCAAGTTAAGGGTTTCACTCTACTGTCCCTTTAACAAAGCATAAAGGGACATCATACTTTGAGGCTGTTTCTCTGCAAGTGGACGAGGAATCTTGATAAGAGTTAATAGGATAATGAAAAATAGAGAGGAATACGGTGAAATACAGGATGTCAAATTGTAGAGGCCTGTTAGAAATCTGAAACTGAAATATGGAGTCTAAGTTTTTAATATTAAGATTAAACAATAATAATAATAATTCACAAATTAGTCACAAAAATATTTGCGATAGCAAAAAAGTACCACACAACGAATGGAATGATCATATAAACATGAAACTCACAAACAGGAAAGAAAGCAAGGACATACACATGGCACAGTGGATAAAGGCGTTGGTTAGATCCAGTGACAGGACCCAAAGAGTGTGAGTTCAATACCCGGTTAAGGTGGAGAACTTTCAGGGGGAAATTAACAGGAGATAACTGATAACTGACATCCATTAAACATGGCACGTGGAACTAGAACAGTCTACCCCAGTGAGCGAAATAAAGGGTTCAGTTCGACATTCCAACCACCTGAAGAAGGCCGTTGTAATAAATATGGCGACAAAGATGAGGACAATAATCCGAATAATGTAAATAATGTACATAATACCCCATCTCAGAAATATAGACAGATATTGAAGAAAACAACTGTACAACAACTTCAAGAGACAATCAGTGATGACATGGATATAGTTGTACAGAGGACATATGAAAAGAGAAACTGAATCCTTAATGTTGGCTCATAACAACGTCACGAGAATCAATTATATAACAGCCAAGAAAGGCTGTTGATTTCATTTGAATGGAGAGACAGACAAACAAACTAATAAAAAGAGAGAGGTGGGAATATGCGTCACCAGACTAACAGACACTAATAATAATAATAATAATAATAATAATAATAATAATAACAGACTCAGAGAACCAGCTTGGAAAACCAAACTGATTCGAGAAATAAAACAAATCAGATGTGAGCTTTCTATATTAGATGAGCTCACCAGAAACCCTAATATTTCCACACGTAAATTCAAAAAGATCAAGCGGAAATATAACATTAAATCCCTAATTGATATTCCATCAATCAAGGAAATGCTGAAGCAGAAACTTCAGCTAAAGGCGCAGAGAACAAGACGATACGAAAAACGTTCTAGGTTCTATAGATCTTAAGAAATTTTCGAGGTTCTACAGATCTTAAGAAATTTTACAGGGAAATTGGAAAAACACCAATACACCATCGACTGATAATGTACAGACATTTTGGGAAAATATTTGGAGTAGCCCAAAGGAATATAATCCAAATGCAGAATGGATACGGCGTGAAGAAGAACGACTGCTGGATACACCTCTGCAAGAATGGGAAAATATATCCACAGATGATGTTAGGCAAGCTCTAACGAAATCCCAAAAATGGAAATCCCCAGGAAATGACAATTTGCCCAATTTCTGGCTGTATCATCTCACATCTACCCATGAAATTCTTGCAAAAACATTATCGACGCTTGTAAATAATCCCAATAAAATCCCGGAATGGATTACTGAAGGTATTACACACCTCATACCAAAAACAACTGAAACAGACGACCTGAAAAATTATAGACCGATAACATGTCTCTCCACAACGTATAAGTTGATCACGTCTGTACTGACGAACCGTACTTATTCCTTTCTCGAAACAAACAGCATTCTCCCGCTGGAACAGAAGCGATGCAGAAGAGGTTCATATGGCTGCAAAGATCAACTTCTGATAAATAAAATGATCCTGGAAAATTGCAGGAGACGACACAGGAATCTAAGTGCAGCGTGGATTGATTATCGTAAAGCCTTTGATAGTGTTCCACATTCTTGGATCCTTAAGACTTTGGAAATGTACAAAGTCTTCCCTGTGGTATTAAATTTCCTTAAGCACAGCATTGGAATGTGGAACACCAAACTATACCTTAGTCACACCGGGGGCACTGCCATATCCAACCGTCTGAATATCCGACGTGGAATCTTTCAAGGAGACTCTCTGTCACCCCTTCTGTTTTGTTTATCCTTAATCCCTCTTACACATGAACTGAACAACAGTAGCTATGGTTACAAAATAAATAAGAAAATATTCAATCACCTACTCTACATGGATGATCTCAAACTCTTTGCCAAAGACGACAATGAGTTGCAAGGCCTCCTCAATATTGTAAAATACTTCAGTGACAACATAGGTATGGACTTCGGACTAGATAAATGTGCAAAAGTAACTTTCAAGAAAGGTAGAATTACAGAAACACCCTTAATAGATTTAGATTTTGTCACAAAGATTAGGGAACTGGAGCATGATGAAGCTTATAAGTACCTAGGAATTAGCGAAGAAGATGGCATACAACACCCCCAAATGAAGGAAAAATAAGAAAAGAGTGCTACAGGCGTGTACGTCTGGTACTAAATACTGAGCTAAACTCAAAAAACAGGATATCAGCCATAAGCACATTGGCTCTCCCTGTGGTGCAATACAGCTTTAATGTCCTTAACTGGACCATAGCTGAAATTAAGCGAATGGACGCCAAAACGAGAAAGCTTCTCACTTGCTATCGCATGCATCATCCCAAAGCTGATGTCGATCGTCTGTATGTGCCCAGATCCGAAGGAGGCAGAGGATTAGTTCAACTACAACTGTCCTACAAAACTACAACAATTGGCCTCCAAAGATATTTGGAAACTACAGAAGACTGTATGATGGTATGCGTCAAGGAACATGAAAGTAGTAAGCATCTTTACTCCGTAATGAAAGAAGCCAACAAATTCAAAATGGAGTTTCAAATGGCGTAGAGATGCAACTACAGCACAATACACCGGCTGAAACTGCAAAATACCTAAAAAAGACAGCAAAGACGAATGCAACCGACCAGATACAGAAGCGATGGCAAGATAAACCGCTACATGGCCAATACTCTGCCCGTACCAAACAAGCTGACGTAGACAAAACCCGTACCCATCAGTGGCTACGTAGTGCAGGGTTGAAAGCGGAAACTGAAGGTTTTATCCTTGCTGCGCAGGACCAATGCTTGCTAACTAGTGTGTCAGCCCAAAATGCAGATTCTGTGATAAATATCCAGAAACGATTGATCATCTTGTATCAGGTTGCACGGTGTTAGCACCCACTGAATATAAAACCCGACATGACAGAGTGGGCCAATATCTGCACTGGAAAATCTGCAACTTCTACGGAAAGGAAACTGAAAGAAACTGGTATGAACACCACCCAGACCCGGTTACGGAGATAGGACCTGTTACAATTCTATGGGACTACACAATACACACTGACAGAACAATCAAGGCCAACCGGCCAGATATTGTTATTAAAGACCACAAACAAAACGGTGTCTCCTTATTGATATGACAGTCCCTGCTGACTGCAATGTATCTTTGAAGATATTCAAAAAGTTGTCAAAGTACAAGGACCTTGAAATAGAAATCTCGAAAATGTGGCATATGGAGTTGTAGTTGGAGCCCTAAGATTGGTTGGAAAAGATTGCAGTAGACTAATTGAAGGGATTCCTGGAAGTCCATGCCTCAAGGAGATACAAAAAATTGTTCTGACAAGTACAGCACACACCTTACGAAGGGCTTTATCTATGTAATTTAATTTTTTTTTTTTTTTTTTTGTGAGTGGAAAGTGTCATGACGCCATTTCTAACTATAGGTCCTCAAGGGACCCGGAAAGAAATGTAAACGCCAGAAATATAAAAAATAACAATAATAATAATAATAATAATAATAATAATAATATGATAGATTCAGTAACAGTGATGAAAATATGAGTATAATTTTTAATGGTCCATAAAATATAAAAAAAAGATTCAACATTCATCATATATATGCATAAGTGTATTTAGCGGTAATGTTCTGCCAGATTGTTACTACGTGACCCTTTATGGTTAAGGAAGATACACATGTTTCTTTCTTTTAGTTACTGCTGGTTCATGAGACAACACTAAGTTATCTCCAAAAATCTTCTTAAAAAAGCCCACCATGATGAAAAAAAAGACACAAACAAATTTTATAGTTAAAATGTTTGTTATTAATAAGAGTAAAAACCAAAATATTTTTGATCATTTTATTATTTTTTTTAATCCACGTTTTTTAAGCACGTTGGAAATTTTTGTTAAATATCTCTCTTGCGTCAGCGGGCAGGCCAAAGATCAGGAGAGATTTTTAGTGTCTTTTTAAGCATTAAAAGTGTTTTAAGTTTTAAGTCTTTTAAAATTCTTCATTAATTTCAGCCTTTTAAATGATATTATTATTAAGTCAAAAATATATTTACTTATCATAAATTGAAAAGCTTAGTACAAATCATCAAACACCAATATTCTTAAAAGAATTTGTATATTTTTTGTAACGTGCTAATTTTTGTAAGTACGGACAACCATATACGATATTATCAGAAAATAAAAACGATAACTATCGTAAATTTAAAGTCAACATTTCTAAATTTCAGTAAAACATTGGATTGCGGATAATATTTTCCTAAATTTTTAAGATTTACTGAGTACTTAAAATTTATATAAAAACGACGCTCACACCATTTTCTTCAATTCTGTTTTACGGATAAAGTCTCCGTAAAACAACTTTAGATCTGTCATCAGGCTGTCAGCACGTCAAAACCGCTACTGTTGCGTTAAGAACACAGCTGTTGTGTGGTTAAAACAGGCATTTCTGCGATATTTTAAACTTAAAGGAAATAATATTTGATTTAAATCTGATTAATTTTACTTTAAATAGACTAATTTTCCTCAAATAATGTTTCAGAAAAGGATATTTTATTCTTGGGAGATTTTTTAATAAAGAGAATTACATTGCGATGAAAGATGACTAAAATGGGCACTAATGCATATATATATATATATATATATATATATATATTGTTATGTCCGGTAAGACTTGTTATGGTCCGATTCCTTGTACCACGGTGATACACGGTGATACATCGTTCTTCTTCATTGGTTCTACCTTGGACAGGTAGAACCAATGAAGAAGAACGATATTCAGTCACCCTCCCACGAGGGCGTCATGTGGCACAAGGCCTTTTTAACGTGGGATCTCCGAGCCCGTGGACTCGGCCAAAAATATGCCCATTGAACCCGTATAAACGGGTTCAGGGTCGGTTTACCTCCCCGAAAGAGACTCCGCCCTTCGGCGTAGCCTCGTTCGGGTTCCTCCCCTCCCGAGGGCAGAGAGTTCAACCGACCAGCCGGTCAGCCGGTCGCCTGACTTCGGACTGAACTCGATGAAGAAGAACTCGAACACAGGTAATAAATAACACAGATATATTACAAACAGGAATATATACAGAGAAGTAGAAGTGTTAGTACGAACAATCAGGTTTAGTAGAGAGAACAATGTAGTCTTGACCAGTATCACTATTCCAATGTCTTGTAGTAATTGTCTGAACGCGACTCTGTTTCGGACTGCCTCTGACTCGACTCTTGACTCGACTTGAACTACTCACTCCTTGCCTACTCCTGAGGCGCAGTATTTATTAAGTATGGAATAGTCTATTATTATTATTATGGGTAAGATCCCATATATATGAAAAATTATGGAAGCTAAAACATACATGCACACATTTGTCTCTCATTCTAACTGGCGATATTCTATCTAATGAATGCGAAACACCTTTTCAGCTTTGAAAACATGCACAGGAAGGAGAGAGAGGACGGAATTTAAATTATTATTAAGTATATAATTTGGGTATATAGTCTAATCGATTTCATTTATTTTCTTTTTGTCTATGTTTAATCACTTTTGTTATTAAATATCTCATATTGTGAGCTGGGCGTAAATTTACTGCCGATGATCTAGCGATTAAAGTACTTTCTATACATTTTTGTTCTATCAATATATATATATATATATATATATATATATATATATATATATATATATATATATATATATATATATATATATATCGACAGATATAGAGATAGAAAATAGATAGATAGATGGATAGATGTATATATGAATAGTTATACGATGTAAGTCCAAACGATCTGAGAATTCATTCATGCAAAAATTATTTAAACTAATGCGGAAATTCTACCGGCTCCTTCCAAGTAGTCATTCTGGCCATGTATGCAGAGATACCAAAAATGTCAGTGGTTAAAAACCTTCCTACTACTTCCGGTTCACGTTTATGTTGTAATTATCCAAACATTTTGGTATCATATATGTTATATATATATATATATATATATATATATATATATATATATATATATATATATATATATATATATATATATATATATATATATATATATATATATATATATATATATATAAATATATATATATATATACATATATATATATATACATATATATATATATATATATACATATATATATATACAAATATATATATATATATCATATTTTATATATATATATATAGTTGTGTGTGCGTGTGTGTGTGCGCGTGTAGACACGTACATCAAAGCACATGAGTTTGTATTTCACTAGTACATTTCGGCTATTTTTATGCTTGTATACAAGGTCGGTGATACTAAAATCAAGCGGGTACAGACATTTAAATATCTGGAAAATGTTTTAAAAAAGAATGGAAATTATGACACTGAAATCCGAAAATGTATGTGGATGGACAAACACGAATTCTAAAAGCTGAGCCGATTATAAGGGATAAACCTCTATTCCTGTTCAAAAGAGCTGTGAGAAAAAAAAAGGTAAATTTCATTGGAAACAAAGAAAGAGTACTGAACTGTTACGTGATGTCTTTCATCCTGGATGTCAGCAAATGTTGGACAATCTTCTCAGATATGCAAGAGACTCGGAACAACAGAAATGTGGTTCTCCAGAAAGATGCTGAGGATACCATAGACCGAACAAGTAAGCAACAACGAGGTTTTGGAGAAAATGAAAACAAAAAGGAAACTTATTCTCAACATCAGGAAACAGTTGTTAGCTCTGGGGCACTTAATGAGGAAGGAGGGCTAGGAAAATTTGATACTCACGGGACAGATTGAGGGGAAAGAGGAAACAAAGGAAAGTAGCGTGTAATATACTTGATGGGTTTGAGTGGATGGATGATAAAACACGGTTTGGAAGAAATAGCAAAAAGATAAAACTTATTAAGAGCTACAAGGAATAGGAAGATATGGAGGGCCATTATTGCCTAGGTCCTGAAGAGACACCAAATGTAATAAAAAATATAAAGCCTCACATAAAACACAGATCGATTAATCGGTATTGATACATTAATCCTTTTTGTATATATATATATATATATATATATATATATATATATATATATATATATATATATATATCATATGTTAATATGTGTGTGTGTTTATTTTTTGTGTTGGTATATCTGGTTACTGTGTTTAAAAAAAATAACTGCTTTTATAATCACCAGGGTAACTCTCTTTTTTCTTTCATTTTTTAAAATCTGATAATATAACAGACAAGACCGACCATGTATTTAAAAACAATATTACCATTTTTTTTTATCCGGGACAAAAGCATTAAAGTCATTTTGCTAAAATATTGACGTTTCCTTAAAAAACAAAATAAAAAATCCATTCATTTTCCGAATCAAATATTCCTGTTTGTCTCAATTCTATGCTATGGAGATTTTTTTTTTTTTTTTTTTTTTTCTGGGACGAGTTCCGAGTCGAATCAAAAGATTTTGACGAAGTTTTATTTTCTTTCCTTTCTTGTTTATTTCTATCTCTATAAAATATTTCTTTCATTGATTATTAATAAAAAAAAAAACATCCCTTTGATGATGTCGGGGCCAGGATTACATCATTTGTTGAAACTGTTTTTATTACCATTGTGACAATGATAACGGTGTCTGATTTTGCATTATTTTGTTCCAAACATTTTAGCCGTCATATATTTAACGTTATTTTGATAAAATTGACTTTTGCTATTGCATTTCATCGTCCGGGTAATCATGAATATCATTACATTAATACTAATAACATTTAATATGCGGTTGGTCTATGTAAATATCCGACTTTTCATATTAAAACAGATATCTGGATGGTTCATATGTAAAAAAAAATATATATATATAACAGTGATATGAATAATCAAGAGTAGTCTCCCCTTGTTTTGTTACTCTCCTCTTTGATACAGCTATTTCTGTTTACTGGGACTATAAAAGGACACTATACACGAATCTTGTATTCTCAGTTGAATAAAGCTTTCTTAAAGCCTACACATACATACTTTTGTCATTACAGACCGATAAAATAAATACCAGACTTTTCTTATTGAAACAAATATCTGATTGACTTTGCATGTAAATAAATATAAAAGTAATCGATAACGAAATAAATATCTTAATTTTCATATTGGACCAATCTAATTGTATTATAGAGGGCCGTGTGGGTTTGAGTGTTGTTGAATTAGGGACATGTGCTGTTTATTTCCTGCTAGAAGGTGCAACTACAAGAAAATGGCGAACTCAAATTGAGTCCAACCGAAGATGTAAAGAAAACAAATAAGACCGATATATATATGTCAACAAATATATGTATTAAACAACAAATTTACAAGTGACAAAGACATTAACATTTGTATGTGAACGTAAAGAGTTTGTATTTTGGTGAATTGTTCGTACGTACGTGTATGTGTGTTTCATGGCGTTTTCCCACAAGTGGGCGAAAACGCAAATTTCTACGAGAGATCACATTTTTAAATGTGTCCGCTGAAATGCAAAGTGAAAAAAAGAACGAGGCAAGAAGTTGCCCAGTATTTATAGTGTAGGGAGAGCGACCCCTAGTGAACAATTAGGGAATTAAGGAAGAACTAACTCCGACAGCTTCATATATAAAAAAAAAATACCAAACTGAATCACAGTGAAATAAATACTCGATTTTTATTAAGTTCAACTGGAAATAAATACCAAACTTGTTAATAGCGAAATTAATATCCGATTTTTCCTATTGAAATATTTAATTGCTTCACAATGAAAGAAATATCAAACTAGTTCACAACAAAATAAATACTGGATATTTTATAGACAAATAAATATCAAACCTATTCGTAACGAAACGAATATGCAATTTTTCTTATTGAAATATTTAAAATTCGCTGATTTGTTCATCATGAAATAAATGTATATTTGCTCCTTATGAAGGATCGAACTAATTCATCGGGAGATTCATACCTGTGTGCGAGTCATAGTGAAAGAAGTCCCTGATTGGTTCATAATAAAATAGATATCTGATTCTTTAATGACTAAATACCTGATTGGTAGAGAGCGAAACAAGTTCCATAATAAAAGTAAATGTGTCAGATTCATAACGAAATAATTACATGATTGCTTCATAAAAGAATAAACTGGTTTGTTCATAACGACAAAAATATCAGATTGTTTCAAAATCGAATAAATACGTAATTGGTTCATAAAGGAATAATTAACTTCTTTATACTGAACCAATTACGGAAGAAATAACAAGCTGATTCGGAACAAAATACATACCTAAATTGTTCGTGATAAAAAAAAAACAAAAAACGGGAGTAATCTCCCTTGTTTTATGATTACCTCCTTTTGGAGAACGCTTTCGCTTGTAGAGGACTATAAATAGTCACTACGCTGGTATCAATTATTTTAAGCAGAATAAAGCTTCCTTAAGTTTACTTTTGCTCTCTTTTTTATTAAAATGGTTTCATGAATATATCTGATTGGTTCATAACGAAACAAATATCTCATTTGTTCCTAATGACTGATTCATTAATTTGTCTGTTCAACGACATATCAAAGTCCATATGGGTCATTTATTGCCGAAATTTAATTTTTTTTTTGGGGGGGAATTGGAAGCAATAAGATATGATATGTTATTCTGCTTTCACAGTTGAATACATGGTAGATTATGTCTATATTTATAGTTGAGTGGAGATATTGTAATTATTTACACTATTTACATTGTTCGGACTGTTGTCCTCATCTTTGTTTCGATATTCTCGGCGTTTTGGCTGTTGTACGCGTTGTGATTTCAATGCCTGGCTACAGCTGAGATGAACAAAAAACTTCGAGAGTCGAGTTAAAGGGAGATAACGGAAACATCCGAGAGAGGTATGGCACATAGAACTGGAACTATCTACCCCAGCAGACGAAATAAAGAGTTCAGTTCGAAAATCCAGTCACGTGAAGAAGGCACGAGTGTACAACGGCCGAAACGTTGTGACTATGACAAAGATGAGGACAACAGTCCGAACAATGTAGTGTATATAATGGTAGATGATACACCACTTTTGTGCGTATACATGTTTGTGTGGACATGATTAGTAGAGACGGTGATACGTAGTGTTGTAGTTTTCTTGAAGCTATGTTTTGGAATGCCATTTGATTTAAGAAATTGCATGATATTATATGGATTAATGTCATGAAGTTCTTTCATATTAGTAGGTAGTATTTTGAATGGATTTATGTGAAGTCGTTACAATTTGTTAATATGTGCGTATTGTTGGCAATTTATATAAAACTGTATTTTTATATATTCATTGTGTTTTTGTTTTAGTTTGGGTAGGGGTTCACTATTTCCCTATAGTTGGGATCTCTAACAGGTGCTACCACCCCAGGTTAGGGGGGGGAACTGGAAACAAAAGCAATTAAGAGGTGGTTGCACGCTTCTCAAAATCTTCAATCTCCCGACCAGAGACTTTGCTGCCGGATGTAGTTTATCGTCATGCACAGGACTAGTTTCCCAATGAATCTTATATCCTATTGATTCATAATGAAAAAAAATCCAGTCTGCTTCAGAACGAAATAAATATCTGATTTGTTGATAATAAAACGAATATTTTATTAGCTAAGATAACTACATGTTAAATGAAAGAATTTACAGATAGTAAATTTAAAATTGACGGCAAATTTGCAAGAAAAAAAGGCTAATATAACATAAAGTTATCACGAATAGAAAGAAAAGGTGTCTACTTAATTAAAGGTAAGAGAACAGTTTTTAATTTTCTTTTAATTCTTGTACATTTATTTCGTATCGAAAACAAGTAAAAAAAAATAGAAGAGAAAAAAGAAACCTTTTGCTTTACTGTTTTAAAATCGCGTCATCTCCATCCCTGAAAGTTTTCAGTTACTCAATTTGTATTGATGTATAGTATGTATAATAATATAAATGTTTGACATGTTAACCAATTCTATTTTTATTCATAGTAAACGTCATCACAATGTTTTATTAATAGGCTGTATAGGTACTTCAATGACTCACAAACCCTTACACAAGATGCGCAATATATATATATATATATATATATATATATATATATATATATATATATATATATATATGTGTGTGTGTGTGTGTGTGTGTGTGTGTGTGTACTATATCTGAAAAAAACCTTCGAATTTTGATTTGCCAATAATCAAATCAATCTCGAAGGAAAAAACGGTTTTAAAAAAAGAAAGAGCTAGGAACATGAACGTCTATCGAAAAAAATCGCACAGATACAGGTTTAAAGCCCAAAGAAAAAAAAAAAACCGACACGAGTAAACAACTAACTAAAGAGCTCAATACAACCGTAGAGCAGACCTAGATAAACATAGTGAGCCAGACAAACCTACCCAGGTTTTACCGAAGCGGATCGTCAGGGAGCCAGCTTTCCCTGACGATCCGGATAGGTTTGTCTGGCTCACTAGGTGACACATATTACACCTCTTGTTCATTTCGGACTCAATTAGGACTGGTTTAAACACAGACAGAAATCTACCAAACACCATCCACAACATACTTGTCAAAAATACAAGTATTATCGGCTCATCCGCATGTAAAAATATTTTAAAATATTGGAAGCACGAAAAAAAAAAAAAAGAGAAAGAGGCAACACTCAACAGCATCAACTATGAACACTGCCACGACGTGCTGACCGTGTTTGGAAAATAAATGGTCTACACATTCTATTAAAAAAAATCGTCCTTGATAATGGCTAAGAGAATAGTTGAAACGCTCGGATATAGAAAACAATTGGACAGTCTTTACACACATTATCTCCAAAAGAAAAAAAATTACTTATACGAACACAAGAGAAATTGAATAAAAAGCTTAATCTCAGTACTTTGTCCGTCGTCTTTATTGAAACATGTATAAAAGAGGGACTGATGCTCAAATATGCACACACGCACACACACAAACACACACACACACACACACACACACATAATGGTACTGGAAAAATATCTCACCACGATCCACTTCCCAAAATATAACCAACTGAACAAAATATTGTGGGGAATCCTTCTATTACTCGCCAAGAAATTTTTAATACTGCCCGGTATAATATATATATATATATATATATATATATATATATATATAGAGAGAGAGAGAGAGAGAGAGAGAGAGAGAGAGAGAGAGTTTTAAGGCTATTGCATTCAAGCATCAAACAGAATTGTTGCATCTTGGTGTTGACTTCATTGTCTACTTTTGACAGATTATGCGCTCCCTCTCAAAAACTGTAACTAAGGTCCACTCTACAGAGTTTCAGCTTAAAACCCCGGGAGGATTCGGTCGGTGTTGAACAAATGTGCCTGAGCAGGTTTTTGCAAGTGGGATTGGCTAGCCACCCTAGCAGATGGGTGTCCTTAGAAAATCACACACACACATATTGAGTCTACTTTACTGTGGTTAGAGGTTTCATGCAAGGAAGTAATTCTCAAATGTTTCAGAGAACATTTTTAAGAAAAACATTTTTAAGGTGTTAAAACAATAAAAGGACATAAGATAACTATTGACATTACATTTAAATTATTTGAAAATCAAAGAAGCCAGAACAGAATTCCACAAGTTGTAACCCCAGTTTCACGCTTGGGCAGGAAAATGGCGTTTCAGACGACTTAAATGATCACGTGTTATGTATAAACTACCGGGTTACGATTAGTGCCATGTCTATGTCTAGGAAATCTAGGCTTTGAGCACTTTACTGAGTAGGTTTGCCTTTAGGCTTTTTTTCTTCTTTTTTTTTTTATCATTATTGTCGTTTTTCTTCCAGACTTTATCTGGATAAGAGATTTAGGTTTTCGCAAGTTGTCTGTTTGTTCCATCAACGGCTTTTGTTTTAGCTATATATATATATATATATATATATATATATATATATAAGTGGACATTAAAATCAACTGCCAGTTACGACAGTCTGTTTCATTCTAAACTGTCGCCTCCAGGTGTTGACTTCAATGTCCTCTTTTAAATTTACATACGCTCTATCCTTGATATTGAGTATTTTGATCCGTACCTTAAAACTATATTTTATAATTCATATATATATATATATATATATATATATATATATATATAAGTGTGTGTTTCTGTGTGTGTGAAAACGCTACTTCACTATGCTAAAAAAGTTTCATGAAAGGAAGTGATTCTTAAACAGTTCAGAAAACATACATATATATATGTATATATATATATATGTGTGTATATATATATATATATATATATATATATAGATAGATAGATAGATAGATAGATAGATAGATTGTAACCCGGATATAAGAGATATGTTCTCTGGTCCCAAATTAGATACATTAACATATGTATATAAATTAGACCAAACCCAGATATAAGAGAAACCCGGATATAAGAGACTTCTTCTCCGGTCCCGACAACTCTCTTATATCCGGGTTACACTGTAGATAGATAGATAGATAGATGCCTATATGTTTATGTGTGCGTATGTGTGTGTGAAAGTTAATACAGGGAGCAGATCATAAGTTGCGTCAGCAAGAGTAATTTAAAACAAAAACAAAAAAAAAATGAATTCCTTGTTACTTTTGGTGAAACGGTTTGACTGAAACAAATTTATGAGAAAATGGTGATTTTTCTCCGTGGATAAGGTAAAGCAATACTTGAGAAGCAAAAAGGGAAAGGACAAAACGGGAATTAGCATAATGCATAAAAGCAAGTTTAACTCTATTGCCGAAAAGTGGGAGGGTATATGGCACAGGACGGAGTTATTTTTTATGATCACATATCCCCACCTCGTCACCCAGCGTCGTAGACACTCCTTTACTCTATAGGTTTCAAATGACCTCATATAAACAAAAAGTTGTGTAAATTTTACAAAGTCGATTGATTTTATTGTGACATGCTCTTCTCAGCATGTTGGGAAAAAGCAAAACATTTTTAGCGATTCATTTACAACACACAGCCGCACATACGTTGATTTTCACATGGAAATAAAGAGAATATACACACGTGTAGGTCGAACTGCCAGTGGCTTCATGCTTACTACTAGGTGAAAACAAAATCAGTAAAGCAAATTTGAATATTGCGAAAGCCAACTTATGTAAAAAGCTTGAAATTTCTTTCTATGCTCTGCCCATCAAGAGAATATTTAGCAAAATATTTTCGTCCCTGGTATGATGTTTAACAGAAGAAAGTGGACAAGAAGTACTTGGTAAATTACTCTTCCATAAATAGCTTACTTCTTCAGCGGAAATAACGAAAAAAGTTTGCTCCGTAATCATCAAAAAAAATATAAGATTTTTTTAGATATTTTTGAGATGAGGTAATGTAACTATTTACACTATTTACATTGTTTGGACTGCTGTCCTCATCTTTACGGTCACATTCATGGCGTTTTGGCGATTGTTTTTGGCTTTTTTTTTTTCAGGTGATATTTCCAAACCAAAACTTTTATTCAGCCCATCGTGGTAGATTACCCTAATTCCACATGCCATGCCTTTGGATATCTCCGTTTTAGTCTTGCCTTGATAACTTTCCAAGTTTTTTTTCTCTCTACTGAGGCTAGAGATCGAACTTACAACTCTTTTGTTTAAGCCACTTTGTGGATCAACCAACCAATGTTTTTACTCGCTGGGTGGGTAAAAGCGTTGGTTGATTTTATTCACATGCGTCACCTAAAGAAGGTCAGAGTGTACAACGGCCGAAATGTCGTGAATTTGACAATAAAGATGAGGACAGTAGTCCGAACAATGTAAATAGTATAAATATTTACAATACCACATCTCAGAAATACAGATTCTGAAGAAGGTCAGTGTACAACGGCCGAAATGTCGTGAATTTGACAATAAAGATGAGAACAGTAGTCCGAACAATGTAAATAGTCTAAATATTTACATTACCTCATCTCAGAAATACTGATTCTGAAGAAGGTCAGAGTGTACAACGGACGAAATGTCATGAATGTGACAATAAAGATGAGGACAGCCATACGAACAATGTAAATAGTTTAAATGCAAGATTCTTCTGAAAATTTTCGGAATATAAATTTAAAACCAGGCACATTGTAAAATCACTGTTGTATGACGTGTATGTTGGTGTTGGGTGGGTCTGATTGACCACAAATATTTTATTGTGAGTTCGATCCTCACTGGATGCCGCATACTTGTGGCTTGCATCAAAATTAACCTAAGCTTAGTTGATGATTGACTGAATAAAATTGACTTGTAAGGGTCCCATTCAATTTTAATAATGTTGTTTTTTAAAAGCACCTCACCCCAAGCAAGGTGATAGTCCCTAGCATGCAGGGGGTTACAGAGAGTGAAAGTGAGGGGAAAGATTGTTTATAAAGAGGATTAAGGAAAGGATAAAAGAAGAATGGGGATCAAGGCAACAGAAGATGGCGATTGACACTGCATTTAAATTTTTGAAGATTGTCGTTATCAGAGAAGCAAGTAAGCGGAAAGGAATTCCACTGTCAGGAAGCGCGACAAAAGACACTGCTGGAGTAGAATCAGTGATTGCATTTAATTATTTCAACAGTAAAATAGTGAGACCTACTTGCCAATCTAGTAGCACGCTTAATTTTATGTAGTCGGGGTATCAGAGAAGATAGCTCAGCAGAACAGCTGCCATGAAAATATTTGTGGAAAAGACAAAGAGGAGCTACATCACATCTATAAGCGAATGACTGAAGTCGAGATATCAAGTCAGGGCCAATTACATTGCAGATTCTTTTTTGGATTTTGTTGAAAACCTTGTGATGAACATCAGGGGCACCAGACCAGATATGATAACAATATATAGTGCATGGATGAATGGTAGATTTGGAAATGTGTAAGGTGGACTCTGGTGAGAAAAACCTTCTGGCACGGCACAGTGAACCGACTTTCCTTGCAGAAGATGCAGCTGCTGATTCAATGTAGTTGCTCCACTTCAAGTCATTTGAAAAACGTGAGGCCAAGAAGACGCAGTAAGACACTCACATGGAGTCGAGCATCAACCATGCTGAATGGGAAAGGGATAGGGAAGTTTCTCTGTGCCGGTTAAATGAGAGCGGTTTAGTTTTGGAGGCATTAAATTTTAGAATCCATTTATTATACCAGTTAATCACTGATTGGAGATCCTTTTCAAGAGCAGCGGCCAGGTTAACTTTAGTGCTGCCGTATTTATTATTGAGACAGGAGTAAATTGTATTGTCGTCTGCATAGATGCCAACTTGAGAAATGGTTACGTTAGGCAGATCATCGATGAAAATCAGAAACAGTGTAGGACCCAGGATAGAGCCTTGGGGAATTCCTGTGTTGATATGGAAGGAATTGGAAGAGAACCCGTTCAGGACGACCTTCATTTCATGATTTGATAGGAACGATTGGATTAAACCAAATAATCGTCCTGTAAAACAGTAACTTTGAAGCTTACGTAGAAGACCAGCATGTCAAACACCTCCAAGATATCTAGAGCCGCTGTTCAAGCTTCGTCGTTATCATCAACAGCTTGATATACATATTCGGTTATGGCTGTAAGCACATCAACGGTAGACCAGGCAAAACGGAATCCATATTGTTTGTCATAGAGTAGATCGTGAGAGATATGATGCATAACCAGCATTGATTAAAGCCTCGAAGACTTTGCCGATAGGTCAGTTAGAGGAGTCAAAAGGTTCTCCAGAGTTCTTAAAAACTGGGACGACAGAGGAGGACTTCCAACAGGCTGGAAAGAAGGAAGCAGCGAGACAATAGTTGTAGGGTTTGGAGAGAACTGGAGCTAGCTCAGGTGTCTTTCGAACGATGGCTGCTATTCTGTCGCCTCCACTTGCCTTATGGGAGTTTAATTTAGAAATGATGTCCTCGACCATTGACAGAGTTATGCATATATATAACTCAGTATAGCCTCGATTCTAGGGGGATATCGGCTGTGAACACACTGGATGAGTTAAGAGTTGAGATGGATTAGATTTTCGAGCAAAGCATTCAGCCTTATCTGCTGTAGATGTTAGAACTTCAAATTAAATGGATAGAAGAGGGATTGAGGATTTGCTGTCGTTCAGCACACACTTGCAGAGCCGACAATAATCTCTAGAAGCAAACTTGCGAGATGCTCTATGCTGCTTCATTCTATCAGCAAACAGTAACTATGCTTCATTTAGCACAGGCTTGCACTCGTTACGAGAAAAGACAAAGAGATATCTGTTACAATCTGAAATGTCTCTTTGATACAGATGGAAGAAGTGATTCCTTTGGGCTATAGCGACTGAGCAAGCAATTGAGAACCAAAGAGGTGAACGCGGATTGACTAGGTGTTTTCTTGCTGGAATGAAAATATCAATGCTGGTTTTCACTCAACAGGAGACTTCAGACGCGCATTTTTGAATAGAATTATTAAAAACTACATTCCAAGGGACGTCACGAAGGAAATCTAGAAAAAGCTCGTTGATAACAGAAAGATATTCTGTTGGTAGTGGGTGAGGGTCATAGCTGGGAAGTGAGCGGGAGGAGATTTTTATAGACACAACTGCGTGATCAGAGTTGCCAAGAGGGCAGAGCTGCGTGGCTTGACAAGCGTCAGGGACAGAGGTAAAGCGTTTCTGTCAGAGTCACTGAGGAAATGCGTAGGAAAATCAGCCACTTGTGTGAGGGATTGAATCATTGAAAAGTTAAGGGTTTGGATACCAGTAAAGTTAGTGACAGAGTGTTTAAGTTACCTGGTATGGTGGGCGTTGAAGTCACCGAACACGAATATGTTAGCAGACTGATTTAGGGAGATGGCCTTGTCAATACTATCGAAAATACTATCTAGCACGCAACAGTCATGAGAGGAAGGGGATTGGTGGATAAAGAAGAGATAGCTGACTGAATTATGAGAGAGAGACGGAGACAACATATGATGATTCAAGATTCAATTCTCTAGCCAGCGGGAGATGTTCACAGATATAACGTAGCAGTTACCGATGTGTAAAGTAGTAACAGTGGGCCAAGTTGAAATTCCGACCAAGACATTTATCTCTTCTATTCTCCCATCCTCAAGTGTTGGTTAAACAGTAAGGCAGACTAATCTCTCTAACCCTGGTTGACAACCAATCTCTGAGAAGGAAAATTCTCAATACAAACCGGTTAGGCTAGCAACTCCATCTCGTAGAAAGTATTGGTTACTGACACCCAAGTCATAGCAATCTACAATTGAGAGAGAGAGAGAGAGAGAGAGAGAGAGAATGTCTTTGGGACAGGCATGAATCAATTTTCCCTGTGTTATCTCCTACCAGCAAAACATGATAGAATCTCATTATTAATAGGTCAGGATGTGTGAATATTTGGGTCAATTTTTAAATTCAAGAACGCATTTTAATGATTTGTTAAAAATCATTTCATCCCATGTAAGTCAATAGAGAAACTAAGATGCAAGGAGATTTACTGGGTGTTAGACAGTATGAGAAAAATATTAAGGAGAGAGTACAATAAAAGAACAATAGTTAAGATAGACAGTAGACAAAAATTGATATTTCATTTAAATTTTTGAAAATTAAATTTGACTGAGAAGCAAAAAGCCAGAAGAGAGTTCTACAAGTGAGAAGTATGAGATAAGAAACTGTTGGCATAGAACTTATGATTACATCTAGCCAACTTGACAGCAAATCAATGGGACCTAACTGCCAATCTAGTACTGTGCTTCAATTCATAGATTCTAGGCACCATAGAAGAGAGTTCATCAGAACATTTAACATGAAAGTATCTATAGAAACTACATTACTGCAATGGAAAAGTGACTGAAGTTATAAAGTCAGGTCCAGGACCAATAATATTTGCATATATATATATATATATATATTGAACAATGAAAAAATTAAGAACTTAAAATTTTTAGACACACTGGGTTGTAGATTAATATTCTTTCGTTTTTTATTATTATTTCATTTAGATTCCTCGACTAGTTTCGACCAAAATGGCCATCATCGGGAGGAGAAATATTTCTGCTTGCTGTTAGCACTAAACTACAGAAATGAATATCTTGCTGGAGAAAATGAACTTTTTGTCTGTAGTTTTCATTTGTTTTTATTTTTTATCTTTTTAACATAAATCTTTTTTTAACATTCCTTGTGTTGGTCAAACAGTCTCTTTTGTTGTTATTTGAGATAAGAGCTCGACAGATACATGTTGCTCTGAATTCTCTGGTCAGTTTGACAGTTTTATTGGACCTGGTGAGGGATGTGTCTCTGTTTAGTGTTTGTGTGTGTGTTATTTGGTTCTTAGGGGAGGAGTGAGTATGATATGTGTAAGCGTGTGTATTGTTGTGGGTGTGTGTTATCATCTGGCTCATTAGGGAGTGAGTGAGTATGATGTGTGTAAGTGTGTATACATTCGTGTGGGTGTGTGTATAAGTGTGAGGCCTCAACACCTCCGTAACCATGTCTGTCTTGTGTGAGTGAGAAATGTGGGTAGGTTTTGATTTGTTGACTTAGATATTAATACTATCTATATTGTTAAATTTGTGGTTTAGCCCGGCTGGAAAGCGTGTTTTTAAACGTTGTATTCACTTATTTTCATGGGACTCTAAAATCTTTCTAATGTTATATGCTCTGGAATTTTCTATTCTTTCAATTATAGTGAATTTGGCATGGGTTTTGAAATCATGTTTTTCCAGGCGGAAATATTGTTCTACAGGTAATATATATATATATCTGAGGATGGCCCTAGTGGTGACCTGAGTTTCACATAGTTAAATCTAGTACTGTATTTACATTCTGCCAATCTAATACTACATTTAAATTCATAAAGTCAAGGTACCAGAAAAAAGGTAATCAGAACAATTACCATGAAAGTGTTTATATAAAAGTCACAGGGAAGCTACATTACAATGGTGGGAAAGTAACTGAAGCTAAGATGCCAGGTCAGAACCAATAACATTGCAGATTCTTCTTTGACTTTTATCAGGGATTTCTAAATGTATAGCAGCAGTACTGTACCATATGTAGCAGCAATATTCTAAGCATGAATGGTGATTTTCCAAATATTGCCTAGATGCGGCACAAAGTTGAAAGTATGGGGTACCCAGCAAAGATCAAACCCACTACTCTGTCATAATTGTTCTAGCAAGACAAGCTTGCTAACCATTACATTATGTCAAGGTGCCCAAATATTTTCTAAGCATAGAAGGCTGAAAGTGTGGAGCACCCATTGAGGATTGAACTGACTTTTCAGTTGTAATGGATGAATGGTAGACTTATAGATAGGTAAGATAGATTCTGGAAAGAATAAATGTCTAAAACAACACAATGAGCCAAGTTTCATAGTAGATGACCAAGCATTTGATTCAATATCATTTTTCTACTTCATGTCAGCAGAAAATGTTAGCGTCTCCTGTATGCTAATGGAAGGCAGAAATGGATCTCTCAGATGATCAATAGAGAGCAGATTATCATTATTTATACTATTCATATTCATTCTATTATCAGGCATGGCTGATCATGTATGGAGAGATAGGGAGAGTCATCAGTCCCTGTGGAATAAATAGAAAATACTGGACAAGAAGAACACCAGAGAGTTACATGTCTGAAGGAATCAGTGCATGTGTTAGGTTATGAGAACCTCCTTAGTAAACCCAGCATAAAAGTAAGTACAATAGAGAGCTGCTAATCAAGAAAGAAAGACAATGACAGCAAGTCTTCAACTGCAGCAGCAGCAATCAAAACATGACAGACAGCAGCAGCAAAAGTTGCAACCTAATCAGCAGCAAGGTTAGGTTTAAGGCTCTAAGTTCACTACAGAAAATTTGCCTAGTTGATAAAAGCATTGGTTTGCAAATTTGGTGATGTAGTGGTTGCGAGTTCAATCCCTAGGTACAGCAGTGTGTACTTACATTCAGTAGAAATGGACAAGCAATAACTAAACTGTACTAAATAAAAATAAGAATTAGATTACGAGCAGTGGAATGAGAACAGTCTACTCCTAGAGATTAAATAAATAATTTCCTGTTGGTTTCCTAGATAGATATACATCCAAAGGAGGCCAGAGAGAACAACAACAAAGATGAGGACAATAGTCCAAATATAGATAGTATAAATAAACGAGGATTCACAACCCTATGTGGAGAGCATCTTTCCATTGGGCCAAAATTCTGTCTTGATGCATTGTCTTTTATTTATACCTGGCATGTGGATGTAGTGTTAAACACAAGAATGTACTTGAATATTTCAGAGAAAAATGCTCAGCTCTATTTCAATGTGTGTTATTTGAAGAGTATAAAATCTCTAATTACTGAATAATTATGCATGCGTAAAAGTTAAAACTTTGTAGATTAATAAATTGATAAATGATTTAAATGCTGAGAAAATTTTCTCTGTTTCTGTAAAATATAATTTAATTAAATATCAAGTTAGTATCCATTTAGTTATATCATGTTTATCATATCTTATTAATAATTTTCAATAAAAAGAGGTTTTTATCTTGTCAGAAACTGATTAATGAACAGTACATGATCTTGTAATCTGTCTGCTATAATTTGAATCTATCTAAATTGTTCCTTTTAGCAAATCTTAATTTAAGTAGATTTTAAAAGTTTTTCTTTACAAACATTACAATGTCAAATCATTAGTTTATATTTAAATAATAATTGCCTAATATTATATTTTCTCTTAATTCATCATAGCAGAAGTATGTGCCCAAAAGTTTCATCTGCTAAAAAGAAATTTATAAAGTCTTTCTCAGTTTTTCAAGAAAATTGTTTTGTGAGTTTATGATGTTATCACTCTTTTCATATTGATGGAAGTTTTTTTCTAGCCTTTAGAATAGCAAACATCTTAAAAAATGACATCAGGAGAATATATATATATATATATATATATATATATATATATATATATATATATATTAAGAATAAAAGCTAAAAGCTTAAATGTCAAAATCAAAGAGAGCCTAATATAAATATATGATAAAACCAAATCCGTTACTCAGAGTTTCATGCAATCGCAATCATCAGATGCCAGATGATTGCCATTGCATGAAACTCTAATAATATCAAATCTGCTACCCAGAGTTGCATTAAACTCAGAGTACCAATTTTGATTTTATATAATATATAATACCAAACCTGCTACTCAGAGTTTAAATATATATATATATATATATATATATATATATATATAATATATATATATAATAATATGTATTTGTATAATGTAATAATAAGAATCTTTGTTGCCATATTTATCACAACATTTCGGCCATTGTACGCTCTTCAGGTGGTTGGAATTTCGAACTGAACCCTTTATTTTGCTCACTGGGGTAGACTGTTCTAGTTCCACGTGCCATGTTTTTGAAGGATGTTTTTGATGTCACTGGATCTAACCAATGCCTTTATCCACTGTGCCATGTGTCCTTGAGGACATCTGGGTGTGAATTTCTGGGTATTATAAACATAATGTCTTCAGCAACCATTTTTACCAGTGCTCATATTGCAATTTTGCTGTTATCATTGCATGTTTTTACCAGAGCTCATATTGCAACTTTGTCGTTATCATTGCTTTTCTCTGGCATTCCTTATTACTGGTTCCCATATTGTATTTATTTCTATGCTTGGTCCGCTCAGGAGACTTTTGTGGCTGATTATGTGCTGATTCCTTAAGTTTACGAATTTTCCAATGGTGTTCCTTGTCTATGATCTCAACATGATCCCACAGAGGGCGGTGATCTCCCTTCTCTCTCCATATGTGGTCAGCCATAGTGACAGGACCCAAAGAGTGTGAGTTCAATACCCGGTTAAGGCAGTGGAGAACTTTCAGAGGGAAATTAGCAAGAGATAACTGATAACTGACATCCATCAAAAACATGGCATGTGGAACTAGAACAGTCTACCTCAGTGAGCGAAATAAAGGGTTCAGTTCAAAATTCCAACCACCTGAAGAAGGCCAGAGCGTACAACAGCCAAAATGTTGTGATAAATATGGTGACAAAAATGAGGACATTAGTTCGAATAATGTAAATAATGTACATAATACCTCATCTCAGAAATATAGACAGACTCTAATTTAAATTAACTGGAAGTTTGTTTTTTTAAAATCATTTTTAGCCATTTGTCAGCACAATATCTTTATTAAAAAATCTTTCAAAAATAAAATATATTTAATATATTTTTCTGAAAATTTATTTCAGGAATATTAACTGGTTAACGTTTAACTAAACTGATTTGAAACAAATATCACTTACTTGTTGTTTAAAATATTGCACAAAAGCATTTTTTAAGAAAAAGGTAGGTGTTTTGATTAGGTATTAACAGCTCTATTGACAGATTAACAGTCAGAAGTTTATCTAGATTTTTCAGTTGGGTACATAACTGTGAAAATTACTTGAGGAATATCACATGAGTGCTTTTTTATATAATTTTTAACTACCCAGTAATTTTAAAATTTAGGAAAATATTCTAAGTAATCTAATGTTTTATTGAGTGTTAGTTACAATTCTGAGGAATCATTTATTACACCACTGCACATCCAAGCTTACAGCACCTGGTATTCCCAAGTGGTCACCTGTCTAGGTACTGACGAGGCTCAATGTTGCTTAACTTTGGTGATCATATAGGAACTGGTATGAAAATGCAAAAGGTATGTTTTTTTTTCTCTGAAATACCATGCACCACAAAAATATAGGCACAAGAATGTCCATTTCACAGTCAGGTATAACTGTATGTATGATTATATATGCACCCTGTGTATATATTCTTTCGACTTTGTGTGTGGGTGATCCGTTATTTCTATCTTGTTCTCCGTCTCTCCTGCACTTTAAATATAATTACTATTGATTCATTTTTATCTGCCTTGAGGCATTATCATCTCTCTTTGTAACTCACTCTTTCTCTCTCTCTCTCTCTCTCTCTCTCTCTCTTGCATGCCTTCATTCTCAATATAATTATCAATGGTTATCTCCCTTGATACATCATCATCATCTCATTATGTATCAATCAATCTGTCATTCTTTCTTTTTCTTCCTCTCTCTCAATCTATCTGTCTCTCTTTCTCTCTCTCTATGTTTCTTATGAATGTGACTGTGCATATATTAACATTCGGGTGCCAGTCCTGACATACTTCTTTACCCCATAATTAATGCAGGCTCAGTGGAGCATTGGTGTCTGCCTTCTGCTCATGTGAACAAAGGTATGCAGATGATGTTAAATCATGTAGAAATGCTTGTGTGACCCTGCACTAATGGAGAGACAATGATTTTTCAAAGCCACACCCGTTTTATTAGATTTTAGATATGAAAGCACACAATAGTCACTGTAACAAAGCCTCACTTCTATCACTATATATCAACTTGTATGCAGTTGTAATTGTGGAAGGCAATGTTCAGTTATTTATGTATCTATGCCCTTTCTAAAAAATATATATATATATATATATATATATATATATATATATATATATATATATATATATATATATAATAGCTGGCCACTCATATTTGAGGGTACCCATCTATTAGGGCAGCTAACCAATCACTTCTGCAGATGCTCGCTCAGGCACATTTGTGTTTGTTCAACACACACAGAGCCCACCTGCAGTTTATACTGCAACTGTGCTGAGCAGACCTGACTTGCAGTTTCTGGGAGAGGTTGTGTTATCTAGCGTGATCAAAAATCTGAAGAAGGCCATCATGCACAAACCCTCGGTCACGATGACTTGTGACTTCGTGCTAGCACAGCAGCTAACAACACCCAAGTGTTTTGTCTAACAAACTTTGCTAACAAGGCTTGGGTCAACCTGTGGTATGGTTTTTGGGCACTTCCCAAACATGCCGCACACTCCAGATCGATAATATCAGGAATTTTCCTTCTTGACAAATAAACCGTAGTGAGATTTGAACCTGGGTCTTAATATCAAAAAGCATAGATTCTAACCACTCAACCACATGCCCATATATATATATATATATATATATATATATATATATATATATATATATATATATATATATATATATATATATATATATATATGTCTTCTATTCATCCATATTTTGAATATTGCTGCCACATATGGTCTGGTGCTCCTGCTATATATTTAGAGATTCTTGATAAAATCCAGAGAAAAATCTGCAATGTTATTGCTCCTGACCTGGCATCTTGGCTTCAGTCACTTTCTCACAACTGTTTTGTGGCTTCCCTGTGCCTTTTCTATAAACACTGTCATGGTAATTGTTCTGATGAATTTTCTTCTGTGGCACCTAGACTTTATGAATTTACAGAACTAGATTGGTGGCCAAGTCTCATCAATTTCCAGTTGAAATGGCTCAATGCAACCATAAGTCCTATGCTAACAGTTTCTTCTATCACAATTCTCACTTATAGAACTCTCTTCCATCTTTTTGCTTCCCCATCAACTTTGATCTTCAGAAATTTAAATATAATATCAATTGTTATCTTCAGTTTTCTTATTTCTTCTTCTTTTATTGTTCTCTCGGCTTAATAGTGTTATTTTTCTTATATCTTACATAGAGTCAAATAGTTAAAAAAATATATAGAAAAGGCACAGGAAAGATACATTACAACTGTGAGGAAGTAAGTGACTAAAGCCGAGATGCCATATCAAGACCAGTGACATTGTGGATTCTTTGGATTTTATCAAGAATTTCTAAATATATAGCAGGAGCACCAGACCAGATGTGGCAACAATATTCAAACCAAGAATGCGTGATAAATTATAAATATGTAAGATAAATTCTGGTAAGAAAAATTGTCTACCATAACATAGGGAACCAACTTTCCTTGCAATTGATTCAATATAATCTTTTCACTGCATGTCATCAGAAGGTGCAGTGAGTTACTCTTCTGGAGGTTAGCATTCGCCATGGAAGGTAAAAAGTGTTCTCTCATACAATTAAAAGAGAACATTTTCATTTTGGAGGTGTTAAAATTAACAAACTAATCATTCCTCCAGTTGTTAACAGAATGTAAATCATTTCTTAGATCAGCTGCCAATTTGACTTTATCAAAGTGCCAAAACTTACAGGAATAAATGGTTGTACCATTGGCATAGATACCAAGTTGAGAGCTGATGCCATCAGGAAGGTTGCTGATGAAAATTAGGAAATGTAGGTCCAAGGATAGAGCTCTGGGTGACACACCTATATTTATGAAAAGACCTAAAAGAGTGGCTATTCAAGATAACTTTCTTTTTATGATTTAATAAGAAAGACTGAATCATTTAAAAAAATTTGTGTAGAAATACTAGAACCTTTCAATTTGTGAAGAAAACCAATACACCAAATGCCATTAAATGCCATCAAATGCTCCCAAAAAGTCCAAAGCAACAGCGCAAGATTCACCATTCTTATCTAAGCCTTCATAAACTCTTTCAGCAATAGGTATGAACACATCATCAGTTGACCCAGATAAGTGAAAGCCATATTGATTATCTAAGAGAAAACCTTGGGAGGTGAGATGCTTAACCAATTCAGATTAGATCCTATAGTATTTTGCCAAAAAGAGGTAGAAGGCTGAAAGAAGGATCAGATGGTTTGCTTGAGTTCTTACAAACAGGAACTACAGATGAAGATTTCCAACAAACAGGAAAGCAGGAAGCAGCAAGGCACTTATTGTACATTTTAGAGAGAACAGGAGCCAGTTTGAAAGTACATTTCTTAAGGACTATTGCAGGAATAGCAACAAGTTCACATGCTTTGAGGCAATCTAGTTTATAGATGATAACAGAAACCATGGATGGAGTTATATGCATATCATGCAATAGAAACATGGTTCTAACTTGAATTCAGGCAACTTACTCTTATTTAAAATGCTATTACAGAGCTGCCAATAGTCATGAGGGCCACACTGTTAGGTGTCATTCTATCTACAAACAAAGACTTAGCCTTTTTGAGAACACATTTACAATTGTTACGAGCAGGCACAAACAGGCTTCTACTGTGATCAAGACTGTCATACTGGGACACAAGGAAGAAATGATTCCTATGGGGAATAGTAGCAGAAACGTTTAGTGTGATCCAAGAAGAAGCCCATGGTTTCACCTGGTCTTTCTGAGATAGAAGAAAATCATCAATGACAGCTTCAACCAAGGAAGAAAACTCTGTGGAACAGTTCTCAACAGAAAAGTTCAGAACCTCATAATCAACATACATATTCAATATATATATATATATATATATATATATATATATATATATATATATATATATATATACAAGTATATGATTGGTGTATATGGAATAAATTCCAATAATTCATATACTTGTGTTTTGATTGGTCATTCTAGCTTTTGTAACAACGTTTTCCTTGTGAAGGATTGTTAATTAATTTGAAACTTTTAAAACCATTTATTTTACATTTAACATCATCACTTGATAAGACACTGGAGGTGTTGAAACAAAATAGCTATTTTTGTAGTGATTTTATAACGTATTTATGTTATAATTTTACATAAATAATTATACATATATATATATATATATATATATATATATATATATATATATATATATATATTCAGTATTTGGGGGAAAAATGGTGACAAAGGGGAAAAGTTTTCATATGATACATTTTGGCCATTGTTTACTACACATGTGCGTTGAGTTGTTGGGAGTGTTCCCGCGTGTGTGTATTCGAATAAAGACAAACACAGTTGTAGGGATAAATACTGGTGTATTTGTAAGAGGTAATTAACAACAGAGTGATTAGTAATAAGGAACGCCGGTTAGTAAGTAACAATAGCAAAAGTCTACAGTCCAACGGTATGTAATGGTAACCTGATCTCGACTCCTGATCCTCGCACAACTACTTTCTCTAGCACTGACTTATATCGTAGAGGGATAAGTCCATTATCAGTCAGAAGGTGGGTGCACCCCAACAATGTGTATGAAAGAAAGTGGATGATAACAATTTTATTTTGTTTTTACAAATGTTTTTCATTCAGTTTCTTTTTCTTTTTGGTTATATTTTTATCACTTTTGTTATTAAATATCCCATAATTAAGATAATAGAAGATCTGCCAAGAAAGGTGAAGTGTTGTAAGAACTTGGATATAAATTTACTGTGAATATTCTAGTAATAAAATCATGTTCTATACATTTTCATCTTAGTAAATTGCTTTCTCTTTTAATTACAGTAGTATTTTTAAATAAAAATTGTGGTTAGTCTCATTATGGTGAGCAACTAATGCATATAGTGTGTTGTTTTGTAAGAGATCCCATTTGTGTTCATGTAATCTTTTATTTAAATTCCTTTAGGTTTCACCTATGTATTAATTATGACACTTATTACAGATGGTAAAGTAAATGCCTGTTTCAGCTTTTAGCCTATTATCTTGTTTTGTATTAATTAAGTATTTTATTGTTTCAGAATTTTGATGTTGAGTTTAGATAAATTCTTTTCAATTGTAATTGTGAAAGTTTGGTTTTTGTTTAACAGTATATTAATCTCAATGGGTTATTAATCTCAATGGGTTATTAATCTCAATGGGTTATTTAATGCTGACAAAATTTTTTTTCTGGTAATGTTTTCTTTTGTCAATAATCTATTTCTGGTAATATTTTTTCCTTTAAAAATCTATTGCTGGTAATATTTTTTCCTTCAAAAATCTATTTCTGGTAATATTTTTTCCTTCAAAAATCTATTGCTGGTAATACTTTTTTTCAAAAATGTATTGATGGTAATACTTTTTTTCAAAAATGTATTGCTGGTAATAGTTTTTTTTTTTTTAAATTTAATGCTGGTAATAATTTTTTACAAAGTATTTCTGATATTAAAACCTATTTTTATACTTTCATAGTGTTTTTACCCCAGTTTCAGGGTTAACTATTTGCCGATAGCTGGGACCCTAACAGGTGCTACCATCCCAGGTCAGGGTGGACCTAGGAACAGCTGCAATTAAGACATAGTTCCACACTAATCAAAACGTCCTGATCAGAGGCCTTGCTGTTGGATGTAGTTTGTCATCTTGCCCCGGACATGGATGTAGTTTATCATATTAATTATAATAATTATCATACCCAGGACAGAATTGTGAAAGAGTTGGTGGGTAGAACAATATATTTTGATTCATTCAGTTTATTAAGAAGACTAAGTGACTATTATATTGAATACTGTCTTTTTCAATGTGCCATACCCTTCCAGGATGTTGGCAATAATGACCCTTCACAATTTCCTATCTTTTGTTACACTTAGTAAATTTTATCTTTTTGTTATCACTCCTAAACGCTGTTCAGCCATTTATTTACTGAAGCTCATTAGGAAGTTTATGCACTGTTTTCCCTCTCCTGTTTTTCTTCAAATTATCCTGTGAGTGTCACATTTTCCATGCCCTGTTTCCTCATTATGTGTCCTAGTAATTTCCACTGCCCCTTTCTGATGTTAAGTATAAATTTCTTTTTGCTTCCATTTTCTTTAAAACTTTGACATTGTTCACATGGTTCATTCAATAGTATTCTCAGCATCCTTCTGTAGAACCACATTTGTGATACCTCAACTCTTTTCTTAATCTGTGAGGAGATTGTACAGCAATTACTGACATAAGAATTCAGTATTTTTTTTCTTTGATTCTAACAAGATTTTCCTGTTTTCGGTGAAAAACAAATATTTTTTGCTAATGTTATGGATTTACTTCTTGTCACTGACATGACACAGTAATTGAGACAGAAAAGAATAAGTAAAAAGCAAGATATGGGCAAATGCATATATACATATATATATATATATATATATATATATATATATATATATATATATATATATATATATATATATATATATATCCCCAAAATAGTATGCACAGGCACAAACATGTACACATACAAACATGTATATGACAATAAGCAAATGCATGTACCAGCATATGCACATGTATGCATGTGTTCATATGCACACACAAACACACATGGATTCAATTCTTGTCACTGATATGTCACAATAACTAACACCGAAATGTAAAAATAAATCATAATTTTGGCAAATATATATACAGACCTTTGCAAGTGAATATACACTCACATATACTTACCTATGCAAATGAGGATGCACACACACAAATGTGCTCACATACAAATATATGCATATGACCATATGCATATACATGTACCACTTTATGCACAAATATGCACATATACACATGGAATCACTTCTTGTCACTGACATGTCACATTTGGGAAAATGCATATTTGTGCCTTTGTAAATGAATATGCGAACAAACATGCACACATGCAAATATATGCTTAAGACCATATGCCTGTACTAGCGTATGCACACAGATGCATGCATTTATATGCATGCACATACATGCACACACACACAGAAACACACACATACACATGCCTTCTTCCTGACAGAATTCCTCAAAGCACCAGGATTATGAGTTCATTGAATCGGAATATAATTCAATATCCTGAAACTAACTTGATGATTTGAAGACAATTATGTCCGCTCTAAAAATTACGAGATGAAATTTTTCATGAAGGCAAGACAAGAGCAGGAAAAATATTAATGAAATACTCTTTTCTTTTTGGGATTGAACATATCATGTTTGGTTCCTGTAGGTTGTTTTCAGTCAGCCTGTGGCTACAAAAGAAATATTCAATCTCCGTCAAATATTCTCTCATTTTGTTGTTGTTGTTGTTGTTGTTGTTTCACTCTTGAAGATTAAATTTTCTTAAACAGAGAAAAACAAAAAAAAAGCAGCTTTCATGATTACTTTTGCTTCTTTCATTTTATTTGTACAAAATAATAATAATAATAATTAAAAATATAATGGTATTACACAGTCTTGTATTAATTCCTGACAATCACTTTTTTCATGATTTTTCTATACATTTCTGTAGTAATTAGCTGTGTATTTAGATGATATATACAATAGCTTTATTCTGTCAGTAACACATGCTTTTATGACTGACCAATGACAATCTCTTTTTGCACATTTTCAATGCATTTCTATTGTAAAATAATTAGTAATACATTTCATTATTCATATAATAGGCCTATTCTATCAGTCACCCTTGTTTAATTCCTAACCGACAACTATCCCTTTCTTCTAGACTGCGTTTCATTCCTATAGCAAAAACATTTCCAATGCGTTTATATTGTACATACAATAGGTCTATTCTATCAGTAAGCCTTGCATTACTCCTGACCACTAACAATCCCTTTCTTTTAAAATGCCTTGCATTTCTATAGCAAAAATCCTCTGCAGTTTATTTATATTATACATATAACAGCCTTATTCTATCAGTAATGCTTGCATAAATTCCTGCTCACTGAAAATCTTTTTCTTCTAAACCGTCTTGCATTTCTATAGCAAAAATTATTTGCAATGTATTTGCATTATACATATAATAGGCCAATTCTATCACTTGTATTAATTCCTGGCCAACAACTATCTCTTTCTTCTAAACTGTATTTCATTTCTATAGCAAATTCTTTTGCAATGCATTTAAATATACATAATCACCCTATACTAGAAATGAGGAGGTGGATTTAGCAAATACTAAACACTTCAAATGCCTCTATCTATGAATGTTATAAGTAATTTAGTACAGGAGACAAGGATATCGAACATAGGCTGTGCTGCAGGTAGTTTCATCCCACACCAGCAACTGCCAGAAAAAAACAAAACATTAACCTGAAAACTGTTAATTGTACTTAAATAATTTCATCAGATTGAGACTTTTATATTGATGTCATGCATGGTGTCAAACCCATTTAGAAATATCTAAACTATCAGCTGTATACAACCATTGTCTAAGGACCAATGTTTTAAAATGACTTTGAGTATGTAAAGCTTATGGGTCATGGTGAATACCAAACATTTTTGAACATTGTGAACTGGTGCTACAAAATCACAAAGAAAGAAATGTACCAAACAACATCATTTGTGCACTTTCAACAGCAGCAACAACTAAAATGGATATCAAAGAGAAAATAATGACATCATTAAGATGTTGACATTCAACACTATCTCAGATAAACAGCTAGGAAGGAAACCCCTGTCAATACTGGAAAGAGTGATAACAGCCACTGGACTTAAGAAACCTGTTTACATGAAAAATTATTTTAAGAGAAAAATTTTACAAATATCAACCAAATGTAGTACAAGCTGCTCGGTTAATGAATGCCAAATGTTTCCTTATAAGGAAATGTCTAATTTTACTATTATCTTTGACAGTCCATTTCCTCTATATGCCAGTGCATTTCTATAGTAAAATCATTCACAATGAATTTGCATTAATATCTCTATTCTATCAGTAATGCTTGCATTAATTCCTAACCACTAATAATCCTTTTCTCCCTGATTATCAACTCATTTTATAGTAAAATCATTGACATTGCAATGATTAAAAACTTAGATGAGCTATTGTATTAAGTGTCATTCTCACTGGGTGCCCTCATACATGTGGCTTTGTGCCCAATTAAGTTAAATTTAGTAAATCTATCTAACAATCATTTGACTTTTGCTTTTGTCTGTTACCATAATGCAGTAAAAAGGGAACATCATAGAAATATTTTTGATAGAACAGTACGGTTAAAAAATGCTTGAAGCAGTTTCTCTGCATTTTTGCCCATTCCAGTTGTAATGCTCCAGTTTTGAATTGTTTTATGGGTTTGTTCTGAAAATGAAAATAAAATCAAAGCAAGGGAAAAATAAAAAAGAAGATTGAAAACAGACAGAAAAAAAAACATGTAACAAGAACTTATACAAATAAAGGTTCATTAAACAAGCAAAGAGCAAAAAAAGTATAGACAAAATAACATTAGAAATACAGAAATAAAAGATTAAACAAGAAATGAAAAATAAAAAATAGTCTAGTGCAACTAAAAGTTACACTAGAAAAATAAAAGTTCAACTTACAGCCGAGAGGTTAAAACAAGAATGGAAAAGAAAATGAAATTGAAAATTCAAAAAATTTACAACAGAACAAATTAAAAGAACAGACTTGTTTGTGTGGGACATATTGCTATCCATGTCTGAGGACTGCATGAATGCAGTGTGTCACAATTTAATACCTAAAGATCTAATTATGAAAACTGAGTATGAGGGCAGGCTTAGGACCAATATCGCGGTATTCAAGGACACTCTTAAGGTCTTAGGAGAGTACCTAGTGGTTTATATAAGCCAATATGGGTAAATACTAGGTTCAACCTCTGATAAGTCAAACAGGGGGTGAAGTTTCAACATCATGCTCGATTGTGAGGCCTTCATCTCTGTCATCAACTGTCTGGATGTTTATGACTGGAAGATATTGATCATTGTGACTGGCAGAAAAACCAACTTGTTAGCAGTGGAGAGAGACTGGTCATCTCTCCTTTTCCTGCATAAAGTATATGATACTACTGAAATAAGGATACATTTATTCATAAAAAAATATTTTTGTTAAATCTTTTTATATAGAAATAAAATTTAACTAGTACTTGTTAGTGGGTGCTGAAAAGTTCTTGGCCTAACAGAAAATGGATTTCAGTTTAAATCATGATGTTTGGTTATGTGGAGAGAGTTTTTCTCAGGCTGAGAACTTTATAGAACTATTTATTTTATTTGCAAATAATTATAATATCACACTTTGATTATACTGATACCAATAGTTGAATTTCTCCTAGACTGGTTGCCAAACAAGGCTAAAGAGCCTAGCCTACCCAGCTATTTAAACCATAATTAAGGAGATACTTTGTTTTAATCATTTCATCCCAAGCAAGGTGAGAATGCCACTAGTATGCAAAGGGTTACAGAGAGTGAAAGTGAGTGAAAAGACTGAGTATAAGGAGGATTGAGGAAAGGACAAAAGATGCATAGGATTCAGGAAGACAGAAGATGGTGATTGAACTTGCACTTAAATTTTTGAAGATTGTAGTTTTCAGGGAAGCAAGTAAACGGAAATGATTTCCACAGGTGGGAAGTGTGAGAAAAGAAACTGTTAGAGTCAAAGCAGTGATTGCATCTAGCTATTTCAACAGTAATCTGGTGGAACTTAGATGCCAATCAAGTAGCCCCCTTAAAGGGATGTAGTCAGGGAACTAGGGAAAAAAAAGCTTGTTAGAGCAGTAGCCATGAAAATATTTGTAGAAAAGTCAGGGGAAAGACACATCAAAGTGACTGAAGTTGAGATGCCAGGTCAGGATTGATTACATTGCAGATTCTTCTTTGGATTTTGTCAAGAACCTAGAGAAAAGAGATTTATAAATTTCCCAAGGGTAGTGGTGTGAAAGTGAATGCAATGACCTTAGGTGAAATTTGAACATGACATGTTCCGAGTTTGTCTATATTTCTGAGATGAGGCATTATGTACATTATTTACATTATTTGGACTAATGTCCTCATTTTTGTCGCCTTATTTATCACAACATTTTGGCCGCTGTACGCTCCGACCTTCTTCAGGTGGTTGGAATGTCAAACCGAACCCTTTATTTCGCTCACTGGGACAGACTGTTCTAGTTCTATGTGCCATGTTTAATGGATGTCAGTTATCAGTTATCTCCTGTTAATTTCCCTCTGAAAGTTCTCCACTGCCTTAACAGGTATTAAACTCACACTCTTTGGGTCCTGTCACCGAAAAATTCATAAACTTAAGGAATCAGCACATATGCTAGGCCACAAAAATCTCCTCAGTTGACCAAGCATAGAAATAAATACAATATGGGAACCAGTAATAAGGAGTGCCAGAGAAAAGCAATGATAATAACAAAGTTGCAATATGAGCTCTGGTAAAAACATGCAATGATAACAGCAAAATTGCAATATGAGCACTGGTAAAAAATGGTTGCTGAAGACATTAGGTTTATAAAACCCAGAAATTCATACCCTTAAGGACACATGGCACAGTGGATAAAGGCGTTGGTTAGATCCAGTGACAGGACCCAAAGAGTGTGAGTTCAATACCCGGTTAAGGCAGTGGAGAACTTTCAGAGGGAAATTAACAGGAGATAACCGATAACTGACATCCATCAAACATGGCACACGGAACTGGAACAGTCTACCCCAGTGAGCGAAATAAAGGGTTCAGTTCGGCATTCCAACCACCTGTAAAAGGCCAGAGCGTACAACAGCCGAAACGTTGTGATAAATATGGCGACAAAGATGAGGATAATAGTCTGAATAATGTAAATAATGACATGTTCCTCCAACTTTCCATGCTGATAACTGCTGCACTATGTGCACACACAATTTTGTAAAATGGATAAAAAATTAGGAAAGGATCTGCCATTGAGGGTAAGAGCCACTCAGCTTAACTCATTTTTTTTAATCAAGTTCACCACAGAGAAAGCAGTAGAGCCACTAAGACACAAGTGGTTATTGGGTGTTGAAGAGTTAGAAACAGGAACATTGCTTAGGAGTTAAAGCAAAAATGAGTAATCAGGAGGACGGTAGATAGCGATTGATATTGCATTTAAAGTGTTGAAGATTAAAATTGGCTTTAAAAGCATGTAGCCAGAAATGAGTTCAACAAGCAAGAAGTATGAGAAAAGAAATATTTAACTTACAGCTCCATCTAGCCAGCTCAACTCTTAACTGAGATCTTGATGCCAGTCTAGTACTGTGCTTATATTCATAAAGTCTAGGTACCATATTGAAGAGTTCATCCGGACAATTATCATTAAAGTACTTATAGAAAAGACACAGGGAGGCAACTTTTCAGTGGTGGAAAGTAAGAGAAGCCAAGATGCCATATGCAAGCCAATAATATTGCAGATTCTTCTTTTTACCATGCAAGATTTCACAGCTCTGGCACTTCTTCATGGTCATCCTATGAATTTTGAGCCCACCTTCTTACCTGGAAAGAAACAATGCAGTTCTTAATAAGAGTTGAATTTAATGCATAAAAGATTTCACAGTTCTAGCATCACTCCTTCATAGTCAGCCTATGAACTTTTCAGCCCACCTTCGTATTTATCAGAGAAAATGATGATGATAAGGAATAAGTATTTAAAAGTAATGACAGCAAAGAGAGGAATAAACTATTTCACAATGCTAATAGGTTAAGGATATAAAATAATCATAGCAAAGATAGTAAAAATCATAATCTCAAAACTAAGATTGATGGGTAAGCATCTAAAAGGAATAACAGAAATGACTGTAATAATCATTTCAGTGCATCAACGAATAACAAAGTAATAATAGGAAGAGCGAAAACAGATCAACAAAGAAAAATAAGCAAGGAAGGAACTTTCACTTTAAAACAAAATTGTTAGGAAACTAAGGTAAAAATAGGGATACCTTAAAAAGAATTTAATATGCATTACTTCCTTCAATTAATTCTTCTTTATTTTTTCTTTATCCGATGGGATGTTTGTTTTTTACTTTTTCTTCCCCTACTCCCATTTTCTTTGTTCAAAGGTTGCAACAATGAAAATGTTAGAAGCATTATTTTTTTTGATCCACTGCCAGTTTTCCCCTCCTGGAATTATGGGATACCTTAAAAATGGAAAGATTTGTTAACAGATTTCCTTTCTTCTCTGAAAAAGAAAGTGCATTTTTTCCACCTGTTTGATTTTTTTTCTTCTATTTTCTTACTGATGTTTGGAAAACCACCTCACATTTCCCAGGTAAAAATATTTTTTGGAGCATTCTCAGGATAATTCCATTCTGTCAAATCAGTTTTTAGCATAGATGCAAATGTACTCTCAGGAGCAGTACACTGCAAATCAAAAACAAAAACAGGAAAGGCCACTATTTCTTCTCAGATTAATAAAGAAGGGAACATTTCATTTTCTGATGAATAGCTTCTCACAATAAAAAGTAAGTGACTTTAATTTGCTCTTTGGAAAGACAGAAATAAATGTTGATTGTTTCTATTTGACAAAACATTTGAAACATGTTAATCTGGTAATATTGATGTAGGAACTTGTTAAGTATTCAGATGAAACAATTCTATCTGCATCTACTCATTCATAATGTTTAAGCTGAATCTGTTCAAATCTATATCTCTGCCTGTCTATCTATCTATCTATCTATCTATCTATCTATCTATTGATCTATCTAATTCTGTCCAAATCTATCTATCTATCTATCTATCTATCTATCTATCTATCTATCTATCTCAGACTATTCAGATCTGTCTATCTGCCTCTCTGTTGGTCTGTGTGTCTGCCTCCCTGCCTATCTATCTATCTATCTATCTATCTATCTATCTATCTATCTATCTATCTATCGTAGTCTGTTCATATCTATCTAGCTCTCTGTAGGTCTGTGTCTGTGTGTGTGTGTCTGTCTGTTTTCCTATCTATCTATCTATCTATCTAGCTAGCTAGTGAGATAGATAGACAGTTGTCTGTCTGTGTATCTGTCTATTAATCTACCTATCTATCTAGCTGTTTGTTGGTCTGTCTGTCTGTCTTTCTATCTAACTGCCTATCTATATTTGTCTATTCCTATCTATCTATCTCACGCACCACATTACTATATATCTATCATAGTCTGTTCATATCTCTCCATATATATATATATATATATATATATATATATATATATGCATATATACATATCTGTCTGTCTGTCCATATCAACCTCAGATTTTTCATATCATTCTCTTGGGAGTTGGTTCCATAGAGCAGCAGTTTGCAGGAAGAAGTTGGTCAACTGTAACTTACATCTCACAAATGGAATACAAAGTAAATGAAGGTGGTCTGCTACAACATGGTTAGCTATGAATGTTAGAATTGGCAGAACTAAGGAATGTACTTCAACTGAACACTTTTCATGAAAATAATGATAGTGACAGGATGTGAGAAAGGTATTGTAGGGAGGAAAATAATTTGTCATTCACAAAGATGTGGTACACTTTTGAACTCTATTGAGCTTGGAAAGGGAAGACTGGATAGCTCCTGCACATATATGGCAGCAATACTTCATGTTTGGCCTGATCTGGTTCTTGTAATGGTGGAGGATGCATGAGGATTCAGGTACTTATTGGAGCGGTACAAATTATTTTTCCAGCATCTTTAGCAATGGATCATATGTATGAACTCCATTTGAGGCTTGGGTTTTGTTTCAGGCCCAATAGGTGGTCAAGTCATGGGTTCTCCCTGAAAGAACATCCATTCATCATGATTGGTCACAATTCAGGATCTGATTGGTGAGGATAGAATGTTTGCTTGTTTGGCTTTTGTTTTGTTTTTTTCAATCTATTCATTTCTTTTTTTTATTTTTCTATAATTCATTTCACTCCTTTTTTCATCTAATCTACTCTTTTCCATATTAAATTAATTTTTGATCAATTTATTTATTTATTTTTTCTCATATGTAAATGGATTGCTCTACTATTTTAACAGTAGATTATACATATTGAAATATTGCAAGAGTTGGTTTTCAATTTGTGCCTGTCGATTGACATGTGCAAGAAACTCAGAGTTGCACCAAACAGTGAAGAACAAATAAATATTTATTATTATTATAAATTGTAGGTCTGTTATTTTACATCAAGCACTATTTTATTACCATTATCCTATCCCTATTTTACTATATTATATATATATATATATATATATATATATATATATATATATATATATATATATCATAAGTAGTAGCTCATTGCCTTGGGGAGATGTTTTCTAAATTTGGCAAGTTACTCTTTTTTAAAATATTTTTTTCTAGTTTCTAATGATGGAAAGTGAAAGCAAAGTTGAAATCAGTGGGGACAATATGGTGTAAATTTTGAAAGAAAAAAAAAATCTTTCCTCCATAAAAAGTAGACCCCCCACCCCATCTGCCTCCATGAATGTGAGAAACTAATGTGAAACCTCCATTTTTTAAAATCAAAAAGAACAATTAAATGTATAAAAGTGCATACTGTATCTGCAGGATATTATAGACCATTAAAACAGTTGGGAAATCACATGACAAATATGGTTGCTAAAGAAGATATTTGCAAGTAAATACTAGTTGATTTGGTGTATGAATTGTAACAAAAATGCATCTAATTTAGTTAGACTCTATTGAATTAAACCATTATTAATTATTATGATATATAATTAATAATATATAATTAATTATTGCAAACATTAAACCAAATAATAAATATAATTACATATCTAAACTTATATTTTTTATTTAGAATAGTTATATATATATATATATATATATATATATATATATATATATATATATATATATATATATTCCCTTTCTCTGCTGTGCACTGATAACATAGCGGTAGAGTCTCTGACTGATGCCAAATTGATCGAGTTTTGATACTGGCTTGTAGCAATCGGATGTCTAGCCACACTGATGAGTTGTGATACAGTGAAACAGGCTTGTGCGTGGATATGGATATATATATATATATATATATATATATATATATATATATATATTAAAACATTTTAAATCTATTGTTTTAATTATATATATATATATATATATATAAAATTAAAACAATAGATTTAAATCTATTGTTTTTTTATATATATATATATATATATATATATATATATATATATATATAATTAAAACAATAGATTTAAAGTGTTTTCATTTAAGATCCAACAAGAAAGATGCAGATTGGTGTTAAAATACATTTTCAAAATAGAATCATGTATTAAAGATACTAGCCCCTAGGCTATCCATACCCGCCATGGAGAAAGGTGAATTTTTGTATATTCATTTTATCATAAACACACCAGTGACCTAGAGAGCTCTATCCAGTTTGGAGAGTCTTGCATTATCAGCAATAATAGTGACTGTTTACAAATTCATGCTTTTCTCCCCACAGTGCTTGACTGAATTATTTTTCGAGAGCTAATATTTTCATCAGTGTGGCTAGACATCCAATCACTTCAAGCCAGAACATATATATATATATATATATATATATATATATATATATATATATATATATATAAAGTAAAGAAGTAGAGAATTCATAACTTTCCCAAGGGTATTAGCATGTAAGTGAATGTAATGGATTTGACTGGAATTCAAACTCGGCTCTCCAATTCCTCAGTCCAAGCTGCTCTCCATTACTCCACCGTGCCTCCCTACCTTTTATTTACAACAATTTATATTTGGACTGTTGTCCTCATATTTATTGTTGTTAGCACGATGTCTAGTTCTCATCCTCTATTTCCAAGGTTGGCAACTCATACCACCCCGCGGGCTGGATCATATTATAATGACGGGTCGCAGGCTGGACAAAGGCCATTAATGAAAAATTAAGGAAAATTACATATCCCTGTCAACCTAAATATTTAAAACTATAATGAAAATAAACACTGAGAAATCAGAAAAACAAAAGAAAATCTAAAATTAAAAAAACACCTAACTGGCAGATAGTCTAATTCGAAAGCCTCGTCTCTCATGTTAAAATTAGAGTCATTGGTAATCAAGCTCGCGGGTCAGTCAAAATGCCTTCGTGGACCGGATCCGGCCCATGGGCCGTAGGTTGCCAACCCTTGATTACTGCCAACCCTTGAAACTATTTCTTATTGTCCTAAAGGACAATGGCCTAGTGGATAAAGTGTTGGTTTGTGAATTTGGTGACATTGTGACTGTGAGTTCAATCCTTGGGTCAAGCAGTGTGTACTTGCACTCAGTGGAAATAGGTGATCAATAATTGAACAGTACTAAATATGAGAAATAGATGATTCCTCTAGTCATGAGCAGTGGAATGACAACAGTGTATGCACATAGGTTAAATAAATGTTTCAGTTCGGTATTCCCAGCTGGTTATTCAGATCAATATCCACCTGAGCGAAGCCAGATGGTATCCTTAGATATGGGCAGTGGAAGGAAATAAAGGCTTCAGTTGAGAATTCCTAGCTGGTTACTGAGATCAATGGCCTAGTGGATAAACAGTTGGTTTTTGTATTTGGTGACATTGTGACTGTGAGTTTAATTCCTTGGTCAAGCAGTATGTACTTGTATTCATTAGAAACGGGAAAGCAGTAACTGAACAGTATTAGTTAAAAATAAGAACTAGATAATATTCCTAGACATGAACAGTGAAATAAGAACATTTTACCCCCATAGATTAAATAAAGTGTTCAGTTCAGAATTCCTTGTAGTCTGCCCATTAGCTATATACATCTGAGGAAAGCCAGAAGGTACAATGGCCAAAAACTGGTGATAACAAAAACAAAGATGAATATAATAATCAGAATATATATATATATACACATGAGCAGTGGAAGGTCAACAGTCTAACCGAATAGGTTAAATAAAGGATTCAGCTCGGGATTCTCTACTGATCAGTATTCACCTGAGCGAGGCCAGATGGTATCCTTAGATATGGTCAATGGAAGGAAAACGGCCTAGCCCCATAGATTAAATAAAGGGTTCAGTTCAGAATTCTTAGCTGGTTACTCACATCAATGGCCTAGTGAATAAAGAGTTGATTTTTGAATTTGGTGACATTGTGACTGTGAGTTCAATCCCTGGGTCAAGCAGTATGTACTTGCATTCCGTGGAAACAGACGAGCAGTAACTGAACAGTATGAATTAAAATAAGAACTAGACAATATCATTAGACATTAGAAGTGGAACAAGAACAATGTATCCCTGTAGATTAAATAAAGTATTCAGTTCAGAATTCCCTGTAGGCAGCGCATTAGCAATATATATCTGAGGAATGCCAGAAGACACAATGGCCAAAAACTTGTGATACCAACAACAAAAATAAATACAATAGTCAGAATATAAATAGTGTAAATAAAAGATAGGAAGTTTTGGAGAGCCATGAACAATTATGTCATCCTAGAAATTCAAACAAACTTAAAACATCTAATTCAGAAATTTGAAAAATTTAATAAAAAATTTGATAGAAAATATTATTATTTGACCAAACATGTTTGAAAAAATATGTATATATACATAGACATGTTATTATTACATACATACCATAATATGCACCATAATAAGTAAGACTAAAAATAATAGATTTGTTATAAAGAGAAAAAAAGTCTGGGAGTGATTTTAGAAAGAAATGGAAAAATCTCTTCCTTTACCATCAGATTTAATACACAAGAATTTTTAAAAGCAGGTACAAACTATATGGGTTTTCAGTCACATTCATTATAATTATCTTCTTGAATCATGATATTTCCAGAAAATGCTTGTTGTCACAAATCTTAAGTAGGAGCACTCCGTGGAATTGTCAATTTCTAATTATGAATCTGTCTTTTAGTGTCTTTTCCACTTGAGAATTATTCCGGGTAAGAGTGTTTTTTAAACCATTATTTCTTTATTTTAGCACCAATTTTAATCACATTATTAGGTTATTTTTGTTTGTTTTTCTCATCATTGTTAAATTTTTCCAAAATATCCTTGGTGTTAAAAACTATCCTTTTTAAACCAAGCAAAAAATAATTTTGTAAAATATCCAAGATAAATTTTTAGGTTGGAAGTAATTTTGCAACACAATTTAAAGAAAAAAAAAAAAAAAAATTGGTCAAGATTACATTTTTATTTACATCATTTTTTGTCCAACGATTTAATTGGCCACTTTCCAGATACTTTTTTTTTTCCTGGATTTCTTCTTTTTTTTTTCCACAGAAATTTAGGGCTTCATTTTTCTTTTTTTTTTAGACCAATTTCATCGTAGCTTGAGGCAAACTGTTTATCGCTTCTCATCCTGACATCTTTAAGGTACTTGATAGTTGTCTTTCCATCTGTCAGGTTTGTAGCCATCCTCTTTATAATAAGGAAGTTCTCTAGCAGATGGATTGTACGGTATGAATATCACTCTGTTTGTAGGCAGCAGGGATGGAAGAATTTTCATCTTCTAAAGAAGAACAATAATTAGAAGTCCAAATAAAGCAAATTACGCAAATCACTGTTCTAGAGAAGATGATGAGAATATCGACAAAGCTATCGGTGTCATTTAGCCTCTTGGAGAAGCTGTCAATTAATATTACCAGGAATCTTTTTTATAATAATAATTGTAATAATAATAATAACATTAAGAAAATCCCAGGAAATCCATTATTATCTGAAATACAAAAGATTGTCTTAATGATGACTAATCACAAACTTAGAAAAAATATTTCAGACCAACATGTTTAATAATTTTCTAAGAAAAATCATTTACATAAGATCCTGCTTTTTACCTGGGAGGAAGAAATGAATTCCTACCTTTCCCAAGAGTATTAGTACATAAGTGAATGCAATGAACTCAATTGAAAATCAAACTCTATAGTCTCTGATTCCTCAATCTGAGCTCGTATTCATTACTCCACCATGTCTCCTTTCTTAAATACTGAAATTAATATCAACCAGCCTAGATGTTCTGTTAAAGAAAATTGTTCATTATTGTCATTCTTTTTTTTGTTAATAAATGCATGATAATAATGAATAAAATTAATTAACCAATTATAAATAATTATCACGATCATGATATTAAATGACTTGAATAGATTGTGTAGCTTCTGATCTTAACTGATTGTGGGAGTAAAAATGTACATGATGTGGTGACGAAAGAGAAAACAAAGTCTTGGGCAGCCTGCTCTTACATGAAGTCTGTCAGCATTCTGGATTTGAATTGATTGAGTTCCCATACAGTCACTGAAGTTAAGCAATGTCAAGCCTGGTCAGTACCTAAATGGGTGACTGCTTTGGAATACCAGGTGCTGTAAGCTTGGATATGCAGGGGATGTAATGGATAATGGCTTAGAATTGTTAATCAGAGAGATGAGTACCAATTCCAGTTGCATTCATTATATTCATTTATGCCATTCGGACAGGTACGGATCCACCTATTCTCCCACATCTATGGGTTAATTAATAAGACTTGTATCACTAAGTCATTATTATCTCAAAAAAAAATTCTTACAATCTAAAAAATATTTTCTTGCTTTAAATAACCTGCAAAGGGTTGATAAGCCATAAAAAATAAGTGAATCAATCAATCAATTAGATTGACTGATTGACAAGTTTGTTTCAGCTTATCAATCTTTAGCAGATTACTTAAAGCCAGAAAATATTCTCAGGATTTTTGGGAAATAATAATGATTTACTGATACAAATCTTAATATCTAATCCACAGCTAGGAGAAGAAGAAGTGAATTTCTACTTTTCCATGGTTATAGAGATGAATGTAAATATAACAAACCCAACTAAAACTAGAACTTGGTTCTTGGGGTCATATCCATCACACTACCCACACATCCATACTCACATCAGATGCTATTCCCAAGCAGTTATCCATATAAGTACTGACCAAGCTTTACATTGCTTAACTCTGAGGATCTAATGAGAATCTGTGTTTCAACAAGATATGCTTGTAAACCCTGTCATGATTATGAAAACCCACATTGCATAAAACTTTGAGTAGCTATGAGACTTCACTAAACTGCATGTACTACCATGGCTCACTTGTAGTCTTTCACAGAGTTTTGTGATTGCAATTCATCCATCATTTGTTATGAGAACATCTGCTTGTTGGATCTTATTTGCATTTGCAGTTTGGCAGGGAAGGAGAAAACCAAGTCTTGGAAAAAGTTTGTGTTCTTTCTGCAGTCTATCAAAAAAGAAAATCAGAACCAAGATTAGGGAGATTTTGGTAAGCCTGGAAATATGGCAATTGTTTGCCATTTCCTACCAGTCTCAACCAATGCCAACCTTTCTTACCCCAATCAAAGAACTCTAATTTGAACTGCTGGGAGCTTTTCTTTTTCATGTGCAAAGGTAGTAGTTGTGTGTTGGATACAAATTTTTGACACCTTTAGATTTACACTCCCCAGCAATTGTGACCTTTGACTTGTGAGGCTTTTTTAGAATTACAACCCCAGACTTTTTCATTATTTTGGATTTGAACTTCTCCATTGCTATTTTCTCCCCATATGATTTGTCTTATTGAATTAAGAGGAGCTATAGTAAATATTTGCTGATTAGTAACTTATCTGACTTTAAGCAGTTAAGCATTTCTGCACATGTGCAGAAGTAGTTGGGGAGTATTCCAGCTATGTACTAAAACATCAATTGTAAGAAGACAAGAAATAGGACATGAACGGTGTGGGTTCATCAAAGACACTGGAACAAGTAATGCAATAATTATCGAAAATGACATCAGAATGAGCAATACAAATGCGCAAGGATGCATACGTATATTTTATAGATTATACAAAAGCATCTGATAAAGTACATCACAAAGAACTGTTGGAGCTGCTAGATAACCTTTGACCTATTTGGGGAGGATACTAGAATAATCCAGAACCTATACTAGCAGCAAATCTGCTGCTTTTTCTTTTCGAATATTAATTCAGCAGATATACAAAAATAGAAAGGGGTGTAAGATAAGGATGCATGTTCTCACTGGACTTATTCAACCTATACAGCAGGACAATTCAAAGTCCTACCAAGATTCCTTATTGGCAGTCACAATCTTAAAAACATAAGATATACAGATGAGACGGTCTTGATACCAGACATATGAAGGGAACTACAAGAACATCTACAGAGGGCAGTAAAGGAAATCACGAAGAAAGGACTAAACATCAGTTGCAAGAAAAGAGAAGACCTGGTGATTAGCAAAAGCTACAGAGCAACATGCAAATTGGAGATACCAAAATCAAATAAATAGTGCTGCAGACTCTTCATTTTCCAGCCTTGATAGAGTTCAGAAGAATCTTCACAAAATTATAGTTGGTCAAGTCATAAGGCAAAAGTTGTAGATGAAAATGATAAAACTGAAATGCAAAAATGAATTATCTCCGTTAAGCAAGAAATGTGAAGTTGGACAAGATTTAAGACACCTGCTGCTATACATCGATAATAAAATGGGCATTCCTTTACATAATATTTGCTTAGGTACACGCGGATACGCACACACAGAGCCCCCCTACACACACACACAAACATGAGAGAACAACTTTATAAATATTTGATTTTTCATGTTTTGAACAGAAATATACACTTACACAAACTCTGAGATTCATTTGTTAGATACTTACTATTGCTTATTCTTTGAATATATTAAATGATAGATATGCAGACATTTGTAAAATATTATTCTCTCTCTCTCTCTCTCTTTCTTTATATATATATATATATATATATATATATATATATATATATATATATATATATACCGGGTGGGTTAGGGCAAAATTGTCCAAATCATATCACAGCATGGGATAATTCTCCACACTAGAAAATATTTAATAGCTAAAAAAAACACTAAACCAATTGTGTTTCTTTTTTGTAGGTTTTCAGATAAGACATTTAGCCATTTTGATATCATTTTTTATAAGAATCACTGAAAAACACTCTGATTTATTCAGATACACAGAGAACAGGATAAAATCATTTTGTATCAGACCCACTATCTTCTCAACTGAGCAATGGTGAGAGGAAAAAGATCATTCAGGCCTTCAGTAATGGTACCAAAATTCATAATCTGGCTTCCATCTTCAAAGTTCATTCAAGAACCATCAAGAGAATGGTAAATAAGTTTAAAAAAGAAGGGACAATAGAGAGGAAAACTGAATCAGGAGTTCACAGCACGAAGAGGGATCATCATTTCAACTTTGAGCTAAATAAATTCTTAGTGTTGAAAGTAGATTCCAATAGTGTTATAAAAGTCTTGGAGAATTCCAGTAAGATATCTTTAATCATTTATAAGATACAACGGTTCAAAGCTTTAACTAACAATAGAACAATTTTGCTGTTGCATGATTTAAACAGTTTTGCTGTTACACCTGGTATATATATATATATATATATATATATATATATATATATATATATATATATATATATATATATATATGTAGCAGGAATTCTTTTTTGAACATGTTTGTTGAAAATACCAACAAAATATATCTGTGTCATTTTTTATGGATTTTTTTTTCCAGCTAAGGTGTTTTATGTCAGAATTCATTTACACAATTACAGAGTACATCCATTTTCATAGCACTGTCTAAGGAGCCAGGTGCAAACGAATATGAATTTCATCAGGCAACCAGCCCAATGAGCCATATAACAAAACTTAGCCAGATTTTGATGAATACAGTATGCGGTAGAATTAGACTGGAAATACAAAAAGAACAGTATGAGTTCATTAAAGATACTAGAATAAGCAGTGCAACATTTAAACTCAGAATGACATCAGAAAGATCGATATCAGTACAGAAGGATGTGTACCTGTGTTTTATAGATTATGCAAAAGCATTTGATAATATTTGTTACAAGGAACAGTTGTGACTGCTAGGTAACCTTGACATATCTGGGAACAATATTAAAATAATCCAGCATAATGTCTGCATGCAGATAGAAAATGAATTCAGTAAATATACAAAAATAGAAAGAGTATAAGACAAGAATATGTCTTCTCACCGGATTTAATCAATGTATACAACCTGGACAATTCTGAGAGAATTAGGTCCTACCTGGAATGATGGCCTTAATTGTGATAACATGAGATATGCATATGATGCAGTGTTGATAGCAGGACACTACAAGAACTCCTACAGAAGGTAGTGAAGGAAAGCAAGAAGAAAGGACTAAACATCAATTGCAAAAAGACAGATTCTAGGGTTGTCAGCAAAAGGGAGAGTTGAACATGCAAGTTGAAGATAACAAAATCTAACAATATAACAATTTATATATTTTTGAAGTGTTTCATAAGTGGACAGAAAGTGTAACACTGAAATCTGAAGGTGTACAGGTATAGTGCAAGATGCCTTCTAAAAGCTAAGCAAATATTAAGAAACATTAAAATTTCATTATAAGTAAAGAAAAGTGTATTGAACTGTTATGCAATATCAGTCTTTCTATATGGCAAAGAATGTGGGACAATTTCCTCCCAGCTGAAGAAAGACTTGAAATGTGGTTCAACAGAAAGATGCTGAAAATACTATGGGCAAAACATGTAAGCAATAAATTTTTGAGAAAATGGACACTTATCTTAACATCAGAAAAAGATAGTTGAAATTCCTAGGGCACCTGATGAGGAAAGAGGGCTTGGAATATTTGATATTCAGTGGATATATTGAAGGCAAGTGGAGCAGAGGAAAACAATGTAAAAATAACCTTCCAAGAGAACTTGAGTAAATGGTTGAAGGAACAAGGATTAGGAGATATAACAAAAAGACAAATTTTCTTAAGAGCTACAAAGGACAGGAAATTGTGGAGAGCCATGATCAGAAATGTCCTGAACAAACACGGTACATAGGAGAATGAGCTTGGGTAAATGGATGGTGGAACAAGGTTTACGAGAAATAACAATAATACAAAATTTATTAAGATTTACAAAGGACAGGAAATTGTGGAGAGCCATGATCGCTTATGTCGTGAAGAGACACAGCACATAGAAGAAGAATGATCTCGAGTAAATCAATGGTGGAACAAGGTTTAGGAGAAATAATAAAAAGACAAAATTTATTAAGAATGACAAAGGACAGGAAATTGTGGAGAGCCATGATCACCAAATGTCTTGAAGGGACATGGCATATAAAAGAAGAAGAAACTTTTCAAAATTATTTTCTTATTAATCAGTGTATTTTCAAATGTCGTAAGAGTTGATAAGAAGAATTACATGTTTAGTCAGGACAGGAAAATGTATTTGACTAATTCCAACATTCTCTAGTTTGCTGGAATCAATTTCAAATTACTTATATGTGATGTTGTTTACAATGGTCAAACTGAACTTTTTGAAATTGTTCAAATCATGCAACAGCAAAAATGTCCAATTGTTAGATTAAGCTTTGAACCTTTGTATCTTAGAAATGATTAAAGATATCTTACCGGAATTCTCCAAGACTTTTATAACGCTATTGGAATCTGTTTTGGACGATAAGAATGTAATTAGCTATCGATCTTTCTGATGTCATTCTGAGTTTAAATGTTGCACTGCTTATTCTAGTATCTTTAATGAACTCATACTGTTCTTTTTGTATTTCCAGTCTAATTCTACCGCATATGTATTCATCAAAATCTGGCTAAGTTTTGTTATATGGCTCATTGGGCTGGTTGCCTGATGAAATTCATATTCGTTTGCACCTGGCTCCTTAGACAGCGCTATGAAAATGGATGTACTCTGTAATTGTGTAAATGAATTCTGACATAAAACACCTTAGCTGGAAAAAAAATCCATAAAAAATGACACAGATATATTTTGTTGGTATTTTTCAACAAACATGTTCAAAAAGAATTCCTGCTACCTAAGTACACCTGCTGCATATTATATAAATATATATAAATATATATATATATATATATATATATATATATACCAGGTGTAACAGCAAAACTGATTAAATCATGCAACAGCAAAATTGTTCTATTGCTAGTTAAAGCTTTGAACCGTTGTATCTTATAAAGGATTAAAGATATCTTACTGGAATTCTCCAAGATTTTTATAACACTATTGGACTCTACTTTCAACAGTAAGAATTTATTTAGCTCTAAGTTAAAATGATGATCCCTCTTTGTTGTGACCTCCTGATCCAGTTTTCCTCTCTACTGTTCCCGCTTTTTTAAACTTATTCACCGTTCTCTTGATTGTTCTTGAATGGACTTTGAAGATGGAAGCCAGAGTATAAATGTTGGTACCATTACTAAAGACCTGAAAGATTTTTTCCTCTCACCATTGCTCATTTGGGAAGACAATGGAGCTGACACAAAATGATTTTAACCTGTTCTCTTTCGAGCTGAATAACTCAAAGGGTTTTTCTGTGATTCTTACAACAAATAATATCAAGATGGCTAAATGTCTTATCTGAAAACCTGGAAAAAAGAAATAATTAGTTTAGTGTTTTTTACATATTAAACATTTTGTGGGATGGACAGTTATGCTGCTAGACCTGGTATATGTATATACACACACACACAGACAGACAGACAGACACACACACACACACACACTTATATATATATATATTATTATTTGGGGAATTAAGACTAATCATATAGTAATTCGTTGAGCCTAAAATAATCCTCAACAGAATGCAGAAAGCACTGGACGCCTGTTTTGTCCTATCTGGGACTCATCATCAGTGTGCATCCACTACCAAGAATCAAACCTGGACCATTTTGATACAATGCAAATGTCATACCAACTGTACCATGGGCCTCAGTTCCAAAGAAGACACAAACTAGACTCAATATAGCACTACTACTCACCTAGTTCCACAGCGATACTCATCCAAGTATTCAGATAACCTTGGAACAGTCCCCTAAGAGCCATGACTTAGTCATTCCATCGCAGAGCATTAGCTGGTTCTAGCAAAGATATACAAGTGATTATTTTGGAGATTTAGACTAATCATATAGTAATTCATTGAGCCTAGAATAACCCTCAACAGAATGCAGAAAGCACTGGACGACTGTTTTGTCCTATCTGGAACTCATCAACAGTGTGCATCCGAGGTTAACTGAATACTTGGATGAGTATCGCTGTGTAACTGAGTGAGTAGTAGCGCTATATTGAGTCTAGTTTGTGTCTTCTTCATCACTGAGGCCTCTGGTACAGTTGGTATGATGTTTGCATTGTATCAAAACAGTCCAGGTTCAATTCTTGGTAGTGGATGCACACTGCTGATGAGTTCTGGATAGGACAAAACAGCTGTCCAGTGCATTCTGTTGAGGATTATTCTAGGCTTGACAAATTATTATATATATATATATATATATATATATATATATATATATATATATATATATATATATATGTGTATGATACATTTAAAATCATAAATTAGATATATTATATAATATTTACATCATTCAGACTGATGTCCTCATTTTTGCTTACCATATTCACAATGTTTCATGACATTATTGTTTTTTTTTACAGTAAGTTCCATCCTGGACAAGGTTCTTTGACCACTCAAGGTACAGGGTTTCATCAAGGTGTAGTTTATATGAATAGGAGGGGAAAATTAACTCTAGACTTAACAGGGTAAGATTCTAGTGATTGGGGAAGCATCCTCTTGGGAATCTGTTCCATATGTCATCTGTTCACAGGAAGAAGCTGTTTGAGTAGAACTTACTTCTTGCTGATAGAATACAGAGGGAATGAGGGTGGTTTGATATGTTGATACTATGTAAGTGGCATATATATATATATATATATATATATATATATATATATATATATATATATATTATTTCTAAAATTCTAACATATATGTTATAAAATAACTACAAAAATAACCATTTTGTTTCAACACTTCTGGTGTCTTATCAAGTGATGGTGTTGAATGGAGAATTTATGTTATAATTTTTGAATAAATAATTATATTTGCTCTACTCCATACTGAGCACTCTTTTCAGAATAGTATCTTTTGGTTGTTGGAATTTATTCTGTATACACCAATCCTATACTTTTATATATATATATATATATATATATATATATATATATATATATATATAATCGACTCTCCCGTCGAGATTCGACGTATGAGGTCAAGTAGATCAGTTTTCGAAACCGACAGCCCGACACCGGCACATGAGATTTGATTATAGTGATGAAGGCCTCGTGCAGGACCATCCACATTTTTGATATATATATATATTTAAATACATATATATATATATATATATATATATGTGTGTGTGTGTGTGTGTGTGTGTGTGTGTGTGTGTATATGTATTTAAAAATATATAGATGTATTTAAATTACATATATAGTATGTGTGTAATTTATTATACAAAAATACTTATGTATTGTTTGTTTAATAAGTATGTAAGTATGCATTTGATATATATATATATATATATATATATATATATATATATATATATATATATATACATAAACTGATTTCTTGCATAACACAAATGTATTATACATAAATTTATTTATAAAAACATGAATAATATATATATTCATATTATATATATATGCACAATTTTACAAACACATGCACACACACACGAACACATATATATCTACACACACGCATGCACATTTGCATATATGAATGACTTTTGAAATGTGTGAATTTATATATGAGTAATAATAGATATTAATATAATATATAAAATGCACAGCAATTTATAATATATATATATATATATATATATATATATATATATATATATATTATAATCCAATATAAATATATATATATATCAGAAGAGACATGTGTGAAGTGTGCGATGTCAATCTAAATAAATACATAAATAATTGGTATGTGTTTGGTTTTTGTTGAATTATTCTCTAGCGTAAGGCTGATAAACATCAGTTCCTGTTTGGTGGGCGGAATCTATCTGCAATATTCATGGAGAATTGTCAAAGACTATCAGGCTTTTTTGCAAACACTTGGTGAAACGTATAATTTTGCTTCTTTGCAGAAGTCAATGATGCGTGCTTCCTCTCTTGATTATTTTCACTGTTTCTCAATCTCCATCTCTTTTTCCCTTTCTCTCTCAATGTATTTCTCTCTATTCTTTATTTCTCTTTCTCTACCTTTCTCATGACTGTTCCTCTTATCTTTCTTTCTCTCTTTCTTTCATGCATTCATTCCTTTTTCCTTTCCTTCTTTTAATGTTTTTTCTCGTCTCATTTTCTTCCTTTTCTTTATTTTCTTTCTTTCTCTCTGCAGTTTTTCATTCTTTCTTTTTTTTAATCTTTCTTTCCCACATTCATTCCTTTTTTCCTTTCCTTTGTTTTTAGTTTTTTTTCATTTTTTACAATCATTTTTCCTCATTTGTTTTTTTTTTCACCCATATTCTTTCATCTTCCTCTCTTTTTTCTACTTTGTACATTTTTTACAGGTACATTTTCTTCCTTTTTTTGTTTTTGGTTTTACATTTCTTTTTTATAGTCTCTTTTCTTTGTTCCTTTTTTTCTTTCTTTCTTTTTTCTTTCCCTCATTTTCCTTTCTTCTTTTTTTCATGCATTATTTACTTTTTCCTTTCTTTTATGTTTTATATTTTCTTTTTTAATCTCTTTTTTTTCTTTCATTCTTTAATTTTTAATACACTTTTTCTTTTGTACTTTTTCTTTCTTTCTTTCTCTCTTTCTTTTATTGTTTCTTTCTTTCTTCATGCATTGTATACCTGTTCCTTTCTTTCTTTTCTGCATGTTACTTTTCTTTTGCAATCCCATTTCCTCTCATCCACGCCTTTCCTTAGCAACATAGTATGTGCCTTACCATGGCTACATACAGTTTCCACCCAAGGCTATAGAATCCATTCTTTCTTACTATTTAACCATAGATGGAGGGAGAAGAGCTGGATTCATACCTTTCTTCAGGTATTAGCACATAAGTGAATTTAATAAATCAACTGGAGTTTGAACTCTGATTTCCAATTTCTCAATTCAAGCTGCAATTCAGTTACTTTAAATTATTTGTTGCAATTAAGTGATAATTGCTTTCAATTAAAGAGATGTTTGTATAAAAATGTAGACATTGTTGATCAAATTTTAACAAAATACATTAATGGCCAAATCATTCAAAATGTTCATTTAAAATAGTACACATTGTAGATAGTCTCAGTTGCAAATATCACTTAATATATCTTTTGGAGGTGTTCTCTTCATTTATAATATATAATTGCACAGCTATAATCCATCCTTATAACACAACCTTTGTTTTTAAAATATCTCCATGAGAAAAATGCATTTATATTATTCAAATATTATTAACTTTTAACAATGTAATTGTATATAAGTGCTAAATATACAATAATACATTGAGACACTATTGAGTCTTAAACTCACCCCTGACCTCAAATTGTTGTATGTACAACAAATAGAAAAACAAAAAAAGAAATGAATAGATTGAAAAAAAAACAAAAACAAACAAACTTGCCAGTCAGATCCTGAATTGTGACCAATTATGATGAATGGATGTTCATTCAGGGAGAACCCATGACTTGACCACCTATTGGTCCTTAAACAAAACCCAAGTCTCAAATGGAGTTCATACATATGATCCACTGCTAAAGATGCAGGAAAAATGGTCAGCTCCCTGTACTGCTGCAGTAAGTACCTAAACACCTCATGCTAACTTCTTACATGCTTACAAGAGTTGGATTAGGCTGATAATGGGGTACTATTGTCATATTTGGGCAGGAGCTGCCCAGTCCTCACTTTCCAGTCTCAACAGTCTTCAAAAGCATCTCCGAATCCTTGTCGATGACAAATTATTTTCCACCCTCTAACCTTTCTCTTGTGGAATAACACAGTAATTCCACCTACATTTTACGCACGTGCGAGTTTTCCTCCTTTCCTTCCACACTTGTGTGTGTGTGCGCACGCGCGCATGCAGATTGCACCCCTTCCTCTCTCGTTAAGCCAGACATAGCAGTAAACAGCCTTTTTGGCTGGCGTGAGGAAGGTTGCTTACTAGCTGCTCCTGATAATGTCTAAAATCAGAATTTGAATTTTTTTCCCGCGCGTTTTCCTGACATCACCGATGATCAGCGTTTCCAACTCAGTAGCGGCCTGATCTTCAAGCTAGACGGTTCACTCATTTATTCCGCGTCCCTAACCCATACACGGGTTGGAATATCTTATTCCTAACTAACCAAAATTTCAACATGTTGATATTACACTTTTTCCAAGACTTATCCCGGTCTTGAAGCAACAGCTTGTTGAACCTTTTCTCCGTTTTCAACTAGAAAATGTCGAGTTCCTACGACACCGTCGTCAATATATATTTTTCCAGGACAACTTCTCGTCTTGATGCGAACAACTTTCGAACTTTCCTCTATTCACTACCAGAGTTCTACAACACGGTCGCTCTCACACCATTCCAAGACTCAACCTCATCTTGATGCAAACAACTCTGAATTCTTCTCAATGAAAGTTGATAATCTGTTCATACACCTTTGAACCTTCTAACTACTTTGAGCCAGTACCAAAAAAATATTACATTACACTCACACTACCAAACTTCACAGTGAGTACTTTTCCTATTTGTGTATACATACACCTTGCTTTTAACAAATCATTTTTCCAGAACTTTTTTTCTGATGATCTATCTTGGTTTTCTATTTTGGCGCGGAACACAGACATTCCTTCAGTGACTACTTGTCATGACATTTTTTCATTAATTTCTAAGATCCAGTAACTTCACTGATGGTCTCAACTGACGAGACAACTTACTTGTTTAAATATAATAAAATTTCATTTATGTTTTTCAACCAGACTCATTTTGTCATTTAATTCCGGATATCTACTTGTATTATATTTATGCACTTGTTGAATGACCCCTTTTCCTCACTAAGTTCACTCACTCAATATTTTTACTTTGTTTGTGGATTCTGTAGTCATAAGTAGTGTTTGGCACAAGGCCACTTTTTAATAAACCAGCACTGCACGCTACCGGGTCTGCAACACTCTCACAGGCAAGCCTAACACTGCTGGATCCCAACTTCCATGAAAAGTGCTCAGAAGAATTACATTCCTTGGTTTTGTCAGTTCTAACCTTCATGACTTGGACTCATCATGCCACACACATTGTAGCAAACCACCCACATTCTCTCGGTATTCCATCAGTGAGAAATAAGTTCCACTTGAACAGTTTCGCCTCACAAGCCACTGGTCTCTGGAACAGACTTTCAAGAGGTTGTTTCCCTGATCACTACAGTCTTAACCTGTTCGAGTCTAGAGTTAACCATTTCTTTCCACTTCTTTTCATATAAACTACCCTTTAACATAAACCTTTACTTCAAGTGACCCCTGGGGCTTGTACAGGGTGAAGTGTACTGTAAAAAAAGAATGTATATCAAGAAGACCCATGTTACACCTCTCTGACCATAGTTGAATTAGAACTCATTTAAACACCTGGAAACATACCATACTCCATCCACAACATCAGTCAATTATGTGCCATGCGTGATACATGCTTAGGCAATCATGTATCTTTCGATACATGACTGATGAGGCAGATTTTTTTCCCGCAGGAGGTTGCCATTTATTTCTACGGTAGATCAATTGCCATCCAAGGGTATTAGCATGTAAGTGAATGTAATGGATTCAACTGAAATTCAAACTTGGCTCTTGGGTTCCTCAATTCAAGCTGCTAACTATTACTCCACTGTACCTCAAAGTATGTTTCTTTAAACAATATAATGTTAACCTGTTGAAGCCTAGGGCTAACTGTTATCTTCCCCACTTATCCACATCAACTGTACCATTTACTTTGTAACCTTTCCTGGGCCTTGTGCCTTACTCTAAAAAGAAAAAAATACAATGTATCCTCAAATGTACAGATCTTGTGTTTTTTGTACCAGCAATAGTTTTTAATTGAAAAATAATTGCTTTTGCAGTAAGAAATAAATTAACTTATCACCATTTGATGGCATTTCATTGTGATGTTAAGATGATAAACTATTTCTGCTTGAAGTATAATAATAATTCTTATGAAGGCAGTCCCGAAAATGTACATAAGATTCATGAAAAGAAAATTTGGTTATTTTCCTGAAAGTTAATTATAATATACATGCGGGATGAGAAAAAGAATTATTATTGATATCAACTAACATGTCTCTGGCAGTCATATGACTTTTCTCTTCTATTGAGGTTTGAAGATAATTTGACGCTGGTGACTCAGTCTCTCAGTGATGCGAATTAATCCTTTTGAACACTTTTATATATGTGATATTTATAGATAGATAGATATATATGAACAACCTGAGGGACAGATAGATAGATATAAGGATAAGAACTGACAGATAGATAGATAGATAGATAGATAGATAGATAGATAGATAGATAGATAGATAGTGAGAAACAGGCAGACGCAGGCAGACCGGCAATCAGAATGTTATAGTTATGTTACAAGATGAGATCTTGCCCTGCTTCGATAAACGGAAGTTACCATCATGAGTCCACGACTCAAAATGAAAACTGCACGTCTATGCATAGGCTCGACGCAGATACTTCCATTTGGGATAAACTAAAAAAAATGAAAGAATTAAATCAACCAATCAGACCGTCTCCCGTGTAGTCAAAAAATTGCCATTTGGAGCCGATAGGCATGTATAAGTTCAACACTGGAAAGTCAAAAGGGGGTCCCATTCAACGGAGGAGGCAGAAGGGTCACGTCACTCGCTCCTGACACACTGGCTCGGCAACGAACAAAGCATGTGACTGCTGCTGCTAATGAACTCTCATCCGACACTTTGTCAAAGGGTACCTTTCCCCTTCCATAAGTCAAGTTAACTCCACGAACTTTACTTGCCACTACCATAGACACTCAACTTCTTAAATACGAACCTTTTACTTGTTCTTATTTTCCTCACTAAAAAGACTATAAAATATATCTACAGTCTTTCTTGTTCTTTCGATTCTGAATTTCATTGTTTGCAACCAAACGTAGTATTTCGCCCACATTGTTTTCACATCGCCCATGTAACTAAATAAGGAATATAACAGTTAGATATGAAAAAACTGATAGATTGTTAAATATGAAGAGACAGACAGATAGAGAGATAGATAGCTAGATAGATAAAACGGTGATAACTAGCTGGTTTGATAGAACTGGGTAGACCAAGATAGATAGATAGATAGATAGATAGATAGATAGCAACAAACACACATTCAGGCAATCAGAATCAGTTAGATATGAACAAACTGATAGACAGATAGATAGATAATGAACAAACTGAAAGATAGATAGATAGATAGATAGATAGATAGATAGATAGATAGATAGATAGATAGATAGATAGATATGAACAAACTGAGAGATAGATATGAAGAGACAGACATGCATACAGATAGATAAATAGATAATGAACAAACTAATAGATAGATAGATAGATAGATAGATAGATAGATAGATAGATAGACTGAAGTAAATCTATGGATAGAGAAATAACTAAAGGAAGAAAGAGAGATAGACTAAGGTAGTAATTATCTGTGAGGTTAACTTAAAAACTCCAGGCTTCAGTATTCTATTCATGCAACAATAAAAGTGAATTAACATCCAATTTCTAGACATGTGTCAATTAATGTCTATTATAAAGTTTATTCTTTATGATGTAAGTGTTTAATTAACTTTCAGGCAATAATTATCGATAACATTATCAAACATGAATTTTATAAATTTTTCCTCATCTTGTATTTTTGATTGAAATATTTATCCTTCAATTATATATTGTTATAAACTTAACAATGATCATCATGTATATTTTTTTCTCTTAGAAAAATACAGTTTCCTCCTTTATGTCAGTGAATGCTGGACAATCTCATCACAGAGGAAAAAGAGACTTGAAGCAACAGAAATGTGGATCTATACAACCATAGATTGAACATGTGAGCAATGAGGAAGTTTTAGAGAAAATGGAAACAAAAAGGACACTTATACTTAACAGAATAGAAAGGAAGAAACGGTTGAAATTTCTGGAGCACATAATGAGGAAAGGGGGCTTGGGACATTTGATACTCATAGGACAGATTGAAGACAAGTGTAGCAGAAGAAAACAATGAATAACCCCCCTAGATAACTGAAGTAAATAGATGGCAGAACAGGGTTTAGGAGAGATAACAAAAATGCAAAATTTATTAAGTTTTACAAAGGACAGGAAATTGGGGAGAGCCATGATCGCCTCCATCTATTTTTAAGGTAATAAGTGACAGTAAGCTAAGCAAAGTATTGAGGAAAATTTCAATAGAAACAAAGACAAGAGTACTGAACTGTTACATAATATCTGTCCTCCTCTATGGCAGTGAATGCTGGACAATCACATCATAGATGAAGATAAGATTGGCAATAAAAGAAATGTGCTTCTACAAAATGATGCTAGGAATTCTCTGAACTCACTGAAAAAGTTTTAGAGAAAATAGAATTAAAAAATACAATCATACTTAACAGAAAAGAAAGAATGAAACAGTTGAAATTTCTGGTGCACAAAATGAGGAAAGAGGGCTCAGTAAATATGATACTCACAAGACAGATTGAAGGCAAGACGGACAGAAGAAAACAAAAGATAACCTACCTAGCAAGCTTGAGTAAATGGATGGCAGAACAGTGTTTAAGATTGATAACAGAAAGATAAAATTTATTAAGATCTACAAAGTTGTGGAAATTGTGGAGAGCCATGATCGCCTGAAAGGACATAGAAGAAGATTGTCTTTGTACATTGACAGACAAGAAATGGAGGGAACTTTAGCACAACTATAAGAGAGATTTTTGTCTGAATTTCTGAGATGAGTTGTCATTATTTACACTATTTTATATTCGGATTATTCTCCTCATCTTTGTTTTTATCCATTTCGGCCGCTGTGCACTCTGAAAGAGTCAGCACTTATGTTAGGCCATAAGGACCTTCTTAGTAGGCATAGCATAGATATAAATACAATATGGGAGCCACTAATAAAGAAAGAAGGACAAAATAACAATAAGTCTTCAACCAGAGTAGTAGCAACAGCAGCAGCAGTCAAAACATGACAGCCACCAGTATCAGCAGCAACTGCAGCCTAATCAGCAGCCAAGGTTAGGTTTAAGGGTCTACATTTACTCCAATAAATTGTGCTAAGTGACAATGTGGGTAAAAGCAGTAATTTTGAATTTGGTGACATAGTGATTGTGAGTTCAGTCCCTAGATCAGCCAGTGTGTACTTGCACTCAGTGGAAATGGGTGATCAGTCACTGAACAGTACTAAATAAAAATAAAAATTAGACGATATACATGAGCAGTGGAACAAGAACAGTTTACCCCCATAGTTTAAATAAAGGGTTCAGCTCATAATTCCCTGTAGATTACTCAGATTAATATATAAACAAGGAAGAGCACGTTGAAATGTTGTGATAAGGAAGGAAAATGAAGACTATGGTCTGAATATAAACAGTGTATGATATTTGTAAATTATTCTCTTGAAAAAATGACATATATCTGAGTATATACCATTTAATAATGTTTCATTATCTTAAGTATTTAAGATTCAATTCATAAAGCAATGTATTTATAATTTTCAAAGATACTCTTTTTCTACATGTATGCGTGTGTGTGTGTGTGCACAGTAGGGAAGCATATATGAGTTAGTATGTACACATGAGCAAACACAGTCATAAATATTAGATCATTGCAAAAGTTAGTGCCTGATTAGAAAATTAAAAATAAAATTTTGCATACTCAAAAAAAAAAACATTTATTAATCAAGTACATCATCTCCATTGATTTTAACAACTGTTTCCCATCATTCTACAAGCATGTTGATGCCATATTTTAAGAAACCTTATGTTTTTTTGTTGGGAAAAGTTTGTGAGGTAGTTTTCAACTGACTGTATGAAGTCAAATTCTTGTTCTTTAAAGTATTCTGTAGAGACTAGAATATATGAAAATTTGAAAGATCCAAGCCAGGAGAATACAGTAGGTGCTGGAGTGTGCTAGTGCTGGGTACTAGAGGGTGATGGAGAGTATGTAAATATAAATGTGGACATTGAAGTCAACACCCAGAGGCAACAGTCTGTTATAAGCATGAAACAGACTGTTGAACAGACTGTTGCCTCTGGGTTTTTGACTTCAGTGTCCACTTTTATATATATATATATATATAATGCTCTATAAATTTACATTGAGCACTATTTTGTAAAAATAAAAATATCTATAAGAACACTGGATTATGTATCTTACTATTCTTTTTTTTTATATATATATATATATATATATATATATATATATATATATATATAAAAAAAAAGAAAACAATATGCATATATATATTCATTTTAAAAAAATTTGAAACTACAAATACCGTTCACCCTCCCCTGACCACTGCCTCATTCCTTTTGTTTGACTGAAACATTGAAAAATATAAATTCCATATTAGTTTTTCTACTTTTTTATAGCTTTCACAGTTAAGTTTCTATTTCTTACACAAACTCAGTCTATACCAAGGTTGAATAAGACTGATAAATTATATTTTCATTGGCTGAAATAAGCTTATTCCCCATATGAGGTGATTTGGGATTTCATTGTGTATTAATATATATATATATATATATATATATATATATATATATATATATATATATAAGATATTGTGACATATAATTTTTGTATAACAACAAAGATAGAGAATGCTACTTTGATTAAAAGAGAAAATAATCCACTGAGAGGAAAATGTCTGGAAAGTTCTTTGATTACTAGTTCAGCCATGATAAATTTGCATCCAGACTCTTACAATATATCACCATTCTTGGTAGCTTTTTTATTGTCACAGTGTGGGATATTCAGGGATAATGGTGATGGAGAATAAAAGAAAAAGAATACAGATGAATTTGTCTAAATTGAGAAAAAAAATATTCTTTCAAAAAGTTTGGAACTACCAGCATCTCTTATTTTGTGCGCATATATAGATGTGGCAATGTTAACAAAGCACAGTTCAATGAAATCCTAACAGATGAAATGCATCATAAAACCTTTCCAGTTTTTCATATTTTTATATATATATATATATATATATATATATATATATATATATATATATACACACATGTATCAGAATAAAAAGAAAGAACAGTCAGATTTATAATCCACAGTTTTTTAGCCTTTATTTTTAAAACCAGTGCTCGATACACAGTAGAGCATAATATTATAATATTATTATTTAAAAATATGTATTCAAAAGACACAAAAATGAAATTTTAAGTAAATACTTAAACTAGAATAAAAAAAAATAGTGATCCAGAAAAAAGAATAAACAATAGTAGGGATCTTATAAATTGTCCATTGAATAATAAATGATTCCCAGAATCTATAGTTTACCAATGTACTATTTCATCTATTGAGAATCCTAATATTAAAAAAAATTTATATTGGTAGCACTAAAAATAATTTTAAATTAAGGTGGCGCCAACATCTATCTTCCTTTGAAAATATGTATCATAACCAAATATCTCTGTCGAAATATTTTTGGCATTTAAAAGAAACAAATAAAACACTCATAGTAAAATGGAAATTGTTAAAAAAAACGAGAATTTCTAGGTCTTTAAATGACCCATGTCCTTTGTTGCTACATGAAAAGTTATATATTATTAAGTTTCTAAAAAATAAAGATTTATTAAATCAACGAAAAGAAATAACTTTTTGTAGACACTGCATTATGTTTACTTTAAAATGTAATTAATTAAAAAAATTTCATAATTATATGTCTATTATTTAATCACAAATAAGAAAGTAAAAAAATGTGTAATTAAATTCCTAAATTTTAAATCTTAATCTTAACAATACCATATCTAGTATACTAATAAATATAATAAATATAGTATTTTAGATCTTTATAAATAAAAATATAAATATATAAAATAGGATGTAATCATATTTAGAGCCCCTTTATGACAATTCCAATGTTTTTTATATAATAAATAAATAAATACAAATGGCAATGTATCATAGTATATCTTGTGTATGTCCCTAACAAAAGCAGGCAGAATAACATCCTCATATAAGAAAGCCAGAATCAACAAGCAGAAATTACAAACACCTAACCCTTAACCTACATTTATACTTTGCCATCTAAAATTAGACTTAAAATTTGGTAGTCCTTTTCCCCCTCCAACTTAAACTATATATATATAGGAAAACAAAAGAAATAAATATATATATATATATATATATATATATATATATATATATATATATATACAGTGAGTAATCCATTGGTATAATCAAAGCAAGTCCTATTAACACAATATAGAATTTTAAATATTAAATCTTAAAACTGACTCATAAAAAGCACTAAATGTTTATTTTCATTAAACAAAGCAAAATATATATATATATATATATATATTAAGAAATGGACAAGGTCTGACAATTTATTTATTAAAGACATTTTTTATGTTTTAACGTTGTTATTTAATGTGTTAGTATTTGAAAAGCAAAATCTGTTTAAAAGAAAAATATTTTTAGAAATCCGAGAAATTTTCAGAAAATCCTGTCAAAGAACGAATATTTTCTATGAAAATTTCTCGGACATTCAGGTCGGTAAAATTTAATACTGTTTATCATAAAAATTTGCTTAAATACTTGTATTATAAAATAACAACTAAAAAAACATAAAAATATATATATATATATATATGAAAACAAAAGAAAAATAATATATATATATATATATATATATATATATATATATATATTTCTTTTCTTTTCATACGCAGATAGACTAAATCATGTGGTATCACTTGCAATTTTGTAGAAGTCTGAAGTATTTAAAATATGTCTCACAAGCAAATCTAAAATGTCATGTCAATATCATTTTAATGACAGCTTTGAAAGAAAAAGACGACTTAAAAGTTTAATTTGGAACCCTTAACGCATTGCAATTAAACCAAAACTTTAAAAAAATAATATCATTGTATTTTTTTTATTCCTCTTCTCTTTTTATCTTTTGTCAAATCTAAATTTTCCAGTCATTTTCTTCTCAGTAATTACTTGCCCTTTTTTCTTTGGTGCTTCACCTACCCAACTTGATTTCTCTTTATTCGTCCTGTCTTCTCCATCTGCAAAAAAAGGAAGTATGGCATTTATTTTTTTCATTATCATCATCATTGCATCCAGCATAACTAGGCCTATCCCTGTTGTCTTTTACAAGACGTGTGCTTTTGTCTTAATGGGGCCAGTCTATGCCACTCCTCCATCTTATTTTTGTCTTACCAGGTCATCTGTCATTAATAGGCTCATTAAATTTCTTAATGAGTCTAGAAGGGCTGGCATATTTTTAAAAGTCTTTTTCCATTGTTTTGATCTTGCAATCAGTTCTTTTCTTAGAATGATTTCACTAGAATTGATTGAAAAAATGATTTTGCTAGAATTGCTTGGAAAAATGATTTTACTAGAATAGCTTGGAAAAATGATTTTGCTAGAATTGTTTGAAAATATGATTTTGCTAGAATTGCTTGAAAAAATGATTTTGCTAGAATTGCTTGGAAAAATGATTTTGCTAGAATTGCTTGAAAAAATGATTTTGCTAGAATTGCTTGAAAAAATGATTTTGCGAGAATTGCTTGAAAAAATGATTTTGCGAGAATTGCTTGAAAAAATGTTTACCCTAAACTCTCTCACTGAAACACACAGAGAAACAAATAGAGAAATACATTAAACTGAGTTTTAAGCTAAATTTCCAGTAGAAGATTGTCAGAGAAAGAAAAGATGAAAATATCATCAGTTATGTGTCATGTGTGATACATGCTTAGGTGATCATGTATTTTTTAATACATGACTGAGGAGACAGATTTTTCCTGCAGTAGGCTACCTTTTCTTTCTACGGTAAACCAGTTGCCATCCAAGGTCTGTCTTGCTATTTACCCATAGCTGAGGGGAGAAGAGGATTCATACCTTTCCCAAGTGAATGTAATGGATTCGACTGGAATTCAAACTCGGCTCTCCAATTCCTCAATCCAAGCTGCTATCCATTACTCCACTGTGAGAATATAACAAAAGAATAAGAAAGAACTGTTAAGAAAATTTTGCTTAATATTCTTCTATTTCTATGTGCCATGTCCCTGCAGGAAATAGGTGATCATGGCCCTCCACAATTTCCTATCCAACTCTCCACAATTCCACAATCCATTCATGCAATCTTTTCAGATAAGTAGCCTTCTCCTATCTGTCTTTCCCTCAATATAGCCCATGATGTTTAAATTTTCCAAGCCCTCCTTCCTAATTATATGCCCAAGGAATAACAGCGGTCATTTCCTGATTCTGGGTAGAAGTATTCTTTCTGTTCCCATTTTCTTTAAGACTTCTTTATTGCTTACTTGCACCATCCATGGAATTCTCAGTATCCTTCTGTAGAACCATATTTCTGTTGCTTCTAGTTTTTTTTTCTTCGTTCGTGGATAAATGGTCCAACATTCACTACTAGTTAAGAGGATGGATACCACACAGAAATCCAGCATTCATTTCTTTGTTTCTAACAAAATTTTAGCCCCAATTTTTTCTTTAGTAGGAATTCTTGATCTACAGCTGTTGTTATCATTTTCTCTATTTAAGAAAAGAAAAGCAAGGATAGAAACTCAAACATGTGTACCCACTAAAAAAAGGTGTTTAAAATAATGAGAAATAATGTCAGATTAAAAAATAATCTTTTTAAAATTAATATATACATCAGTTGTTAATTGGGGCAAGAATTGGCTGGCTGGTCAACTTTAACACCTCAAAAACTAAACTACTCTCTATTAACCACCATAGAGATCCTTCCCTGCCCCCCATTAGAATGTCTGATAGTCAACTTCTTGAGAGCAACTCCCTGCGTCTGCTCGGTCTCACGTTGACTGCTGACCTGAGATGGAACAAATACATTGAGTCAATTGCTTCTTCCACCATGAGGAAAGTTGGCTCTCTGTGCCGTGCCAGTAAATTTTTCTCCCCGGAATCGATACTTCAAATATACAAATCAACCATTTGTCCTTGCATGGAGTAATACTGCCATATATGGTCTGGGGAACCTTCTGTTTACCTCTGAGTTCTTGACAAGATCCAGAGACGGATATGTAATATAATTGGCCCTGATCTGGCGTCTCGTCTACAGTCACTCTCTCACAAACGCGCCGTTGCCTCTCTCTGTCTTTTCTACAAATACTTTCATGGTAATTGCTCCAATGAGCTGCTTTCACTGGTTCCCAGACTCCATGAATTCAAGCGCCCTACGAAGCTGGCCTCCCTCTCTCACCCTTACACTGTAGAAACTTTTCAATGTAGCCGTCTTTTCTACTCCAATAGCTTCATATCTCGCACCTCTCGCCTGTGGAACACCCTTTCCGATTACTGTTTCCCTGAGAGCTATAATCTCCAACTATTCAAATGTAATGTCAATCAACATCTCCAGTTACCTTGATTTACCCACTATCCTTCTCCTCATCCTTTCTTCTATCACTCCTATCTGCTCTCGCTCCAAATCTTCTGCAACCCCCTGCATCCTAGTGGCTTCACACCTTGCTCGGGGCGTAATGCTTAAAAATATAAAAATAAAAATATATACATAGTTGCGTATTTGGGTAGTAAACCTATTTTAATACATATTTCATCAAACAAGACTGACAAAGTACTTTTGTTTAGTTTCTTAATATGTTTTATTTCTATACAAGCAAGTGTCTTTCCTGGATTTAATGAATGTAAAACTTTATGAATGTTTTTTGTGCCAAGTGATTTGGCTAAACTGTTAGCCATTTTCAAATTTTTTTATTATACTATCATAATAAAAGATGTATATAATTGCTATTTCCATATTTGAAAATTAAATATATATCTATTTTCACCAATTTTTATATCATCTACAAAAGCACTTACACACATATGGCAATATGATAGCAAATAATCTTTGAAAATGGCTGACAGTTTAACCAAAAGCTTTCTGAAGCAACAAAATTTTGGACATTTTTATATTCTCTGAAACCAGAAAAAATGAACACTTGTACGCATACAGCAAAACAAAAGATCCTTGCCAATCTAAATCAAAAAGTTAATGTATGTAATTGATCTTTAGAAGGATTTTTTTTAACCAACATTATTTATTATTACTATAAATGTTATTTTTAGTGTGTAAATATGTTTGAGTTGCTATTCTTGTTTTTTTATTTTATTTTATTAAACAGTTAAATTGTTAAACTGTGATAACAATTCAAAGATGAATGACTCCTAAAAAGAATATTTGTAGTAATAAGAAATATATATATATATATATATATATAGTGGACTCTTCCATTGTATTCAACGTATGAGGGTCAAGCAGCTCAGTTCCTAGGAAAAAAACGCCCAGACACCAGCACATAGGATTTGATTATAGTGGTGAAGGCTTTGTGCAGAACAAACCATGCTTTTTGAAGGTTCGAATACAAAGACCTTGTGCACTATGTGCCATAAGATCCTCCAAACAACTCTCTGCAGGTTTTGAATTCAGTGATATACTTCTAGACCAGTTGCTATCCAAGGCTATAGAACCAAGTCTATCCTGCTATTTACCCATGTTATTATTTTGTTTAGTATTAACTAAGTCTTTTAACATTTTCAAACTTCTTCAGTACCCTAATTATTTTATATTGAATGCAGAACAAAAGGCTCATTCCAGAACAAAAAAACGGCCTCTCTTAACAAACTCAGAATATTTTGATATATTTTCTGTTTATACATTATTTTTATAGATACAAATATTTAAGTAAATGCTCTGTTCATAATAAACAATACTAACTACATTGTTCAAATAACCACTCTGATGTTGGCTCATGTGAGTTGAAAGCTTAGATCAAGAAAGAGCATAATAAAAAAATATCCAAATGTTGGACAGTTTTTGTCTTTACATTCTCCCGAAACTAATACCACTATACGAAACTTAGAACAACTCATGATCAAACCTAATAGACATTCATTGTCTATTATATTTAACAATATATGCTTGAAGATATATATTATACCTTAAGGCCCCACCAATCGCTAACACAAAACCCATTCTATGAGAGGAGCACTGACATTGAAAATAAATTTAAAACAATGCTCTGAGACAGACTATAGAGAGACTTATGATTGCCATATACAGAACAACTTGAAATAGACTATATCTATGTTCAGGTAATTTTGGTTTTTTGCTGTAAAATAAACATATATATATATGTGAAAAGTGTGTGTATATAAATATAAACATATATATATATATATATATATATATATATAATATATTATATATATTATTATTTATATATTATATGTGCGGTACTTATTAGAAAGCGCTGTATGAGCCCCAGCAGACGAGCGAGTGTGTATGTGTGTCTGCGTACCTCAACGGGTGTACAGACATGCATCTATGCTTGCGTTAGTATGAGTGACATCATGACGACGATTTCCCACCACTTCCATAATAACACCAATACACGCAATCTACATAAATCCAAAATTTTAAAAAATTAATCAGTTTGTCTGACAATCACAAAAGTGTGAAACCCAGGGTCACAAACTCACATCAATCCAACCAAACACATATATATATATATATATATATATGAGATATATAGCTTTCATTAAATATGATGGACAAAGAAAATTTTATCAATTTTTTTATGTAGTTTTCATAACATTCTTACATTTTGGTGGATGTGAGGGAGTACAAATATTGTCCATGTTATCCATTGTTCCAGGCAATTTCAGTCAAGCAAAGCTCTGTTCATAAAGCTATGAGATGCATTGTATTTAAAAAATTTTCAAATAAAAGTTAGCTGGAAAGCATGGATTCAGAAGGGAGTTCCATAAGTGAGAAGTGGGAGAAAAGAAACTGTTAGCATAGAATTTAGTGATACATTTACTCAACAGTAAATTGGTGAGACCTCATCGCCAATCTAGTACTGAACTTAAATTCAAGCAGTCTAGACATCATAGCAAAGAGCTCATCTGAACAATTACCATGAAAGGATTTATAGAAAATACATAGAGAGGCAACGTTATGGTGGTGGGAAAGTGACTGAAGTTGATCTGCCAGATAAGGGCCAATAATATTGCTGATTCTTCTTTGGATTTTATCAAGGAGCTCTAGATAGATAGCAGCAATTTTGTTAACTTATAAACCAACTATTTGGGTTTTAATAAAGCCATTTGACTGAAGTTATGAACCAATAACTATTTAGGTTGGCATAAATGCTATCTTTGTAATGTTTATTTTTGGTTTTAATGACTTTATGACATCTTATCTTTGCCTGATATCATCTGGGCATTATTATTCATTTATTTCATAAAGATGGTACCTGACTATTAGAAAACTATCCAATAATTAATGTTTTTGGCTAGAATAGTGTTGATTCAAAGACAGACCAACTGATGTGTTCTTGGGAATAAAAATGTGGAGGTGTATTTGAGCAATGAGCCCAGAAATTGGCAAAGGGTGTCATTCACTTGGATATAAGATCAAGAATTTAAAAAGTAGGCAACAAGGCAAGAGAAATGGCAAAAATGCTTCATAGGAACAATGTATACAAAAGGAAGAAGATGAAACTTATAGGAAAAAGAGAGAGAAAATAAAGGGGAGAATGAGAGTGGGAAAATATTGGTAATAAAAAGAGAAAGAGAAAGAAAGAATGAATGGAGAGTGTGAGGTTCTGAGAATATTAATATGTGCAAATACCCTCAAGAAAGGTATGAATTCTCTTTTTCCCCCCCCCCAACTATAGGTAAATAGCAGGACAGAGTGGTTTCTATAGCCTTGGATGGCAACTGGTCCCAACTCAGAAAGAAATGGCAACCTATTGTGGGAAAAAATCTGCCTCATCAGTCATGTATCGAAAGATACATGATTGTCTAAGCATGTATCATGCATGGCGCATAACTGACTGAGAAAAAGAAACAAGGTAGAAGGAGTGAGTGCTGTGAGAATATTGATAATGAAAAAAGTGAGAAAAAGAGAGAGAAACAGAGAGAAAGTATAGACAGAGCAAAGGTGTGATAATATTGATGATTTAAGAAGGAAGAGGAAAAGAAAGAACAAAGAGTTTGAGATGGGTAAGGGTTGGAGGATATTGCTAATTTCAAATGTGAGAAAGAATGGAGAAAGCAAGGGTGTGATAATATTGATAATTTAAAAAGGAAGAGGAAAAGAAAGAACAAAGAGTTTGAGATGGGTAAGGGTTGGAGGATATTGCTAATTTCAAATGTGAGAAAGAATGGAGAAAGCAAGGGTGTGATAATATTGATAATTTAAAAAGGAAGAGGAAAAGAAAGAACAAAAGAGTTTGAGATGGTTTGGAGGATATTGCTAATTTCAAATGTGAGAAAGAATGGAGAAAGCAAGGTGTGAAAAATATTGATAAGACAAAAAAAGGAAGAGGAAAACAAAAGAAGAAAAGAGTTTGAGAAAGGGTTGGAGGATATTACTAACTTAAATGTGAGAAAGAATGGAGAAAGCAAAGGTGTGAGAATATTGATAATTTAAAAAGGAAGAGGAAAAAGAAAAAGAACAAAGAGTTTGAGATGGGTAAGGGTTGGAGGATAGAAAGAAATTTCAAATGTGAGAAAGAATGAGAAAGCAAGGGTGTGAGAATATTGATAATTTAAAAAGGAAGAGGAAAGAAAGAACAAAGAGTTTGAGATGGATGGGTTGGAGGATATTACTAATAATTTCAAATGAGAAAGAATGGAGAACAAGGTGTGAGAATATTGATAATTTAAAAAGGAAGAGGAAAAGAAAGAAACAAAGAGTTTGAGATGGGTAAGGGTTGGAGGATATGGCTAATTTCAAATGAAAGAAAAGAATGGAGAAAGCAAGGTGTGAGAAGAATTGATAATTTAAAAAGGAAGAGGAAAAGAAAGAACAAAGAGTTTGAGATGGGTAAGGTTGGAGGAAATTGCTAATTTCAAATGTGAGAAAGAATGGAGAAACAAAGGTGTGAGAATATTGATTATTTAAAAAGGAAGAGAAAAGAAAGAACAAAGAGTTTGAGAAAAGGGTTGGAGGATATGGGGGATTTCAAATGAAAGAAAGAATGGAGAAAGACAAAGAAAGGTGTGAGAATATTGATAATTTAAAAAGGAAGAGGAAAAGAAAGAAAAAAGAGTTTGAGATGGGTAAGGGTTTGAGGATATTGCTAATTTCAAATGAGAGAAAGAATGAGAAAAGAAAGAAAAGTGAGAATATTGATTATTTAAAAGGAAGGGGAAAAGAAAGAAAAAGAGTTTGAGATGGCAAAGGGTTGGAGGAATGGGGGAATTTCAAATGTGAGAAAGAATGGAGAAAGCAAAGGTGTGAGAAGAATTGATAAGAAAAAAGGAAAGGAAAAGAAAGAACAAAAGAGTTTGAGATGGAAAAGGGTTGAGGATATTGCAAAAGAAAGAAAAGAATGGAGAAAGACAAAGAAAAGAGAAATTGATAATTTAAAAAAGAGGAAAAGAAAGAAATAAAAGAGTTTGAGAAAAGAAAGGGTTGGAGGATATTGCTAATTTCAAATGTAAGAAAAGAATGGAGAAATCAAAGAAAGTGAGAATATTGAAATTTAAAAGGAAGAGGAAAAGAAAGAACAAAAGAGTTTGAGATGGACAAAGAAAGAAAGGATATTGCTAATTTCAAATGTGAGAAAGAATGGAGAAAACAAAGGTTGTGAGAATGGGGATTATTTAAAAAGGAAGAGGAAAAGAAAAAAGAAAAAGAGTTTGAGATGGGTAAGGGTTGGAGGAAATTGCTAATTGGAAAAGTGAGAAAGAATGGAGAAAGCAAAGGTGTGAGAATATTGAGAATTTAAAAAGGAAGAAAGGAAAAAGAAAGAAAAGACAAAGAGTTTGAGATGGGGGAAAGCAAAGAAAGGATATGGAGAAAGACAAATGAAAGAAAAGAATGGAGAAAGCAAAGGTGTGAGAATATTGAAGATTTAAAAAGGAAGAGGCAAAAAAAGAAAGAACAAAAGAGTTTGAGATGGGAAAGGGTTGGAGGATATTGCTAATTTCAAAATGTGGGAAAAGAATGGAGAAAGAAAAAGGTGTGAGAATATTGATTAAAAAAAAGGGGAAGGAAAAGAAAAGAAACAAAAGTTTGAGATGGGTAAGGGCAAAGGATAAAGCTAATTTAAATGTGAGAAAGAATGGAGAAAGCAAAGGTGTGAGAAGATTGATTAGGCAAAAAAAGAAAAGAAAAGAAAGGAACAAAGAAAGAAAAGAATGGGGAAAGATAAAGTTTGAAAAAATGGAGAAAGAATGGAAAAGAATGGGGAAAGGCAAAGAGTTGAAAAGAAAGAAAAAGAGTTTGAGAACTAATTTCAAAAAAGAAAAGAATGGAGAAAGACAAAGAAAGAAAAGAATGGGGGAAGGCAAAAAAGTGTGAGAATGGAGAAAGAAAAAGAAAAAAGAATGGGGGAAGGCAAAAGAAAGAAAAAGAATGGGGAAAGCAAAGAAAGAAAAGAATGGGGAAAGAAAGAAAGAAAAGAGATGAACAAAGGTGGAGAAAGAAAAGGTTGGGGATATTGCTAAAAGAAAGAGAAAGAATGGAGAAAGCAAAGAAAGAGAAAGAATTTGGAGAAAGAAAAAAAAGAAAAAAATGGGAGGAAGGGAAAAGAAAAGAATGAGAATTTAGAAAGAAAAAGAATGGGGAAGGCAAATAATAATTTAAAAGGAAGAAGAAAAGAAAGAAAAGAATGGAGAAAGTTTGAAAAGAATGGGGTAAGGCAAAGAAAGAAAAGAATGGAGAAAGACAAAGAAAGAAAAGAATGGAATTTAAAAAAGAAATGAAAAGAAAGAAACAAAGAGTTTGAGGGAAAAGAATGGAGGAAAGAAAAGAATGGAAAGAAAAGAAAGAAAAGAATGGGGGAATTGGCAAAGAAAAAAAGAAGAGGAGAAAGACAAAGAACAAAAAGTTTGAGATGGACAAAAAAGGGTTGGAGGAAGAAAAACAAAAGAGAAAGAATGGAGAAAGACAAAGAAAGAAAAAGAATGGGGAATTTAAAAAGAAAAGGAAAAGAAAGGAAAGAGTTTGAGATGGGAAAAGAATGGAGGAAGGCAAAAGAAAGAGAAAGAATGGGGAAGAAAGGGGTGAGAATATTGATAAAGAAAAAAAGAATGGAGAAAGACAAAAGAAAGAAAAGAATGGGGTAAGGGGGAAATTATGGGGAAGGCAAAATGTGAAAAGAATGGAGAAAGACAAAGAAAGAAAAGATTATTTAAAGGCAAAGAAAGAAAAGAATTTACAAAGTTTGAGAAGAAAAGAATGGGGATTGTTACAAAGAAAAAGAAAAGAATGGGGAAGACAAAGAAAGAAAGAAAAGAATTTAAAAGGAAAAGAAAAAAGAACAAAGAGTTTGAGGAAGAAAAGAATGGAGGAAAGAAAAGAATGGGGAAGACAAAGAAAGAAAAGAATGGGGAAAAAAAGAAAGAAAAGAATGGAGAAAAAGAAAGAAAGAAAAGAATGGGGAAGGTGAAAAGAAAGAAAAGAATGGGGAAGACAAAGAAAGAAAAGAATGGGGGAAAACAAAAAAAGAAAAGAAAAGAAAGAAAAGAATGGAAAAGGCAAAGAAAGAAAAGAATGGAGAAAGACAAAGAAAGAAAAGAATGGGGAAGGCAAAGAAAGAAAAGAATTGAGAAAAGACAAAAAAGAAAAGAATGGGGGAAGGCAAAGAAAGAAAAGAATGGAGAAAGACAAAGAAAGAAAAATAAATGGGGAAGACAAAGAAAGAAAAGAATGGAGAAACAAAAGAAAGAAAAGAATGGGGAAAGACAAAGAAAGAAAAGAATGGAGAAAGACAAAGAAAGAAAAGAATGGGAAAAAAAAGAAAGAAAAGAATGGAAAAGACAAAGAAAGAAAAGAATGGGGAAGACAAAGAAAAGAAAAGAATGGAGAAAGACAAAAAAAGAAAAGAATGAAAGACAAAGAAAGAAAAGAATGGGGAAGAAAGAAAGAAAAATGGAGAAAGACAAAGAAAGAAAAAAGAAAAGAATGGGAGAAAAAAAAGGCAAAAAGAAAGAAAAGAAAAGAATGGAAAGACAAAGAAAGAAAAGAATGGGGGAAGGCAAAGAAAGAAAAGAATGGAGAAAGACAAAGAAAGAAAAGAATGGGGGAAGGCAAAGAAAGAAAAGAATGGAGAAAGACAAAGAAAGAAAAGAATGGAGAAAGACAAAGAAAGAAAAAAAAAAAAGAAAAGAATGGTTTAGACAAAGAAAGAAAAGAATGGGGAAAAAGAAAGAAAGAAAAGAATGGACAAAGAAAGAAAAGGAAAAGACAAAGAATGAAAAGAATGGGGAAAAAGAAAGAAAAGAATGGAGAAGACAAAGAAAGAAAAGAATGGGAAAGACAAAGAAAGAAAGAATGGGGAAGAAAGAAAGAAAAGAAAAGAATGGGGAAAGACAAAGAAAGAAAAAAGAATGGGGAAGGAAAGAAAGAAAAGAATGGAGGAAGACAAAGAAAGAAAAAGAATGGGGAAAACAAAGAAAAGAAAGAAAGAAAGAAAGGCAAAAGAAAGAAAAGAATGGAGGAAAGACAAAGAAAGAAAAGAAAAGAAAGGAAAAGAAAAGAAAAGAAAGACAATTTAAAAGAAAAAAAAGAATGGAGAAAAGACAAAGAAAGAAAAAGAATGGAGAAAGACAAAGAAAGAAAAGAATGGAGAAAGACAAAGAAAGAAAAGAATGGGGAGAACAAAGAAAGAAAAGAATGGGGAAGGCAAAGAAAGAAAAGAAAAAAAGACAAAAAGAGAAAAGAATGGAAAAGGCAAAAGAAAGAAAAAGAATGGAAAGACAAAGAAAGAAAAGAATGGAGAAAGAATGGAAAAGAAAGGACAAAAGAAAGAAAAGAATGGGGAAAGACAAAGAAAAGAATGGGGGAAGGCAAAGAAAGAAAAGAATGGAGAAAGACAAAGAAAGAAAAGAATGGGGGAAGGCAAAGAAAGAAAAGAATGGAGGAAGACAAAGAATGAAAAGAATGGGGAAATTTAAAAAGAAAGAAAAGAAAAGAATGGAGAAAGACAAAGAAAGAAAAGAATGGGGAAGGCAAAGAAAGAAAAGAATGGAGAAAGACAAAGAAAGAAAAGAATGGGGGAAGGCAAAGAAAGAAAAGAATGGAGAAAGACAAAGAAAGAAAAGAATGGGGGAAGGCAAAGAAAGAAAAGAATGGAGAAAGACAAAGAAAGAAAAGAATGGGGGAAGGCAAAGAAAGAAAAAGAATGGAAAGAAAAGACAAAGAATTTAAATGGATGGAAAGACAAAGAAAGAAAAGAATGGAGAAAGAAAAGAAAGAAAAGAATGGGGAAAGACAAAGAAAGAAAAGAATGGGGAAGACAAAGAAAGAAAAGAATGGGGGAAGAAAAAGAAAGAAAAAATGGGGGAAGGAAAAGAAAAAGAAAGAAAAAGAATGGGAATGGGGAAGGCAAAGAAAGAAAAGAATGGAAAGACAAAGAAAGAAAAGAATGGGGGAAGGCAAAGAAAGAAAAGAATGGAGGAAGACAAAGAGGAAAAGAAAAGAAAAGAAAAGGGGAGGAAGACAAAGAAAGAAAAGAATGGAGAAAGACAAAGAAAGAAAAGAATGGAGAAAGACAAAGAAAGAAAAGAATGGGGGAAGGCAAAGAAAGAAAAGAATGGAGAAAGACAAAGAAAGAAAAGAATGGAGAAAGACAAAGAAAGAAAAGAATGGGGGAAGGCAAAGAAAGAAAAGAATGGAGAAAGACAAAGAAAGAAAAGAAAGGGGAAGGAAGAAAGAAAAGAAAGAAAGACAAAGAAAGAAAAGAATGGCAAAGGAAGAAAAGAAAAAGAAAAGAAAAGAATGGGGGGAAAAGAAAGAAAAGAAAGAAAGACAAAGAAAGAAAAGAATGGGGGAAGGCAAAAGAAAGAAAAGAAAGAAAGAAAAGAAAAGAATGGGGAAGACAAAGAAAGTTGGAAGGCAAAGAAAGAAAAGAATGGAGAAAGACAAAGAAAGAAAAGAATGGAGAAAGACAAAGAAAGAAAAGAATGGGGTAAGGCAAAGAAAGAAAAGAATGGAGAAAGACAAAGAAAGAAAAGAAAAAGACAAAGAAAGAAAAGAATGGGAAGACAAAGAAAGAAAAGAATGGGGGAAAAGAAAAAGAAAGAAAAGAATGGGGAAGGAAAAGAAAGAAAGAAAAGAATGAGAAGGCAAAGAAAGAAAAAGAAATGGGGAAGACAAAAAAGAAAAGAATGGGAAGACAAAGAAAGAAAAGAATGGAGGAAGACAAAGAAAGAAAAGAATGGGGAAAGACAAAGAAAGAAAAGAAAAAGAAAGACAAAGAAAGAAAAAGAATGGGGAAGGCAAAGAAAGAAAAGAATGGAGAAAGACAAAGAAAGAAAAGAATGGAAAAAAGACAAAGAAAGAAAAGAATGGGGAAAAAAAAAGAAAGAAAAAGAATGGAAAAAGACAAAGAAAGAAAAGAATGGAGGGGAAAAAAAGAAATTTAAAGGCAAAGAAAAGAATGGGGGAAGGCAAAGAAAGAAAAGAATGGAGAAAGACAAAGAAAGAAAAGAATGGAGAAAGACAAAGAAAGAAAAGAATGGGGGAAGGCAAAGAAAGAAAAGAATGGAGGAAGACAAAGAAAGAAAAGAATGGAGAAAGACAAAGAAAGAAAAGAATGGGGGACAAAGAAAAGAATGAAAAGAAAAAAAAATGGAAGAAAAGACAAAGAAAGAAAAGAATGGAGAAAGACAAAGAAAGAAAAAAGAAAAAGAAAGAAAAAAGGAAAAGAAAGAAAGAAAAGAATGGGGAAAGACAAAGAAAGAAAAGAATGGAGAAAGACAAAGAAAGAAAAGAATGGGGGAAGGCAAAGAAAGAAAAGAAAAAGAATGAAAGGAAGACAAAGACAAAGAAAGAAAAGAATGGGGGAAGGCAAAGAAAGAAAAGAATGGAGGAAGACAAAGAATGAAAAGAATGGGGGAAGGCAAAGAAAGAAAAGAATGGAGAAAGACAAAGTAAAAAAGAAAAAAGAATGGGAAAAGAAAAAAAAACAAAGAAAAGAAAAGAATGGGGAAGGCAAAGAAAGAAAAGAATGGAGAAAGACAAAGAAAGAAAAGAATGGGGAAGGCAAAAAAAGAAAAGAATGGAAAAGAAAAAGAATGAAAAAATGGGGGAAGGGAAAGAAAGAAAAGAATGGAAAGACAAAGAAAGAAAAAGAATGGGGGAAGGCAAAGAAAAAAAAAATGAAAGACAAAGAAAGAAAAGAATGGGAAAAAAAGAAAAGAAGAAAAGAAAAGAAAGACAAAGAAAGAATGGAAAAAGACAAAGAAAGAAAAAGAATGGGGGAAGGCAAAGAAAGAAAAGAATGAAAAGAAGACAAAGAAAGAAAAAGAATGGGGAAGGACAAAGAAAAGAAAAGAATGGAGAAAAGAATGGGAAAAGAAAGAAGAAAAGAATGGGGAAAGACAAAAAAAAAGAAAAAGAATGGAGAAAGACAAAGAAAGAAAAGAATGGGGGAAGACAAAGAAAGAAAAGAATGGGGGAAGACAAAGAAAGAAAAGAAAAAGAAGACAAAGAAAGAAAAGAATGGAGAAAGACAAAGAAAGAAAAAAGAATGGGGAAGGCAAAGAAAGAAAAAGAAAAGAATGGGAAAGACAAAGAAAGAAAAGAATGGGGAAGACAAAGAAAGAAAAGAATGGGAAGACAAAGAAAGAAAAGAATGGGGAAGGCAAAAGAAAGAAAAGAATGGAGAAAGAAAAGAAAGAAAAGAATGGGGGAAGGCAAAGAAAAAAAGAATGGGGAAAGGCAAAAAGAAAGAAAAAGAAATGGGGAAAAAAACAAAGAAAGAAAAAGAATGGGGGAAGACAAAGAAAGAAAAGAATGGGGAAGGCAAAGAAAGAAAAGAAAGGAAGGAAAAGAAGGAAAAAAGAAAGAAAAGAATGGAAAGCAAAAGAAAGAAAAGAATGGGGAAGCAAAGAAAGAAAAGAAAAAAGAAAGAAAAGATGGGGAAGGCAAAGAAAAAGAAAGAAAAGAATGGAGAAAGAAAGAAAAGAATGGAGGAAGAAAAGAAAAGGGGGGGGAAAAAAAGAAAAGAAAAGAATGGAAGAAAGAAAAGAATGGGGAAGGACAAAGAAAGAAAAGAATGGGGAAAGCAAAAAAAAAGAAAAGAATGGGGGAAGGCAAAGAAAGAAAAGAATGGGGGAAGGCAAAGAAAGAAAAGAATGGAGAAAGACAAAGAAAGAAAAGAATGGGGGAAGGCAAAGAAAGAAAAGAATGGGGGAAGGCAAAGAAAGAAAAGAATGGGGGAAGGCAAAGAAAGAAAAGAATGGGGGAAGACAAAGAAAGAAAAGAAAAAAGAAAGAAAGAAAGAAAGAAAGAAAAGGGGGAAGGCAAAGAAAGAAAAAAATGGTGGAAGACAAAGAAAGAAAAGAATGGGGGAAGGCAAAGAAAGAAAAGAATGGTGGAAGACAAAGAAAGAAAAGAATGGGGGAAGGCAAAGAAAGAAAAGAATGGTGGAAGACAAAGAAAGAAAAGAATGGGGGAAGGCAAAGAAAGAAAAAGAATGGGAAAGACAAAGAAAGAAAAGAATGGGGAAAGACAAAGAAAGAAAAGAATGGGGAAACAAAGAAAGAAAAGAAAAGAATGCAAAAGAAAGAAAAATTGTTGGAAGACAAAGAAAGAAAAGAATGGGGAAGGCAAAGAAAGAAAAGAATGGAGAAAGACAAAGAAAGAAAAGAATGGGGAAGGCAAAGAAAGAAAAAAGAATGGAAAAGACAAAGAAAGAAAAGAATGGAGAAAGACAAAAGAAAGAAAAGAATGGAAAGGCAAAGAAAGAAAAGAAAGAAAGAAAAAGAAAAAAGAATGGGGGAAGGCAAAGAAAGAAAAGAATGGGGGAAGAAAGAAAAGATGGGGAAGGAAAAAGAAAATGGAAAAGAAAGGGGGAAAAGAATGGGGGAAAGAAAAGAATGGAGGAAGAACAAAGAAAGAAAAGAATGGGGAAAGACAAAGAAAGAAAAGAAAGCAAAGAAAGACAACAAAATGGGGGAAGGAAAAAAAGAATGGCAAAAGAAAGAAAAAGAATGGAGAAAGAAAGAAAAAAAAGAATGGGGAAGGCAAAAGAAAGAAAAGAATGGAGGAAAGACAAAGAAAGAAAAGAATGGGGGAAGGCAAAGAAAGAAAAGAATGGAGAAAGACAAAGAAAGAAAAGAATGGGGGAAGGCAAAGAAAGAAAAGAATGGGGGGAAAACAAAGAAAGAAAAGAATGGGGAAGACAAAGAAAAGAAAAGAATTTAAAGGCAAAAGAAAGAAAAGAATGGGGGGGGCAAAGAAAGAAAAGAATGGAAAGACAAAGAAAGAAAAGAATGGGGAAAGGCAAAGAAAGAAAAGAATGGGGGAAGGAAAAAAAAGAAAGAAAAGAATGGAAAAGAACAAGGCAAAGAAAGAAAAGAATGGGGAAGAAAGAAAAGAAAAGAATGGAGAAGGAAAAGAAAGAAAAAGAATGAAAGAAAGACAAAGAAAGAAAAGAATTTAAAAGGCAAAGAAAGAAAAGAATGGAGGAAGACAAAGAAAGAAAAGAATGGGGAAAGACAAAGAAAGAAAAGAATGGGGACAAGGAAAGAAAGAAAATGGGGAAAGGCAAAGAAAGAAAGAAAAGAATGGAGGAAGACAAAAGAAAATAAAGGGAAAGACAAAAGAAAGAAAAGAATGGGGAAGGCAAAAAAAGAAAAGAATGGGGGAAAAGAAAGGAAAAGAAATGGGGGAAAAAAAAAGAAAAGAATGGAGAAAGAAAAATGGAAAGAAAAGAAAAAGGGCAAAGAAAAAGAATGGAAAACAAAGAAAGAAAAGAATGGAGAAGACAAAGAAAGAAAAAGAATGGGAATTTCAAAGAAAGAAAAAGAAAAAAGGAAAACAAAGAAAGAAAAGAATGGGGAAAGACAAAAGAAAGAAAGAATGGGGAAAGACAAAGAAAGAAAAAGAATGGAGAAAAGACAAAGAAAGAAAAGAATGGGGGAAGGCAAAAAAAGAAAAGAATGGAGAAAGACAAAGAAAAGAAAGAATGGGGCAAGGCAAAGACAAAGAAAGAAAAGAATGGGGTCTCAAAGAAAGGCAAAGAAAAAAAGAATGGGGAAAGTTCAAAGAAAGAAAAGAATGGAGAAAAAAGACAAAGAAAGAAAAAAGAATGGGGAATACAAAGAAAGAAAAAAGAATGGGGAAAGACAAAGAAAGAAAAGAATGGGGGAAGGCAAAGAAAGAAAAGAATGAGAAAGACAAAGAAAGAAAAGAATGGGGAAGACAAAGAAAGAAAAGAAAAATCAATTATGTCTAAGCAAAAGAAAAGAAAACTCTCAGGGGAAAGGCAAAAGAAAGAAAAGAATGGATAAAGTGAAAGAAGAATTGAATAATTTAAATGGGGGAAAAGAAAAGAAAAAGAATGGGGAGAGTTTGCAAAGATGGGATGGGTGGACCAGTGAGCAAGATGTGAAAAATTTCAAATGGGGGAAAAGAAAATGGAAAGAGCGAATGGAGGAAGAAAGAATATGAAAATTTAAAAAGGAAGAAAAAAATGGAGAAAAGACAAAGAAAGAAAAGAATGGGTATCAAAGAAAAGAAAGAATGGGCTAATTTCAAAGAATGAAAAAGAATGGAGAAGTGCTCGGTGTATAATAACAGAAAGAAAGAAAAGTGAAAAATACATTTTAGAAAAGAATGGAATTTCAAGGGAAAAAGCAGGTGCTGAAAAAAAAGAAATTAATATTTTGAATGGAGAAATAGGGTTGGAAAGGGGTCCATTGATTAGGCAAAGAACGGTGTTTTAATTTCAAATGTTCTTCAAAGAATTTCAAACATAAAAAAAGGTTTTAAATTGAAAAGAATTGAAGGAATTTAAAAGTAAAGAAGACAAAGAAAAGAAAACGAATAAAGACAAAAGAAAGAAAGAAATGGAGGATCTATTTTTTTTAAAATGTTTGGAAGGAATGGAAAAGAATGGTCATCTCAACAATGAAACAAAAAAAAGTGTGAAAATATTGATAATTTAAAAATAAGAGGAAAACAAAAGAATAACAAAAAGTTTGAGATGGGAAAGGGTTGGAGGATATGGAAAATTTCAAATGTGAGAAAAAATGGAGAAAACAAAAAGGAAAAAAGAATGGAGAATTGAAAATTTAAAAGAAGGAAAAGAAAAAGAACAATGGAGAGTTTGAGATGGGTAGGGTTGGAGGATGATATTGCTAATTTCAAATGAGAAAGAATGGAGAAAATCAAGGGTGTGAGAATATTGATAATTTAAAAGGAAGAGGAAAAGAAAGAACAAGAGTTTGAGATGGGTAAGGGTTGGAGGATATTGCTAATTTCAAATGTGAGAAAAGAATGGAGAAATCAAGGTGTGAGAATATTGATTATTTAAAAAGGAAGAGGAAAAGAAAGAACAAAGAGTTTGAGATAGGTGGGAGGTTGAGGATATTGCTAATTTCAAATGTGAGAAAGAATGGAGAAAGCAAGGTGTGAGAATACAGTTATTTAAAAAGGAAAGAGGAAAAGAAAGAACAAAAGAGTTTGAGATGGGTAAGGGTTGGAGGATATTGCTAATTTAAAATGTGAGAAAAGAATGGAGAAATCAAGGGTGGAGAATATTGATAATTTAAAAGGAAGAGGAAAAGAAAGGAACAAAGAGTTTGAGATGGGTAAGAGGTTGGAGGATATTGCTATTTGTGAGAAATGTGAGAAAAAGAGAAATGATTATTTAAAAGAAGAGGAAAAGAAAGACTAAAAGAGGTGGGTAAGGTTGGAATATTGATTATTTAAAAGGTGTGAGAAGAGGAAAAAGAAAAAGAACAAAGAGTTTGAGATGGGTAAGGGTTGGAGGACATAATTTAAAATGAAAGAATGGAAAATCAAAAGTTAATGAGAATATTGATAATTTAAAAGGAAGGGGAAAAAAGAACAAAGAGTTTGAGATGGGTAAGGTTGGAGGATATTGCTAATTTCAAATGAGAAAGAATGAGAAAGTAAAGGTGTAGAGAATATTGATTATTTAAAATAAGAGGAAAAGAAAGAACAAAAGAGTTTGAGATGGGTAGGGGTTGGAGGATATTGCTAATTTCCAAATGAGAAAGAATAAATCAAAGGTGTGAGAATATTGATAATTTAAAAAGGAAGAGGGAAAAGAAAAGAACAAAAGAGTTTGAGATGGGTAAGGGTTGGGATATTACTAATTTCAAATGTGAGAAAGAATGGAGAAACAAAAGGGTGGAGAATATTGATTAATTTAAAAAAGGAAGAGGAAAAAAGAACAAAGAGTTTGAGATGGGTAAGGGTGTGAAAGAATGAAAGCAAAGAGAATATTGATATTAAAAGGAAGAGGAAAAGAAAGAACAAAGAGTTTGAGATGGTAAGGTTGAGGACATATTTCAAATGTGAGAAAGAATGAAATCCAAGGGTGTGAGAATATTGATTATTTAAAAGGAAGAGGAAAGAAAGAACAAAGAGTTTGAGATGGGTAAGGGGTTGGAGATGCTAATTTTCAAATGTGAGAAAAGAATGGAGAAATCAAGGTGTGAGAATATTGATAATTTAAAAAGGAAGAAAAAGGAAAGAACAAAGAGTTTGAGATGGGTAAGGGTTGGAGGATATTACTAATTTCAAATGTGAGAAAAAATGGAGAAAGCAAAAGGTGAGAATATTGATTATTTAAAGGAAGAGGAAAAGAAAAGAACAAAGAGTTTGAGATGGGTAAGGGGTTGGAGGATATTGCTAATGTGAGAAAGAATTCAAATGTGAGAAAGAATGAGAAATCAAGGGGTGTGAGAATATTGATAATTTAAAAAGGAAGAGGAAAGAAAGAACAAAGAGTTTGAGATGGGTAAGAGTTGGAGATATTACTAATTTAAATGTGAAAGAATGGAGAAAGCAAAAGGTGTGAGAATGATTATTTAAAAAGAAGAGGAAAGGAAAGAGTTTGAGAAAGAACAAAGAGTAAATGTTGAGAAAGAAAACTGGTGAGAGAATATTGATAATTTGAAGAGGAAGAAAGAACAGAGTTGAGATGGGTAAGGGGTTATAGGATACACTCAAATGTGAGAAAGAATGGAGAAAGCAAGGGTGTGAGAATATTGATTATTTAAAAGGAAGAGGGAAAAGAAAGAACAAAAAAAGAGTTTGAGATGGGTAGGGTTGGAGGATATTGCTAATTTCAAATGAGAAAGAGAATGGAAATCAAGGGTGTGAGAATATTGATTATTTAAAGGAAGAAAAGAAGGAAAAAGAAGTTTGAGAAAGGGTTGGAGTTTCAAATGTAAAGAATTGCTAAAATTTCAAATGTGAAGAAAAATGGAGAAAGCAAGGTGTGAGAATATTGATTATTTAAAAAGGAAGAGGAAAAGAAAGAACAAAGAGTTTGAGATGGGTAAGGGGTTGGAGGATATTGGTTAATTTCAAATGTGAGAAAAAGAATATGAATAAAAGGAAGAGGAAAGAAAGAAACAAGAGTTGAGTGGGAAGGGTTAAGGATATTGATTCAATTTAAAAAAGAGAAAGAAAGAGAAACAAGGGTTTGAGATGGGTAAAAGGAAGAGGGAAAGGATATTGCTAATTTCACTCAATGAGAAAGAATGGAGAAAGCAAAAGGTGAGAATATTGATAATTTAAAAGGAAGAAAAGAACAAAAAAGAGTTTGAGATGGGTAAGGTTGGAGGATATTGCTAATTTCAAATGTGAAAGAATGGAGAAATCAAGGGTGGAGAATATTGATAATTTAAATGTGAGGAAGAGGAAAAGAAAGAACAAAAGAGTTTGAGATGGTAAGGGTTGGAGGATATTGCTAATTTCAAATGTGAAAGAATGGAGAAAGCAAAGGTGTGAGAATATTGATTATTTAAAAGGAAGAGGAAAAGAAAGAACAAAGTTTGAGATGGGTAAGGGTTGGAGGATATTGCTAATTTCAAATGTGAAAGAATGGAGAAATCAAGGGTGTGAGAATATTGATAATTTAAAAAGGAAGGAAAAGAAAAGAACAAAGGTTTGAGATAGGTAAGGGGTTGGAGGATATTACTAATTTCAAATGAGAAAAGAATGGAGAAAACAAAAGTGTGAGAATATTGATAATTTAAAAGGAAGAGGAAAAGAAAGAACAAAGAGTTTGAGATGGGTAGGGTTGGAGGATATTGCTAATTTCAAATGTGAGAAATGAATGAGAAAGCAAGGGTGTGAGAATATTGATAATTTAAAGGAAGAGGAAAGAAAGAACAAGAGTTTGAGATAGGTAAAGGGTTGGAGGATATTACTAATTTCAAATGTGTGAGAAAGAATGGGAAAGCAAGGTGTGAGAATATTGATAATTTAAAAGGAAGAGGAAAAGAAAGAACAAAATTTGAGATGGGTAGGGTTGGAGGATATGGAGGGACACTCAAATTTCAAATGTGAGAAAGAATGGAGAAATCAAAGTTGTGAGAATATTTGATAATTTAAAAGGAAGAGGAAAAGAAAAACAAAAGAAGTTTGAGATGGGTAAGGTTGGAGGGATATTGCTAATTTCAAATGTGAGAAAAGAATGGAGAAAGCAAAGGTGTAGAATATTGAATTTAAAAGGAAGGAAAAGAAAAGAACAAAAAGAGTTTGAGATGGTAAGGGGTTGGAGATATTTAATTTCAAATGTGAGAAAGAATGGAGAAAGCAAAGGGTGTTATTTAAAAGGAAGAGGAAAAGAGAATATTGATTATTTAAAGGAAGAGGAAAAGAAAGAACAAAAGTTTGAGATGGGTAAGGGTTGGAGGATATTGCTAATTTCAAATGTGTGAGAAAGAATGGAGAAAGCAAAGGTGTGAGAATATTGATATTTAAAAAAAAGAGGAAAAGAAAGAAGAAAAGAGTTTGAGATGGTAAGTGAGGTTGGAGGATACGTGATAATTTCAAATGTAGGAAAGAATGGAGAAAGCAAAAGTTTGAGAATATTGGAGGATTGCTAATTTCAAATAGAAAGAATGGAGAAAGCAAGGTGAGAATATTGATAAAAAGGAAGATTTAAAAAGAAAGAGGAACAAAGAACAAAGAGTTTGAGATGGAGGGTATGGAGGGTTTGGGAGGATATTGGGTAACTAATTTCAAATGAGAAAGAATGAGCAAAGAATAAAAAAGGAAGAGGAAAGCAAAAAGGTGTTGGAGGATATTGATAATTTGGAGAAAAAAAAAGGAAGAGGAAAAGAAAACAAAGAGTTTGAGATGGTAAGGTTGGAGGATATTACACTCAAATGTGAGAAAGAAGGGATTATTTAAAAAGGAAGAGGAAAAGAAAGGAACAAAGAGTTTGGAGGATATAATTTAAAAAGGAAGAGGAAAAGAAAGCAAAATTTCAAATGTGAAAGAATGGAGAAAAATGGAGGGTGTGAGAATATTGATAATTTAAAAGGAAGAGGAAAAGAAAGAACAAAGAGTTTGAGATGGGTAAGGGTTGGAGGGATCAAATGTAAGAAAGAATGAGAAATTGAGAATATTGATAATTTAAAAAGGAAGAGGGAAAAATTTCAAATGTAAGAAAGAATGGAGGAAAAGAAAATCAAAGAGGTGTGAGAACAATTTTGATAATTTAAAAGAAGAGGAAAAGAAAAACAAAGAGTTTGGAAGATGTGAGAAAGAATGGGAAAAGATAATTTAAAAGGAAAGAACAAAAGAGTTTGAGATGGGTAAGGGTTGGAGGATATTGCTAATTTAATTTCAAAGGTGAGAAATGATTATTTAAAAAGGAAAGGAAAAGAAACAAATGGAGAAATCAAGCAAAGTGTGAGTGGGGAGAATATTGATAATTTGAGAAAGAATGGAGAAATCAAGGGTGAGAATATTGACTTAAAAAAGGGAAAGAACAAAGAGAGGACTTCCAAAAAGAAAGCAAAAGATTATTTAAAAAACAAAAGAACAAAGAGTTTTTGAGATAGGGAAAAGAAAGAACAAAAGGTTGGAGGATATTAAAAGGAAGAGGAAAAGAAAGAACAAAGAATTTCAAATGTGAGAAAGAATGGAGAAATCAAGGGTGTGAGAATATTGATAATTTAAAAGGAAGAGGAAAACAAAGAAAAAATTTCAAATGTGAGAAAATGGAGAAAGCAAAGGTGTGAGAAAAAGAGTTTGAGTTTGGAGAAATCAATGGGTAAAAGGAAGAGGAAAAGAAAGAACAAAAGAGTTTGAGGGTTGGAGGATATTGCTAATTTCAAATGTGAGAAAGAATGGAGAAATCAGGGGTGAGAATATTGATAATTTAAAAGGAAGAGGAAAAGAAAGAACAAAGAGTTTGAGATGGGTAAGGGTTGGAGGATATTGCTAATTTCAAATGTGAGAAAGAATGGAGAAATCAAAGCAAGGGTGAGAATATTGATAATTTAAAAAAGGAAGAGGAAAAGAAAGAACAAAAGAGTTTGAGATGGGTAAGGGTTGGAGGATATTGCTAATTTCAAATGTGAGAAAGAATGGAGAAAGCAAAGGTGTGAGAATATTGATAATTTAAAAGGAAGAGGAAAGAAAGAACAAAGAGTTTGAGATGGGAAGGTTGGAGGATATTGCTAATTTTGTGAGAAAGAATGGAGTGCTAATAATTTAAAAGGAAGAGGAAAAGAAAGAACAAAGTTTGAGATAGGGAGGAAAATCTAATTTCAAATGTGAGAAAGAATGGAGAAAGCAAAAGGTGTGAGAATATTAAAAGAAGAGGAAAAGAAAACAAAAAGAGTTTGAGATGGGTAAGGGTTGGAGGATATTGCTAATTTCAAATGTGAGAAAGAATGGAGAAAGCAAAGGTGTGAGAATATTGATAATTGGAGGAAAAGGAAGAGGGAAAAGAAAGAAACAAAAGAGTTTGAGATGGGTAGAGTTTGGGGGTTGGAGGATATTGCTAATTTCAAATGTGAGAAAGAATGGAGAAATGAAGGGTGTGAGAATATTGATAATTTAAAAAGGAAAGGAAAAGAAAGAACAAAGAGTTTGAGATGGGTAAGGGTTGATATACCAAATGAGGATATTGCTATTATTTAAAAGGAAGAGGAAAAGAAAGAAACAAAATTTCAAATGTGAGTGAGAGAAAGAATTTGGAAAGAAAGAACAAAAGAGTTTGAGATGGGCAAGGGTTGGAGGATTATTTAAAATGTGAGAAAAGAAGAGAAAGAAAGGTGTGAGAATATTGATTATTTAAAAGGAAGAGAAAAAAAGAACAAAGTTTGAGATAAGGTTGAGGATATTGCTAATTTCAAATGTGAGAAAGAATGGGAGGTTGTGAGAATATTGATAATTAAAAAGGAAGAGAAAAGAAAGAACAAAGAAATGGAGGATATTGCTAATTTCAAAAGAAAGAAAAATGAGAATATTGAAAAGGAAGAGGAAAAGAAAGAACAAGAGTTTGAGATGGGGTAAGGGGTGAGAATATTGATAATTTAAAATGGAAGAAGGAAAAAGGTGGAGAAAGAACAAAGAAGAGGGAAAAGAATGGTTTGAAGGGTAAGGGTTGAGGATATTGCTAATTTCAAATGTGAGAAAGAATGGAGAAAGCAAAGGTGGAGAATATTGATTATTTAAAAGAAGAGGAAAAGAAAGAACAAAAGAGTTTGAGATGGGTAAGGGTTGGAGGATATTGCTAATTTCAAATGTGAGAAAGAATGGAGAAATCAAGGTGTGAGAATATTGATAATTTAAAAAGGAAGAGGAAAAGAAAAGAACAAAGAGTTTGAGATGGGTAAGGGTTGGAGGATATTATTTCAAAATGTGAGAGAATTGGAGAAAAATGAGAATAGAAAAAAATGGAAAAGAAATCAAAAGGTTGAGATGGTAAGAGGATATTGCTAATTTAAATTGAGAAAAAAGAAAGCAAAGAGAATATTGATTATTTAAAAGGAAAGGAAAAGAAAGAACAAAGAGTTTGAGATGGGTAAGGAGGATATTTAATTTGAGAGAATGGAGAAATCAAGGTGTGAGAATATTGATAATTTAAAAGGAAGAGGAAAAGAAAGAACAAAGAGTTTGAGATGGGTAAGGGTTGAGGATATTCTTAAATGTGTGAGAAAGAAATGGAGAAAGCAAAGGTGTGAGAATATTGATTATTTGAACAAAGAGTTTGAGATGGGGTTGGAGGATATTGATCAAATTGAAAGAATGGAAAATCAAGGGGTGGAAAAGGAAAAGGAAAAGAACAAAGAGTTTGAGATGGGTAAGGGTTGGAGGATATTGCTAATTTCAAATGTGAGAAAGAATGAGAAATCAAGGGGTGAGAATATTGATAATTTAAAAAGGAAGAGGAAAAGAAAGAACAAAGAGTTTGAGATGGGTAAGGGTTGGAGGATATTGCAAATTTCAAATGTGAGAGAAAGAATGAGAAATCAAGGGTGTGAGAATATTGATAATTTGGAGAAAAAAGTGTGAGAAGAGGAAAAGAAAGAACAAAGAGTTTGAGATGGGTAAGGGTTGGAGGATATTGCTAATTTAAATGTGAGAAAAGAATGGAGAAATCAAGGTGTGAGAATATTGATAATTTAAAAGAGAAGAGGAAAAGAAAAGAACAAAAGAGTTTGAGATGGGTAAGGGTTGGAGGATATTGCTAATTTCAAATGTGAGAAAGAATGGAGAAATCAAGGGTGTGAGAATATTGATAATTTAAAAAAGGAAGAGGAAAAGAAAGAACAAAGAGTTTTGAGATGGGTAAGGAATGGAGAGGATATTGATTTAAAAGGAAGAGGAAAAGAAAGAACAAAGAGTTTGAATGTGAGAAAGAATGAAAAAATGAAGGTGAGAATATTGATAATTTAAAAGGAAGAGGAAAAGAAAAAAAAGAGTTTGAGATGGGTAAGGGTTGGAGGATATTACTAATTTAAAATGTGAGAAAGAATGGAGAAAGCAAAGGTGTGAGAATATTGATAATTTAAAAAGGAAGAGGAAAAGAAAGAAACAAAGAGTTTGAGATGGGTAAGGGTTGGAGGATATTGCTAATTTCAAATGTGAGAAAGAATGAGAAATCAAGGGTGTGAGAATATTGATAATTTAAAAGGAAGAGGAAAAGAAAGAACAAAGAGTTTGAGATGGGAAAGGAACAAATGTGAGAAAGAATGGAGAAAGCAAAGGTGTGATAATATTGATTATTTAAAAGGAAGAGGAAAAGAAAGAACAAAGAGTTTGAGATGGGTAAGGGGAGGATATTGCTAATTTCAAATGTGAGAAAAGAATGGAGAAAGCAAGGGTGTGAGAATATTGATAATTTAAAAGGAAGAGGAAAAGAAAGAACAAAGAGTTTGAGATGGGTTTGGGAGGATTGATAATTTCAAATGAGAAAGAATGGAGAAAGCAAAGTTGGAGGATATTGATAATTTAAAAAGGAAAGGAAAAGAAAGAACAAAGAGTTTGAGATGGGTAAGGGTTGGAGGATATTGCTAATTCACGAGAAAGAATGAGAAAAATGTGAGAAAGAATGGAGAAAGAACAAAGGTGTGAGAATATTATCATTTAAAAAAGAAGAGGAAAAGAAAGAAACAAAGAGTTGAGATATTGATAAATTGAGAAAGAATGGAAGCAAAGGTGTGAGAATATTGATAATTTAAAAAAAGAGAAAGAAAGAACAAAAGAGTTTGAGATGGGTAAGGGTTGAGGATATTGCCAATTTCAAAATGTGAGAAAGAATGAGAAAGCAAGGTTGTGAGAATATTGATAATTTAAAAGGAAGAGGAAAGAAAGAACAAAGAGTTTGAGATGGGTAAGGGAGAGGATATTGCTAATTAATTTAAGAAAGAATGAGAAAAAGGTGTGAGAATAATAATTTAAAAAGGAAGAGGAAAAGAAAGAAACAAAGAGTTTGAGATGGGTAAGGGTTGGAGGATATTGCTAATTTCAAATGTGAGAAAGAATGGAGAAATCAAGGTGTGAGAATATTGATAATTTAAAAGGAAGAGGAAAAGAAAAGAACAAAGAGTTTGAGATGGGTAAGGGTTGGAGGATATTGCTAATTTCAAATGTGAGAAAGAATGGAGAAAGCAAAGGAGAATATTGTGAGAATATTGATAATTTAAAAAGAAATCAAAGATTATTTAAAAAGAAGAAAAGAAAAGAACAAAAGAGTTTGAGATGGGTAAGGGTTGAGGATGTTAATCAAATGTGAGAAAGAATGGAGAAATCAAGGTGTGAGAATATTGATAATTTAAAAGGAAGAGGAAAAGAAAGAACAAAGAGTTTGAGATGGTAAGGGTTGGAGGATATTGCTAATTTCAAATGTGAGAAAGAATGAGAAATGTGAGAATTTAAAAGGAAGAGGAAAAGAAAGAACAAAGAGTTTGAGATGAGGGTTAATTTGAGAAAGAATGGAAATCAAAGGTGAGAATATTGATAATTTAAAAAGGAAGAGGAAAAGAAAGAACAAAGAGTTTGAGATGGGTAAGAGGTTCAAATGTGAGAAAGAATGAGAAATCAAGGTGAGAATATTGATAATTTAAAAGGAAGAGGAAAAGAAAGAACAAAGAGTTTGAGAAAGAATGGGAGGAAAATCAAATGAGAAAGAATGGAGAAAGCAAAGGTGTGTGAGAATATTGATAATTTAAAAGGAAGAGGAAAAGAAAGAACAAAGAGTTTGAGATGGGTAAGGGTTGGAGGATAGTAAATTGAGAAAGAATGGAGAAATGAAGGGTTGAGAGGATAATTAAAAGGAAGAGGAAAAGAAAGAACAAAGAGTTTGAATGGGTAAGGGTTGAGGATAAATTTCAATGTGAGAAAGAATGGAGAAAGGTGTGAGAATATTGATTATTTAAAAGGAAGAGGAAAAGAAAGAACAAAAGAGTTTGAGATGGGTAAGGGTTGGAGGATATTGCTAATTTCAAATGTGAGAAAGAATGAGAAAGGAAAAAGGGTGTGAGAATATTGATAATTTAAAAGGAAGAGGAAAAGAAAAGAACAAAGAGTTTGAGATGGGTAAGGGTTGGAGGATATTACTAATTTCAAATGTGAAAAGAAAAAGAATGGAGAAAGAAAAAAAAAGGAAGAGGAAAAGAAAGAACAAAAGAGTTTGAGATGGGTAAGGGTTGGAGGATATTGCTAATTTCAAATGTGAGAAAGAATGGTGAAATCAAGGTGTGAGAATATTGATAATTTAAAAAGGAAGAGGAAAGAAAGAACAAAGAGTTTGAGATGGGTAAGGGTTGGAGGATAAAATTTCAAATTTCAAGGTGTGAGAAATGTAAGAAAGAATGGAAAAGAAAGAACAATGGGTGTGAGAATATTGAGAATTTAAAAGGAAGAGGAAAAGAAAGAACAAAGAGTTTGAGATGGAAAAGGGTTGGAGGATATTGCTAATTTCAAATGTGAGAAAGAATGGAGAAATCAAAGGGGTGTGAGAATATTGATAATTTAAAAGAAGAGGAAAAAGAAAGAACAAAAGAGTTTGAGATGGGTAAGGGTTGGAGGATATTGCTAATTCAAATGTGAGAAAGAATGAGAAATCAAGGGTGGAGAATATTGATAATTTAAAAGGAAGAGGAAAAGAAAGAACAAAGAGTTTGAGATGGGTAAGGGTTGGAGGATATTGCTAATTTCAAATGTGAGAAAGAATGGAGAAATCAAGGGTGTGAGAATATTGATAATTTAAAAAGGAAGAGGAAAAGAAAAAGAAAAGAGTTTGAGATGGGTAAGGGTTGGAGGATATTGCTAATTTCAAATGTGAGAAAGAATGGAGAAATCAAGGGGTGAGAATATTGATAATTTAAAAAGGAAGAGGAAAAGAAAAGAACAAAGAGTTTGAGATGGGTAAGGTGAGGTTGGAGGATATTGGGTTGAATTTCAAATGTCAAAATGAAAGAATGGAGAAATCAAGGGTGTGAGAATATTGATAAGGAAAAAAGGAAGAGGAAAAGAAAGAACAAAGAGTTTGAGATGGGTAAGGGTTGGAGGATATTGCTAATTTCAAATGTGAGAAAGAATGGAGAAAGCAAGGGTGTGAGAATATTGATAATTTAAAAAGGAAGAGGAAAAGAAAGAACAAAGAGTTTGAGATGGGAAAAGGGTTGGAGGATATTGCTAATTTCAAATGTGAGAAAGAATGGAGAAAGCAAAGGTGGAGAATATTGATAATTTAAAAAGGAAGAGGAAAAGAAAGAACAAAGAGTTTGAGATGGAAAAAGGGTTGGAGGATATTAATTTCAAATGTGAGAAAGAATGGAGAAAGCAAAGGTGTGAGAATATTGATTATTTAAAAGGAAGAGGAAAAAAGAACAAAGAGTTTGAATGGGGTATGGTTGGAAAGAGTTTGAAAGAATGGGAAAGGGTTGGAGAATATTGATAAAAAAGAAAGAAATGGGTGAGGAAAAAGAATGGAGAAATCAAGGGTGTGAGAATATTGATAAAAAAAAAGGAAGAGGAAAAGAAAGAACAAAGAGTTTGAGATGGGTAAGGGTTGGAGGATATTGCTAAAAATGTGAGAAAGAATGGAGAAAAAAGGTGTGAGAATATTGATAATTTAAAAGGAAGAGGAAAAGAAAGAACAAAGAGTTTGAGATGGGTAAGGGTTGAGGATAATCCAAATGTGAGAAAGAATGGAGAAATCAAGGGTGTGAGAATATTGATACTAAAAAAGGAAGAGGAAAAGAAAGAACAAAGAGTTTGAGATGGGTAAGGGTTGGAGGATATTACTAATTTCAAATGTGAGAAAGAATGAGAAATCAAAAAGGTGTGAGAATATTGATAATTTAAAAAGGAAGAGAAAAGAAAGAACAAAAGAGTTTGAGATGGGTAAGGGTTGGAGGATATTGCTAATTTCAAATGTGAGAAAGAATGGAGAAAAAAGGTGTGAGAATATTGATAATTTAAAAAGGAAGAGGAAAAGAAAGAACAAAGAGTTTGAGATGGGTAAGGGTTGGAGGATATTGCTAATTTAAAATGTGAGAAAGAATGGAGAAGGAAAGGTGTGAGAATATTGATAATTTAAAAAGGAAGAGGAAAAGAAAGAACAAAGAGTTTGAGATGGGTAAGGGTTGGAGGATATTGCTAATTTCAAATGTGAGAAAGAATGGAGAAAGCAAAGGTGTGAGAATATTGATAATTTAAAAAGGAAGAGGAAAAGAAAGAACAAAGAGTTTGAGATGGGTAAGGGTTGGAGGATATTGCTAATTTCAAATGTGAGAAAGAATGGAGAAATCAAGGGTGTGAGAATATTGATAATTTAAAAAAGGAAGAGGAAAAAAAGAACAAAAGATTTGAGATGGGTAAGGGTTGGAGGATAGTTTGTGAGAAAGAATGGAGAAAGCAAAGGTTGGAGAATATTGGAAAAAAGGAAGAGGAAAAAGAAAGAACAAAATGAGATGGGTAAAAGGATATTACACTTCAAATGTGAGAAAGAATGGAGAAAAAGGGTGAGAATAATTTAAAAAGGAAGAGGAAAAGAAAGAACAAAGAGTTTGAGATGGGTAAGGGTTGGAGGATATTGCTAGGAAAAAATGTGAGAAAGAATGGAGAAATCAAGGGTGTGAGAATATTGATAAAAAAAAGGAAGAGGAAAAAAAGAACAAAGAGTTTGAGATGGGTAAGGGTTGGAGGATATTACAATTTCAAATGTGAGAAAAGAATGGAGAAATCAAAGGTGTGAGAATATTGATAATTTAAAAAGGAAGAGGAAAAGAAAGAACAAAAGTTTGAGATGGGTAAGGGTTGGAGGATATTGCTAATTTCAAATGTGAGAAAGAATGGAGAAATCAAAAAAAGGTGAGAATATTGATAATTTAAAAGGAAGAGGAAAAGAAAGAACAAAAGTTTGAGATGGAAAAGGGTTGGAGGAATTCTAAAAATGAGAAAGAATGGAGAAATGAAGGGTGTGAGAATATTGATAATTTAAAAGGAAGAGGAAAAGAAAGAAACAAAGAGTTTGAGATGGGTAAGGGTTGGAGGATATTGCTAATTTCAAATGTGAGAAAGAATGGAGAAAGCAAAGGGTGGAGAATATTGATAATTTAAAAAGGAAGAGGAAAAGAAAGAACAAAGAGTTTGAGATGGGTAAGGGTTGGAGGACATTGCTAATTTCAAATGTGAGAAAGAATGGAGAAAATCAAATGTGAGAAATTGATAAGGAAAAAGGAAGAGGAAAAGAAAGAACAAAAAAGTTTGAGATGGGAAAGGGTTGAGGATATTGCTAATTTCAAATGTGAGAAAGAATGGAGAAATCAAAGGTGTGAGAATATTGATAATTTAAAAGGAAGAGGAAAAAAAAGAACAAAGAGTTTGAGAGGTAAGGGTTGGAGGATATTGCTAATTTTCAAATGAAAGAAAGAATGGAGAAAGGAAAGAGAATATTGTGAGAAATTGATAGGAAAAAAGGAAGAGGAAAAGAAAGAACAAAGAGTTTGAGATGGGTAATTATTTGGAGGAAAAGAAAGAACAAAATTTCAAATGTGGAAAGAATGGAGAAAGAGAAGGGGTGTGAGAATATTGATAATTTAAAAGGAAGAGGAAAAGAAAGAACAAAAGAGTTTGAGATGGGTAAGGGTTGGAGGATATTGCTAATTTCAAATGTGAGAAAGAATGGAGAAAGCAAAGGTGTGAGAATATTGATAATTTAAAAGGAAGAGGAAAGAAAGAACAAAGAGTTTGAGATGGGTAGGGTTGGAGGATATTACTAATTTCAAATGTGAGAAAGAATGGAGAAATCAAGGTGTGAGAATATTGATAATTTAAAAGGAAGAGGAAAAGAAAGAACAAAAGAGTTTTTGAGATGGAGGGCTAATTTTCAAATGTAAGGTTGTGAGAATATTGATAATTTAAAAAGGAAGAAAAAGAAAAGAACAAAGAGTTTGAGAGTAAAGAATGGAGAAATGGAGAAAAGGTGTGAGAATATTGATAATTTAAAAGGAAGAGGAAAAGAAAAGAACAAAGAGTTTGAGATGGGTAAGGGTTGGAGGATATTGCTAATTTCAAATGTGAGAAAGAATGGAGAAATCAAGGGTGTGAGAATATTGATAATTTAAAAGGAAGAGGAAAAGAAAGAACAAAGAGTTTGAGATGGGTAAGGGTTGGAGGATATTGCTAATTTCAAATGTGAGAAAGAATGGAGAAATCAAAGAATATTGTGAGAATATTGATAATTTGAGAGAAAAAAGGAAGAGGATAATTTAAAAAAAGAAAGAAAAAGAAAAGAGTTTGAGATGGGTAAGGGTTGGAGGATATTGCTAATTTCAAATGTGAGAAAGAATGGAGAAATCAAGGTGTGAGAATATTGATAATTTAAAAAGGAAGAGGAAAAGAAAGAACAAAGAGTTTGAGAGGATTGCTAATTTCAAATGAGAAAGAATGGAAAATCAAAGGTGTGAGAATATTGATAATTTAAAAGGAAGAGGAAAAGAAAGAACAAAAGAGTTTGAGATGGGTAAGGGTTGGAGGATATTGCTAATTTCAAATGTGAGAAAGAATGGAGAAAGCAAAGGGTGAGAATATTGATAATTTAAAAAAGGAAGAGGAAAAGAAAGAACAAAAGAGTTTGAGATGGGTAAGGGTTGGAGGATATTGCTAATTTCAAATGTGAGAAAGAATGGAGAAAGCAAGGGTGTGAGAATATTGATAATTTAAAAAAGGAAGAGGAAAAAGAAAGAACAAAGAGTTTGAGATGGGTAAGGGTTGGAGGATATTGCTAATTTCAAATGTGAGAAAGAATGGAGATTGAAATTTAAAAAGGAAGAGGAAAAGAAAAGAACAAACAGTTTGAGAATATTGAGGAGAAATTTGAAAAAAGGAAGAGGAAAAGAAAGGAAAAGAAAGAGTTTGAGATGGGTAAGGGTTGGAGGATATTGCTAATTTCAAATGTGAGAAAGAATGGAGAAAGAACAAATGGGTGTGAGAATATTGAAAATAATGGAAAAAAAAGGAAGAGGAAAAAGAAAGAACAAAGAGTTTGAGATGGGTAAGGGTTGGAGGATATTGCTAATTTCAAATGTGAGAAAGAATGGAGAAAAGCAAAGGTGTGAGAATATTGATAATTTAAAAGGAAGAGGAAAAGAAAGAACAAAGAGTTTGAGATGGGTAAGGGTTGGAGGATATTGATTTCAAATGTGAGAAAGAATGGAGAAATCAAAAGAATATTGATAATTTAAAAAGGAAGAGGAAAAGAAAGAACAAAGAGTTTGAGATGGGTAAGGGTTGGAGGATATTGCTAATTTCAAATGTGAGAAAGAATGGAGAAAGCAAGGGTGTGAGAATATTGATAATTTAAAAAGGAAGAGGAAAAGAAAGAACAAAGAGTTTGAGATGGGTAAGGGTTGGAGGATATTGCTAATTTCAAATGTGAGAAAGAATGGAGAAAGCAAAGGTGTGAGAATATTGATAATTTAAAAAGGAAGAGGAAAAGAAAGAACAAAGAGTTTGAGATGGGTAAGGGTTGGAGGATATTGCTAATTTCAAATGTGAGAAAGAATGGAGAAATCAAGGGTGTGAGAATATTGATAATTTAAAAAGGAAGAGGAAAAGAAAGAACAAAGAGTTTGAGATGGGTAAGGGTTGGAGGATATTGCTAATTTCAAATGTGAGAAAGAATGGAGAAAGCAAAGGTGTGAGAATATTGATAATTTAAAAAGGAAGAGGAAAAGAAAGAACAAAGAGTTTGAGATGGGTAAGGGTTGGAGGATAATTTCAAATGTGAGAAAGAATGGAGAAATCAAGGGTGTGAGAATATTGATAATTTAAAAAGGAAGAGGAAAAGAAAGAACAAAGAGTTTGAGATGGGTAAGGGTTGGAGGATATTGCTAATTTCAAATGTGAGAAAAGAATGGAGAAATCAAGGGTGTGAGAATATTGATAATTTAAAAAGGGAAGGGAAAGAAAAGAACAAAGAGTTTGAGATGGAAAAGGGTTGGAGGATATTGCTAATTTCAAATGTGAGAAAGAATGGAGAAAATCAAGGGTGGGAATATTGATAATTTAAAAAGGAAGAGGAAAAAAAAGAACAAAGAGTTTGAGAAAGGGTTGGAGGAATTGCTAATTTCAAATGTGAAAAGAGAAATCAAAGAATATTGATAATTTAAAAAGGAAGAGGAAAAAGAAAGAACAAAGAGTTTGAGATGGGTAAGGGTTGGAGGATATTGCTAATTTCAAATGTGAGAAAGAATGGAGAAATCAAGGGTGGAGAATATTGATAATTTAAAAGGAAGAGGAAAAGAAAGAACAAAGAGTTTGAGATGGGTAAGGGTTGGAGGATATTGCTAATTTCAAATGTGAGAAAGAATGGAGAAAGCAAGGGTGTGAGAATATTGATTTAAAAAGGAAGAGGAAAAGAAAGAACAAAGAGTTTGAGATGGGTAAGGGTTGGAGGAAAAATTTCAAATGTGAGAAAAAGAATGGAGAAAGAACAAGGATGTGAGAATATTGATAATTTAAAAGGAAAGGAAAAGAAAGAACAAAAGAGTTTGAGATGGGAAAAAAGGGTTGGAGGATATTGCTAATTTCAAATGTGAGAAAGAATGGAGAAATAAAAGGGAGAATGAGAAGTTTGAGAAAAGAATTTAAAAATGGAAAGAATGGAGAAAAAGGAAAAGAAAAAATTTAAAAGGAAGAGAAAAGAAAGAACAAAGAAAGATGGGTAAGGGTTGGAGGATATTGCTAATTTCAAATGTGAGAAAAGAATGGAGAAAGCAAGGGTGTGAGAATATTGATAATTTAAAAAGGAAGAGGAAAAAAGAAAGAACAAAGAGTTTGAGATGGGTAAGGTTGGAGGATATTGAAAATTTCAAATGTGAGAAAGAATGGAGAAAAAAGAAGAGAATATTGATAATTAAAAAAAAAGGAAAAGAGGAAAAAGAGTTTGAAAGGAACAAAAAGTTTGAAAGATGGGAAATCAAGGGTGTGAGTTGAAAGAGTTTGAGATAATTGGAGGATATTAATTTCAAATGTGAGAAAGAATGGAGAAAACAAGGGTGTGAGAATATTGATAATTTAAAAGGAAGAGGAAAAGAAAGAACAAAAAGAGTTTGAGATGGGAATGGAGAAATCAAGGGTGGAGAATATTGATAATTTAAAAAGGAAAGGTGAGAAAGATGGGTAATGGAGGAAATGAGAAAGAATGAGTGTGAGAATATTGATAATTTAAAAGGAAGAGGAAAAGAAAGAACAAAGAGTTTGAGATGGGTAAGGGTTGGAGGATATTGCTAATTTCAAATGTGAGAAAGAATGGAGAAATCAAGGGTGTGAGAATATTGATAATTAAAAAGGAAGAGGAAAAGAAAGAACAAAAGAGTTTGAGATGGGTAAGGGTTGGGTTGAGAAAGAAGAGAAAGCAAAGGTGTGAGAATATTTAATTTAAAAAAGGAAGAGAGAAAGAAAGAACAAAAGTTTGAGATGGGTAAGGTTGGAGGAAATTTCAAATGTGAGAAAGAATGGAGAAATTTGGAGAAATTGATAATTTAAAAGGAAGAGGAAAAGAAAGAACAAAAGAGTTTGAGATGGGAAAGGGGTTGGAGGATATTGCTAATTTCAAATGTGAGAAAGAATGGAGAAATCAAGGGTGTGAGAATATTGATAATTTAAAAAGGAAGAGGAAAAGAAAGAACAAAAGAGTTTGAGATGGGTAAGGTTGGAGGATATTGCTAATTTCAAATGTGAGAAAGAATGGAGAAATCAAGGGTGTGAGAATATTGATAATTTAAAAGGAAGAGGAAAAGAAAGAACAAAAGAGTTTGAGATGGGTAAGGGTTGGAGGATATTGCTAATTTCAAATGAGAAAGAAATGGAGAAAAAAGAATGGAAAATTGATAATTTAAAAGGAAGGAAAAGAAAAGAACAAAGAGTTTGAGAAGGGTTGGAGGATAATTTCAAATGAAGAGGAGAAAGAATGGAGAAAAAGGGTGTGAGAATATTGATTAATTAAAAAGGAAGAGGAAAAAGAAAGAACAAAGAGTTTGAGATGGGTAAGGTTGGAGGATATTGCTAATTTCAAATGTGAGAAAGAATGGAGAAAAAGGTGTGAGAAATTGAATTTGGAGAACAAAAGTTTGAGAAAGGTTGGAGGATATTGCTAATTTCAAATGTGAAAAGAATGGAGAAATTGAATAATTTAAAAGGAAGAGGAAAAAGAAAGAACAAAAAGAGTTTGAGATGGGTAAGGGTTGGAGGATATTGCTAATTTCAAATGTGAGAAAGAATGGAGAAATCAAGGGTGTGAGAATATTGATAATTTAAAAAGGAAGAGGAAAAGAAAGAACAAAAGAGTTTGAGATGGGTAAGGGTTGGAGGATATTGCTAATTTCAAATGTGAGAAAGAATGGAGAAATCAAGGTGTGAGAAATTGATAATTTAAAAGGAAGAGGAAAAGAAAGAACAAAGAGGTTTGAGATGGGTAAGGGTTGGAGGATATTGCTAATTTCAAATGTGAGAAAGAATGGAGAAATCAAGGGTGTGAGAATATTGATAATTTAAAAAGGAAAGAGGAAAAAAGAACAAAGAGTTTGAGATGGGTAAGGGTTGGAGGATATTGCTAATTTCAAATGTGAGAAAGAATGGAGAAATCAAGGGTGTGAGAATATTGATAATTTAAAAAAGGAAGAGGAAAAGAAAGAACAAAAGAGTTTGAGATAATGGAACAAAGAGTTTGGATTGGAGGATATTGCTAATTTCAAATGTGAGAAAGAATGGAGAAATCAAGGGTGTGAGAATATTGATAATTTAAAAGGAAGAGGAAAAGAAAGAACAAAGAGTTTGAGATGGGTAAGGGTTGGAGGATATTACTAATTTCAAATGTGAGAAAGAATGGAGAAATCAAAGGGTGAGAATATTGATAATTTAAAAGGAAGAGGAAAAGAAAGAACAAAGAGTTTGAGATGGGTAGGGTTGGAGGATATTACTAATTTCAAATGTGAAAGATGGGAAATCAAATGAGAATATTGATTATTTAAAAAGGAAGAGGAAAAGAAAGAAACAAAGTTTGAGATGAGAAATTGTTACTTAATTTCAAATGAGAAAGGAAATCAAAGGGTGTGAGAATATTGATAATTTAAAAGGAAGAGGAAAAGAAAGAACAAAGAGTTTGAGATGGGTAAGGGTTGGAGGATATTGCTAATTTCAAATGAGAAAGAATGGAGAAATCAAGGGTGTGAGAATATTGATAATTTAAAAAAGGAAGAGGAAAAGAAAGAGAAAAGAACAAAGAGTTTGAATTTCAAATGGGAAAGAAGGGTTGAGGATATTGATAATTTCAAAGGTGAGAAAGAATGGAGAAATCAAGGGTGTGAGAATATGTGAGATTATTTAAAAAGGAAGAGGAAAAAGAAAGAACAAAAGAGTTTGAGATGGGTAAGGGTTGGAGGATATTGCTAATTTAAAAATGAGAAAGAATGGAGAAATCAAGGTGTGAGAATATTGATAGGAAAAAAGGGAAGAGGAAAAGAAAGAACAAAAGAGTTTGAGATGGGTAGGGTTGGAGGATATTGCTAATTTCAAATGTGAGAAAGAATGAGAAAGAAAGGGTGTGAGAATATTGATAATTTAAAAGGAAGAGGAAAAGAAAGAACAAAAGAGTTTGAGATGGGTAAGGTTGGAGGATATTGCTAATTTCAAATGTGAGAAAGAATGGAGAAATCAAAGGGTGTGAGAATATTGATAATTTAAAAAGGAAGAGGAAAAGAAAGAACAAACAGTTTGAGATGGGTAAGGGTTGGAGGATATTGCTAATTTCAAATGTGAGAAAGAATGAGAAATCAAGGGGTGTGAGAATATTGATAATTTAAAAAGGAAGAGGAAAAGAAAAGAACAAAGAGTTTGAGATGGGTAAGGGTTGGAGGATATTGCTAATTTCAAATGTGAGAAAGAATGGAGAAATCAAGGGTGTGAGAATATTGATAATTTAAAAGGAAGAGGAAAAGAAAGAACAAAGAGTTTGAGATGGGTAAGGGTTGGAGGATATTGCTAATTTCAAATGTGAGAAAGAATGGAGAAATCAAGGGTGTGAGAATATTGATAATTTAAAAAGGAAGAGGAAAAGAAAGAACAAAGAGTTTGAGATGGGTAAGGGTTGGAGGATATTGCTAATTTCAAATGTGAAAGAATGGAGAAAAGGGTGTGAGAATATTGAAATTTAAAAGGAAGAGGAAAAGAAAGAACAAAGAGTTTGAGATGGGTAAAATGGAGGATATGATAATTTCAAATGTGAGAAAGAAAAGAAAATCAAAGAGAATATTGATAACGAAAAAAAAGGAAAGAAAGAACAAAGAGTTTGAGATGGGTAAGGGTTGGAGGATATTGCTAATTTCAAATGTGAGAAAGAATGGAGAAATCAAGGGTGTGAGGTGATAATTTAAGGAAGAGGAAAAGAAAAGAACAAAGAGTTTGAATAGGGTTGGAGGATATAATTTGGAAAAAAAGGAAGAGGAAAAAGAAAAAACAAAGAGTTTGAGATGGGTAAGGTTGGAGGATATTGCTAATTTCAAATGTGAGAAGAATGGAAAAGAATGGGAAATCAAAAGTGAAAAGGAAAAGAATATTGATAATTTAAAAGGAAGAGGAAAAAGAAAGAACAAAGAGTTTGAGATGGGTAAGGGGTTGGAGGATATTGCTAATTTCAATGTGAGAAAGAAAAAGAAATATTGAATGGAAGAGGAAAAGAAAGAACAAAAAGTTTGAGATGGGTAAGGGTTGGAATATTGATAATTTCAAATGTGAAAAATGGGAAAAGGGTGAGAATATTGATAATTTAAAAAGGAAGAGGAAAAAAAAGAACAAAGAGTTTGAGATGGGTAAGGGTTGGAGGATATTACTAATTTCAAATGTGAGAAAGAATGGAGAAATCAAAGAATATTGAGAAATTTAAAAGGAAAGGAAAAGAAAAGAAAAAGAGTTTGAGAAAGGGGTTGGAGGATATTGCTAATGAGAAAGAATGGAGAAATCAAAAGAATATTGATAATTTAAAAAAGGAAGAGGAAAAGAAAGAACAAAGAGTTTGAGATGGGTAAGGGTTGGAGGATATTGCTAATTTCAAATGTGAGAAAGAATGGAGAAAAAGCAAGGGTGTGAGAATATTGATAATTTAAAAAGGAAGAGGAAAAGAAAGAACAAAAGAGTTTGAGATGGGAAAGGGTTGGAGGATATTGCTAATTTCAAATGTGAGAAAGAATGGAGAAATCAAGGTGTGAGAATATTGATAATTTAAAAGGAAGAGGAAAAGAAAAACAAAGAGTTTGAGATGGGTAAGGGTTGGAGGATATTGCTAATTTCAAAAATGAGAAAGAATGGAGAAATCAAGGGTGAGAATATTGATAATTTAAAAGGAAGAGGAAAAGAAAGAACAAAGAGTTTGAGATGGGTAAGGGTTGGAGGATATTGCTAATTTCAAATGTGAAAGAATGGAGAAAGCAAGGGTGTGAGAATATTGATAATTTAAAAGGAAGAGGAAAAGAAAGAACAAAAGAGTTTGAGATGGGTAAGGGTTGGAGGATATTACATTTCAAATGTGAGAAAGAATGGAGAAATCAAGGGTGTGAGAATATTGATAATTTAAAAGGAAGAGGAAAAGAAAGAACAAAGAGTTTGAGATGGGTAAGGGTTGGAGGATATTGCTAATTTCAAATGTGAGAAAGAATGGAGAAATCAAGGTGTGAGAATATTGATAATTTAAAAAAGGAAGAGGAAAAGAAAGAACAAAGAGTTTGAGATGGGTAAGGGTTGGAGGATATTGCTAATTTCAAATGTGAGAAAGAATGGAGAAATCAAGGGTGTGAGAATATTGATAATTTAAAAGGAAGAGGAAAAGAAAGAACAAAAGAGTTTGAGATGGGTAAGGGTTGAGGATATTGCTAATTTCAAATGTGAGAAAAAGAATGGAGAAATCAAGGGTGTGAGAATATTGATAATTTAAAAAGGAAGAGGAAAAGAAAGAACAAAGAGTTTGAGAGGGGTTGAGGGTCAAATGTGAAAAAATGGGAGGATATTGAGAATTTCAAATGAAAGAAAAGAACAAAAGTTTGAATGGAGGAAATTTCAAATGTGAGAAAGAATGGAGAAAGCAATTGAGATTGATAATTTAAAAAGGAAGAGGAAAAGAAAGAACAAAGAGTTTGAGATGGGTAAGGGTTGGAGGATATTGCTAATTTCAAATGTGAGAAAGAATGGAGAAATCAAGGGTGTGAGAATATTGATAATTTAAAAAGGAAGAGGAAAAGAAAGAACAAAGAGTTTGAGATGGGTAAGGGTTGGAGGATATTGCTAATTTCAAATGTGAGAAAGAATGGAGAAAATCAAGGGTGTGAGAATATTGATAATTTAAAAGGAAGAGGAAAAAGAAAGAACAAAGAGTTTGAGATGGGTAGGGTTGGAGGAAGGAAAACTAATTTCAAAAGTGAGAAAAATCAAGAAAGCAGGAGAATATTGATAATTTAAAAGGAAGAGGAAAAGAAAGAACAAAGAGTTTGAGATGGGTAAGGGTTGGAGGATATTGAATTTCAAATGTGAGAAAGAATGGAGAAAGCAAAGGGTGTGAGAATATTGATAATTTAAAAAGGAAGAGGAAAAGAAAGAACAAAAGTTTGAGATGGGTTTGGAGGATATTGCTAATTTCAAATGTGAGAAAGAATGGAGAAATTGGAGAATATTGATAATTTAAAAGGAAGAGGAAAAAGAAAGAAGAGAGAAATGGGTAAGGGTTGGAGGATATTGCTAATTTCAAATGTGAGAAAGAAGGAAGGGTGTGAGAATATTGATAATTTAAAAAGGAAAGGAAAAGAAAAACAAAGAGTTTGAGATGGGTAAGGGTTGGAGGATATTACAATTTCAAATGTGAGAAAGAATTGGAGAATATTGATAATTTAAAAAGGAAAGGAAAAGAAAAGAACAAAGAGTTTGAGATGGGTAAGGTTGGAGGATATTGCTAATTTCAAATGTGAGAAAGAATGGAGAAATCAAGTGTGAGAATATTGATTATTTAAAAAGGAAGAGGAAAAGAAAGAACAAAGAGTTTGAGATGGGTAAGGGTTGGAGGATATTGCTAATTTCAAATGTGAGAAAGAATGGAGAAAGCAAAGGTGTGAGAATATTGATTATTTAAAAAGGAAGAGGAAAAGAAAGAACAAAAGAGTTTGAGATGGGTAAGGGTTGGAGGAAATTGCTAATTTCAAATGTGAGAAAGAATGGAGAAAAAGAAAGGGTGTGAGAATATTGATAATTTAAAAAGGAAGAGGAAAAGAAAGAACAAAAGAGTTTGAGATGGGTAAGGGTTGGAGGATATTGCTAATTTCAAATGTGAGAAAGAATGAGAAATCAAGGGTGTGAGAATATTGATAATTTAAAAGGAAGAGGAAAAGAAAGAACAAAAGAGTTTGAGATGGGTAAGGGTTGGAGGATATTGCTAATTTCAAATGTGAGAAAGAATGGAGAAATCAAGGGTGTGAGAATATTGATAATTTAAAAGGAAGAGGAAAAGAAAGAACAAAGAGTTTGAGATGGGAGGATATTGCTAATTTCAAATGTGAGAAAGAATGGAGAAATCAAGGGTGTGAGAATATTGATAATTTAAAAAAGGAAAGGAAAAGAAACAAAGAGTTTGAGATGGGTAAGGGTTGGAGGATATTACTAATCAAATGTGAGAAAAAATGTGAGAAAGAATGGAGAAAGAAAGGTGTGAGAATATTGATAATTTGAGAAAAAAGGAAGAGGAAAAGAAAGAACAAAGAGTTTGAGATGGGTAAGGGTTGGAGGATATTGCTAATTTCAAATGTGAGAAAGAATGGAGAAAGTGAGAATATTGATAATTTAAAAAAGGAAGAGGAAAAGAAAGAACAAAGAGTTTGAGATGGGTGTTGGAGGAGAATTTCAAATGTGAGAAAGAATGGAGAGGGTGTGAGAATATTGATAAAAAAGGAAGAGGAAAAGAAAGAACAAAGAGTTTGAGATGGGTAAGGGTTGGAGGATATTGCTAATTTCAAATGTGAGAAAGAATGGAGAAATCAAGGGGTGTGAGAATATTGATAATTTAAAAAGGAAGAGGAAAAGAAAGAACAAAGAGTTTGAGATGGGTAAGGGTTGGAGGATCAAGGTGTGAGAATATTGATAATTTAAAAAGGAAGAGGAAAAGAATGGACAAAAGTTTGAATGGGTAAGGGTTGAGAATATTGATAATTGAGAAAGAAGGAAAGAGGAAAAGAAAAGAAAAGAACAAAGAGTTTGAGATGGGTAAGGGTTGGAGGATATTGCTAATTTCAAATGTGAGAAAGAATGGAGAAATCAAGGGTGTGAGAATATTGATAATTTAAAAAGGAAGAGGAAAAGAAAGAACAAAGAGTTTGAGATGGGTAAGGGTTGGAGGATATTGATAATTTAAAATGTGAGAAAAGAAATGGAGAAATCAAAGATGTGTTGAGAATATTGCTAATTTGAGAATATTGATGCTAATTAAAGGAAGAGGAAAAAAGGAAGAGAAATAATTTCAAATTGAGAAAAAAAGAATAAAAGAAAGAACAAAAGAGTTTGAGATGGGTAAGGGTTGGAGGATATTGCTAATTTCAAATGTGAGAAAGAATGGAGAAATCAAGGGGTGTGAGAATATTGATAATTTAAAAAGGAAGAGGAAAAGAAAGAACAAAGAGTTTGAGATGGGTAAGGGTTGGAGGATATTGCTAATTTCAAATGTGAAAGAAAGAAATGGAGAAATGATAATTTAGGTGTGAGAATATTGATTATTTAAAAAGGAAGAATGGAAAAGAAAGAATAAAGAGTTTGAGATGGGAAAAGGTTGAATAAAGAGTTTGAGATGGGTAAGGGGTTGGAAATGTGAAGAATTTAAATGGAGAAATCAAGGTGTGAGAATATTGATTATTTAAAAAGAAGAGGAAAAGAAAAAACAAAGAGTTTGAGATGGGTAAGGGTTGGAGGATTATTTCAAATGTGAAGAATGGAGAAATCAAGAGAATATTGATAATTTAAAAGGAAGAGGGAAAAGAACAAAGAGTTTGAGATGGGTAAGGGTTGGAGGATATTGCTAATTTCAAATGTGAGAAAGAATGGAGAAATCAAGGGTGTGAGAATATTGATAATTTAAAAAGGAAGAGGAAAAGAAAAAGAAACAAAGAGTTTGAGATGGGTAAGGGTTGGAGGATATTGCTAATTTCAAATGTGAGAAAGAATGGAGAAATCAAGGGTTTGAGAGAATATTGATTAATTTCAAAAAAAGGAAGAGGAAAAGAAAGAACAAAGAGTTTGAGATGGGTAAGGGTTGGAGGATATTGCTAATTTCAAATGTGAGAAAGAATGGAGAAATCAAGTGTGAGAATATTGATTATTTAAAAAGGAAGAGGAAAAGAAAAACAAAGAGTTTGAGATGGGTAAGGAGAGGATATTGCTAATTTCAAATGTGAGAAAGAATGGAGAAAAGGGTGTGAGAATATTGATAATTTAAAAAGGAAAGGAAAAGAAAGAACAAAAAAGAGTTTGAGATGGGTAAGGGTTGGAGGATATTACAATTTCAAATGTGAGAAAGAATGGAGAAATCAAGGGTGTGAGAATATTGATTATTTAAAAGGAAGAGGAAAAAGAAAGAACAAAGAGTTTGAGATGGGTAAAGGGTTGGAGGATATTGCTAATTTCAAATGTGAGAAAGAATGGAGAAATCAAGGGTGTGAGAATATTGATAATTTAAAAAGGAAGAGGAAAAGAAAGAACAAAGAGTTTGAGATGGGAGATGGGTAAGGGTTGGAGGATATTGCTAATTTCAAATGTGAGAAAGAATGGAGAAAAAAAGAACAAAAGGTTTTGAGATGAGAATATTGATAATTTAAAAAAGGAAGAGGAAAAGAAAGAACAAAGAGTTTGAGATGGGTAAGGGTTGGAGGATATTGCTAATTTCAAATGTGAGAAAGAATGGAGAAATCAAGGGTGTGAGAATATTGATAATTTAAAAGGAAGAGAAAAAAGAAAGAACAAAGAGTTTGAGATGGGTAAGGGTTGGAGGATATTGCTAATTTCAAATGTGAGAAAGAATGGAGAAATCAAGGGTGTGAGAATATTGATAATTTAAAAAGGAAGAGGAAAAGAAAGAACAAAGAGTTTGAGATGGGTAAGGGTTGGAGGATATTGCTAATTTCAAATGTGAGAAAAGAATGGAGAAATCAAAGGGTGTGAGAATATTGATAATTTAAAAAGGAAGAGGAAAAGAAAAAACAAAGAGTTTGAGATGGGTAAGGGTTGGAGGATATTGCTAATTTCAAATGTGAGAAAGAATGGAGAAATCAAGGGTGTGAGAATATTGATTATTTAAAAGGAAGAGGAAAAGAAAGAACAAAGAGTTTGAGATGGGTAAGGGTTGGAGGATATTGCTAATTTCAAATGTGAGAAAGAATGGAGAAATCAAGGGTGTGAGAATATTGATTATTTAAAAGGAAGAGGAAAAAGAAAAACAAAGAGTTTGAGATGGGTAAAAGGAGTACTAATTTCAAATGTGAAAGAATGGAGAAATCAAGGTGTGAGAATATTGATAATTTAAAAGGAAGAGGAAAGAAAGAGTTTGAGAAAGGGTTGGAGGATATTGCTAATTTCAAATGTGAGAAAGAATGGAGAAAAATTGATGTGAGAATTTGATAATTTAAAAGGAAAGAGGAAAAGAAAGAACAAAGAGTTTGAGATGGGTAAGGGTTGGAGGATATTGCTAATTTCAAATGTGAGAAAGAATGGAGAAATCAAGGGTGTGAGAATATTGATTATTTAAAAGGAAGAGGAAAAAAAGAACAAAGAGTTTGAGATGGGTAAGGGTTGGAGGATATTGCTAATTTCAAATGTGAGAAAGAATGGAGAAATCAAGGTGTGTGAGAATATTGATTATTTAAAAAGGAAGAGGAAAAGAAAGAACAAAAGAGTTTGAGATGGGTAAGGGTTGGAGGATATTGCTAATTTCAAATGTGAGAAAGAATGGAGAAATCAAGTGTGGGTAAAAGGAAGGAAAAGAAAGAACAAAGAGTTTGAGAATATTGATCAAATTTAAAATGAGGAAGAGGATAATTTAAAAAGAAAAGAAGAAAGAGTTTGAGATGGGTAAGGGTTGGAGGATATTGCTAATTTCAAATGTGAGAAAGAATGGAGAAATCAAGGGTGTGAGAATATTGATTATTTAAAAGGAAGAGGAAAAGAAAGAACAAAGAGTTTGAGATGGGTAAGGGTTGGAGGATATTGCTAATTTCAAATGTGAGAAAGAATGGAGAAATCAAGGGTGTGAGAATATTGATTATTTAAAAAGGAAGAGGAAAAGAAAGAACAAAGAGTTTGAGATGGGTAAGGGTTGGAGGATATTGCTAATTTCAAATGTGAGAAAGAATGGAGAAATAAAAAGGAAAGGAAAAGAAAGAACAAAAGAGTGAGAATATTGATAATTTAAAAAGGAAGAGATAATTTAAAAAAAAGAAAAAAGAACAAAGAGTTTGAGATGGGTAAGGGTTGGAGGATATTGCTAATTTCAAATGTGAGAAAGAATGGAGAAATCAAGGGTGTGAGAATATTGATTATTTAAAAAGGAAGAGGAAAAAGAAAGAACAAAAAGAGTTTGAGATGGGTAAGGGTTGGAGGATATTGCTAATTTCAAATGTGAGAAAGAATGGAGAAATCAAGGGTGTGAGAATATTGATAATTTAAAAAGGAAGAGGAAAAGAAAGAACAAAGAGTTTGAGATGGGTAAGGGTTGGAGGATATTGCTAATTTCAAATGTGAGAAAGAATGGAGAAATCAAGGGTGTGAGAATATTGATAATTTAAAAATAAGAGGAAAAAGAAAGAACAAAGAGTTTGAGATGGGTAAGGGTTGGAGGATATTGCTAATTTCAAATGTGAGAAAGAATGGAGAAATCAAAGGGTGTGAGAATATTGATTATTTAAAAAAAGGAAAGAAAAGAACAAAGAAGAAGGGGTTGGAATATTGCTAATTTTTGAGATGGGTCAAGGGTTGAGAATATTGATAATTTAAAAGGAAAGAGGAAAGAAAAGAACAAATTTGAGATGGGTAAGAATGGAGAAATCAAATGTGAGGAATGTGAGAATATTGATTATTTAAAAAAAAGAAAAAGAAAGAACAAAGAGTTTGAGATGGGTAAGGGTTGGAGGATATTGCTAATTTCAAATGTGAGAAAGAATGGAGAAATCAAGGGTGTGAGAATATTGATAATTTAAAAGGAAGAGGAAAAGAAAGAACAAAGAGTTTGAGATGGGTAAGGATATTGCTAATTTCAAATTGGATGGGATCAAGGGTGTGAGAATATTGATTATTTCAAATGTGAGAACAAAAAGAATGGAGGAAATCAATGTGAGGAATGTGAGAATATTGATAATTTAAAAAAGGAAGAGGAAAAGAAAGAACAAAGAGTTTGAGATGGGTAAGGGTTGGAGGATATTGCTAATTTCAAATGTGAGAAAGAATGAGAAAGAGTTTCAAGGGTGTTGGAGAATAATTTTCAAATTTGAGAAAAAGGAAGAGGAAGAAAAGAAAGAACAAAGAGTTTGAGATGGGTAAGGGTTGGAGGATATTGCTAATTTCAAATGTGAGAAAGAATGGAGAAATCAAGGGTGTGAGAATATTGATAATTTAAAAGGAAGAGGAAAAAAAAAGAACAAAGAGTTTGAGATGGGTAAGGGTTGGAGGATATTGCTAATTTCAAATGTGAGAAGAATGAGTGAGAAGGAAGAGAAAAAAGAATGGAGAAATCAAATGTGGTGTGAGAATATTGATAATTTAAAAGGAAGAGGAAAAGAAAGAACAAAGAGTTTGAGATGGGTAAGGGTTGGAGGATATTGCTAATTTCAAATGTGAGAAAGAATGGAGAAATCAAGGGGTGTGAGAATATTGATAATTTAAAAGGAAGAGGAAAAGGAAAAGAACAAAAGATTTTGAGATGGGTAAGGGTTGGAGGATATTGCTAATTTCAAATGTGAGAAAGAATGGAGAAATCAAGGGTGTGAGAATATTGATTATTTAAAAAGGAAGAGGAAAAGAAAGAACAAAGAGTTTGAGATGGGTAAGGGTTGGAGGATATTGCTAATTTCAAATGTGAGAAAGAATGGAGAAATCAAGGGTGTGAGAATATTGATAATTTAAAAAGGAAGAGGAAAAGAAAGAACAAAGAGTTTGAGATGGGTAAGGGTTGGAGGATATTGCTAATTTCAAATGTGAGAGAAAGAATGGAGAAATCAAGGTTGTGAGAATATTGATTATTTAAAAAGGAAGAGGAAAAAGAAAGAACAAAAGAGTTTGAGATGGGTAAGGGTTGGAGGATATTGCTAATTTCAAATGTGAGAAAGAATGGAGAAATCAAGGGTGTGAGAATATTGATAATTTAAAAAGGAAGAGGAAAAGAAAGAACAAAGAGTTTGAGATGGGTAAGGGTTGGAGGATATTGCTAATTTCAAATGTGAGAAAGAATGGAGAAATCAAGGGTGTGAGAATATTGATTATTTAAAAAGGAAGAGGAAAAGAAAGAACAAAGAGTTTGAGATGGGTAAGGGTTGGAGGATATTGCTAATTTCAAATGTGAGAAAGAATGGAGAAATCAAGGGTGTGAGAATATTGATAATTTAAAAGGAAGAGGAAAAGAAAGAACAAAAGTTTGAGATGGGTAAGGGTTGGAGGATATTGCTAATTTCAAAAAGAAAAATGGAGAAACAAGGGTGTGAGAATATTGATAATTTAAAAAGGAAGAGGAAAAGAAAAGAACAAAGAGTTTGAGATGGGTAAGGGTTGGAGGATATTGCTAATTTCAAATGTGAGAAAGAATGGAGAAATCAAGGGTGTGAGAATATTGATAATTTAAAAAGGAAAGAAAAGAAAGAAAAAAAAAAGAGTTTGAGATGGGTAAGGGTTGGAGGATATTGCTAATTTCAAATGTGAGAAAGAATGGAGAAATCAAGGGTGTGAGAATATTGATAATTTAAAAAGGAAGAGGAAAAGAAAGAACAAAGAGTTTGAGATGGGTAAGGGTTGGAGGATATTGCTAATTTCAAATGTGAGAAAGAATGGAGAAATCAAGGGTGTGAGAATATTGATAATTTAAAAAGGAAGAGGAAAAGAAAGAACAAAGATTTTGAGATGGGTAAGGGTTGGAGGATATTGCTAATTTCAAATGTGAGAAAGAATGGAGAAATCAAGGGTGTGAGAATATTGATTATTTAAAAAGGAAGAGGAAAAGAAAGAACAAAGAGTGTCAGATGGGTAAGGGTTGATGAAAATGAGAGAGAGAAAAAGAGAGTTGATAATAAAATATAAGATAGAAAAAAGAGAGGAAGAGCTAAAGGATGAGTTGTTATGATGTTATACCTTAGCCCTAACCTTAAATGTTGTAATGAAAATGCTTAAGGTTTTATGCCAGTTATAATGTTGGATCTATTACCAATGTTATACAGAGGGTCATATTAAATTGGATCATTGACCCGTAGATTATGGTGGGCTTTCTCATGTGGCCAGTGCCATCAGAACATTATGTGGGTGATGAGGATGTTGATGGTTATTGGGGAAACAGGTGTGCATATGACAGTAAGAAACAAAGGCCATGTTGGAAAAAAAATGGAATGACAAAATCTGAAATAAAATCAATTATATTACCAAAACTACAAATGGTTATCTCAAATAAATGTGATTAAGAAATGCCTTATGAAAATCAATCTCTCTTTATTGAAAGGTGTTTATGGGTTGGGGACTGACTGACATTCATGGTTGTAGTTAAGTCTTTTGATATCGGACCCAGTGTATTATTGGGAGGAATGAGAAAGTCATAATGGTGAACTCCATGTGAAAATGTAAACTACTGCCTGTTGCTGAAAATTTGCCTGGTCTCATATTGTGTGTCTTGAGCTAAACTTAGTATTCTGCTTTTGCATTTTGATTTATAAACCTGCACATTTATAAACAAGTTTTATAAACAAGTTTTATAAATGTACACTTGTTTCTGGGGCTCAACTCAGCATTCTGTTTTTGCATTTTGAGTTATAAACCCATACATTTATGAACAAGTTTTATAAATGATTTTTATAAACATACACTCATTTCTGGGGCTCAAATCTGCATTTTGTTTTTGCGTTTTAATTTATAAACTTGCACATTTATAAACAAGTACTATAAACAAGTTTTATAAACAAGTTTTATAAACGTACATTTGTTTCTAGGGCTCAGCTCAGCAATTTTTTTGCATTTTGATTTATAAACGGGCACATTTATAAACAAATTTTATATACAAGTTTTATAAACAAGTTTTATAAACATACACTTGTTTCTTGGGCTCAACTCAACATTCTGTTTTTGCATTTTGATTTAGGCGGCAATGTCAGTAATTGGATGATAATTTAAATTTTAAATGTATTTTTTGTTTTTGAATCAGAAGTGGTGCATGGAGACATGTGCAGAATAAAAATTTTTATTTATAATTTTGCTTTCGTGATGTCTTGTTGCTGATGAGTTTAACATGTCATGAATCTAGGGAGATTTGTTAGATTTGATGTAGAAAATAACTATGAGAAGAATTAGAATCAATTTTCTTTAAATTTCCTAATATTAGTTTAGTTTGGCACAAGGTCAGCAATGTGGTGCACCCAGTAAGTATCCATCTAATTTTGGCAATCTTTCAACTTCATGCTTGCAAAAAAGTGGTGTGTCAAAAAGACAGTTTTTCCCTTGATACCACTATTATTTTTACCTTCACTCCTCAACAATGTTTAGTTTTTTTAAAAGTGATGATTAAAATTTTAATAGAAAATCAATTTCTCACTGGCCTTTTGAAATTTGAAGAGACTTGGGCTCAAGAAAAATGTCTATTTTTGGCAAATTGAAAAGGTTTCATTTCCCACCACCAACAGAAGACTGCATGTTCCAAAACAGACCTTTCAGAAACTTAAATATTTGGTCCAATTATTTAGGGCATAGCAGATATAGTACAACTATTTGGGACATAGAGGAAATGGTCAAATGCTGTACCAACCTGAACAGGCTAAATTTTGTTGTACATAATAAATTTGGTCCAATCCAATTATTTTGAACATAGCAGAAATGATCCAATTATTTTGGGCATAGCAGAAATGGTCAAATGCTGTACAATACTGAATTAGCCAAATTTTGTCATACATTGCAGATTTGGTTCAATTTTAATGGTTAAGGCAGAAATTCAATTTTGGGCAGGGGTTTATTAGAATTGGTTTAGTTTTGTTGGCTGTAGCAGAAATGATCAATTTTTCTTAGGGACAACATCATTTATCATCTATTGTTATATGTGGAATATATTTAATAAAATTTCATTTGGCATTGAAGAATTGATTAAATTCCGTTGTACATGGAAGAATTAGTAAAATTTCTTTGTTTTAGCAGAACACGTTAAATTTTGTTGGACATGGCACATTAACTTAAATTTCAATTGGTATTTTACTACTGGTCAGGGTTTGTTGAACATAAAAGAACTGATCATATTTATTTGTTAAACTTTGTTAGGCATGGCAAATTTGGTTCAATTATTTTGGACATAGGTTTTGTGAGCACATTCAAATTTGAATTGTATAAAAACTAGGCATCTTTTGATGTACATCTCAAATGATATCAGGCCAAGCAGTATTGGCCAAATTTTGTTAGACATTGCAGAAATGATCATCCTGCTTTTCTCTACCTTTTCAAGAACCAGAGCAGGCTGAAATTAAAATACTGCTACCATATATGGGCAGAATTTTTACTTTCCAGTCCAATAGCATCTCTGTGTTCTTGTGACTGAGGAATTATTCTCCACCCTACAAACCCCTTTGCCATAGACAAAATGTTGTTCTTACTTCTCTATGGTTATTTCCATGGAAAGTACTCAGATGAACGAAATTCCTTAGTTCCACCAGTCTAAACCTTCACCACTAGGACCTGCCATAGCACACCCATTCTAGGGAACCATGCTACTTCCCTTCATATTCCTTTACTGAGATGTAAATTCCACTTGAGCAGTTCCTTCCCATGAAGCACAACTCCCAAGAGGATGCTTCCACCCAGTTACTACAATCTTAATCTGTTCAAGTCTAGGCTTATCATAAATACTCAAGTATAGTCCAAGTTTTTATAATCTGTACTTTACACAAAAAATAGGGGGTCACACTATACACAAGTAATTTTTTTGAAGAGGTTAAAACACATCCATTTTATAGTGACTGGTTGCAATATACACAGGTAATTTTTTGAAGGTGTTAAAACTTAGCCATTTTTGGTGACTGGTCACACTATACACAGTTAATTTATTTCAAGAAGTTAAAAATAATCCATTTTATAGTGACTGGTTGCAATATACACAGATAATTTTTTTGAAGCGATTAAAATTCATCCATTTTCAGTACTAGTTGCACTATACACATGTAATTTTTTATATATGCATTAAAATTCAAACAAAAAAATTTCAGGATACAATTATACACAAGTATATATGTGTTGTAGCATACCTACAGACATTAATAGATATGTCCCCATTCACATAAATACAGTAGTAAATACTGTATGTTGGTCTGCAGTTGGAGATCCATTGTGGAATTCACTTGACTCACTTTTAACAGATGACTACTTCTTCTATGCACTGCTGGTGAATCTTATATGTGTTGTTCTTGTCCTAAGTATTATTGTTCATTACCAACGTTTGTGTGATTATTCTATTCAGTAACCTTCCTTAGGTTATAACAATATGGAAACATTATCTTTCCCACATATCTGTACAAACTGTGCCTCTTACTCTGTAACACTACCTAGAGTAGCTCACTAGACTTGTACATGATGAACATTATTGTAAAAGAAATGAAGAAGAAATTTACTGTATTCATTTTCTATCCACATTCAGGTGGTGTGTGCCAGTATAAAAACAAAAAAAATGTTTGTGTGGATAAAAGAAGTGGACACATTTTGTTGGGCATGGCAGAATTATAAATATTCAATAAGCTACAAATAATGTTTAAACTTCAATACATCTTACTCTACAATGTTTCCATTTGGAAGCAGATTTAAACCTCCTGAGTTAAGGATAACTTTAAAACTTATTATCAGGTCACAAAGTGAAAGAGGAATACCTTAAGGGAAGCTCTTATGACGACAGCGAAAGAAATCATCCCAAGAAAATATGAACTGGATGACAGGTTAAATTCTCAATCTTATGAGAGAGAAGCAACGGATTATGTTAAGAAAAGACGTAGATATCTGATGTTAAGCAAAGAAATAAGTGCAAAAAAAGTAAAGGATTCTCAATGAGAAATATGCAGGGATAAACAAAGAAAAATGCAGAACATAGATGCAGGAGGAATGCATAAAATGAGAAAGACAATACGGGAAAAAACTTCTCTTTGGCAGGATGTATAAAATGTATAGAATGAACAACGATAATAGAGAAAGGAAAGGTATTCAGATATGGACTGAATACATCAGAGAGATCTTCCATGACAACAGAGGAGGAGAGCATAAAAACATTGAATGACCCGGAATATTAAAATCCGAGGTTATGTCAGCACCAACCAAGATGAAGAGGAACTAAACAACAGGATCATATGAGATTGTAATAGAGATTCTGACAGCCTTAGAAGATTCCAGGATTTATAAGATTACCAAAGTGATAAATGAAATATATGACAGTTGCAAAATATAGGAAAGTCTCAGTAGATCAAGCTTCATAATGCAACCAAAGATTCAAAGGTGCAAACAAATACAAACTACGATTGACATTCAGTTTGATAAGCCACATATCAAAATTAATAATTAATCTAGTAATTAAAATTCTAATGAACAGAGCTTGTAGCAGAATTATACTAAAAAAGGACAAGACCAGTGTAGCTTTGTTCAAGACAATGAAACCAGAAATACAAATTTTATTATCTAAATGTTGTCAAAGCATGCGCTAGAAAATTGCAAATTTCAGAGATTAATTTGATTTGTTTGTTTAATGGCACATCAACCCCTTATGGGTCATTCAATGCTGAAATTTAATTTTCTTGTGAGCTGTGAAGTAATAAAAAATATATGTTATTCTGCTTTCACAACTGAATCCATGGTAGATAATACTCTGCTTTTGTGCATATAAATGTTTGTGTAGGCACAATTACTAGTGGCAGTGATATGTGTGTTTTATGTTGTAGTTTTGTTGAAGCTATATTTTAGAATACCATTTGATTTCTTTAAGAAATTGTAGGATATTATATGAATTAATATTATGAAAAAGTTCTTTCGTGTTGGTTGGCTGGTTTTGTTTAGCGGCATATCAATATGTGTTATTTAATGCTGAAATATACATATTTTGAACACAATTTTATGGTTTCAACTAAATATATTTTGAATGCAATTGTATGCCTTCAACTACTGATAAAATGTATTGTTGGTTATTTTGCCATAAAAATGTATTGTTGTTCATTTTGCTATAAAAATGTATTGTTGGTCATTTTGCTATAAAATGTATTGTTGGTCATTTTGCTATAAAAATATATTGTTGTTCATTTTGCTATAAAAATGTATTGTTGGTCATTTTGCCATAAAAATGTATTGTTGGTCATTTTGCTATAAAAATATATTGTTGGTCATTTTACTATAAAAATGTATTGTTGGTCATTTTTCTATAAAACGTATTGTTGGTCATCTTACTATAAAATGTATTGTTAATTCTACTATAAAATGTACTGATGGACATTTTACTTTAAAAATGTATTGTTGGTAAATTTACTATAAATAGGTATTGTTGGTAATTTTAATATTCATTAAAGACATTTTTATGTTTAACGTTGTTTTTTATAGATACAAGTATTTAAGTAAATGCTATGTTTATAATAAACAGTATTAAATAACATTTACCGGCCTGAATACTTGTATCAATAAAAAACAACGTTAAACATAAAAATGTCTTTAATGAATAAATTGTCGGACCTTGTCCATTTCTTAATATAATTTTAATATGTAAAAATCTATTGCTGGTATTTTTACTATAAAATGGTATTTGTTTCAGAGTGTTTTGTTTTTGTTTGGGTTTCACTGCTTGTCCATCGCTGTCAAGCAAGTGTCAGGGTAGACGTGGGAATAACAGCAGTAAAGAAGTGGTTCCATGCTCCTCAAAACCTCCAATCTTCCAGTCAGAGGCCATGATGTTGGATGTAGTTTATGGTCATATTCAGAGATCAAACAAAAGCATTTGATAAAATGCCATGGAGAAATTCTTAAAATGTAAGGAAAGCTTAATTTACACAGGCATTTTAGTGTTCATAGGAGAATTGCTGAAAATTTTGGAGGTCATTAAAAAAGCAGTGAAATTTTGTTGGGTATGGCAGATTTTGTCAGATTTTGTTATGAATGTGCAGACAAAACAGGAAAGATTTTCAAAAGGTTGTTGGCTTTTTCCAGGACTTTGATATATTTATAATAAAAATATAGTTTTAAGCTATACTATATTTATGGGTAAAATTGTTCAGTCTAAGAGATAGAGCATATATTAATTTAGTGAGTGTTTATTTACTTTTTTCAGTTTTCTGTCAATCTTTTTACTGTGAGAAAGTGACTGTAGACAAGATGGCAGATCAGGACCAATCACATTGCATATCTATCACTGGATTTTGTTGAGGACCTTGAGACAATCAGCGAGGGTCTCCAGACCGGATATGTAAAATGATTATTTCAAATTATTGCATTGAAAAAATTAAAATTTTTTGATTTTTAAATATTGTCTTCAATGGTTAAGAGATGTAGCAAGAATGGAAGGTCAAAGTTTCCATGTCAAGTCTTATTCAGTGAGCATACTTCAAGGAGAAGAGCACAGGATTGCCCTCTTTGAAGATAAAAGGACCAGCTCAAAACAATGCTGAAAGCCACTGGACTTGAACCTAAATTGTCTGAAGCACAAGCACAAGACTGTACCCTTTGGCGATGTTCAATCATCATCGGAACAAAAAACTTTGAAACCACCGGAAGAAATAAAAGGAAGTAGGCAAGCGACAAGATCAATCTCATTTTCTGCCAACATTACTATGCAATCAGCTCTTCCATGCAAGAATTGGTCTACTTAGTCATCAATGCCATCATCATAAAGAAAGTGATCAGTGAAGAAGAAATTAAATTCTTAAATATAAGATAAAGATGCTGTCAATAACAATACATGCACAAACACAAACACACACACACACACACACACACACACACATATATATATATATATTTGGTTGGATAGATGTGATAAATATGTTAGGTCTATCTTTGACATTGAGCGCTTTCTAATAAGTACCGCGCATATAATATATAAATAATTATACATATATATATTTATTTATATTTATATACACTTTTCACACACACATATATATATATATATATATATATATATATATATATATATATATTTAATCAATCAGCAAAGTGACATATTTCATATTTGTACTAATCCTATACATATATATTCCATCGTTTTTAAAATCACTTTTGGATTTGCATTGTAACGGGAAAGACTTTCAAGCTTGTTGAAGATATAAGAACCAATTTGATCACTACGTATTCCAACATCAACGGAAGAGATTTCTTTAATTGTTTATAAAAATTTTTCATTCGACTTTTTGATATTTTAATTTTTGGAAATCATCTTCGAATACGTCTTAACAACATCGCCCACAAGACGACTACGTGATCATATTTAAACAGAACGCTGATCTGTATAAAATTTCAGTTATCTGTCTGAATTAGTTGAGCTCTTATGTCCATCGTCTTTTGTGTTAAATTGTTATAAGTTTTAATGTTAATTATGTTTAAATGAAAATGTCCATGAAGATGATCTTAAATAGACCGAAACGTCCGACGTCAACTTTATTTTAACATTAATAATGCATATTCAGAATTTTGTTTTTTTCTGTATTTTTCTTTCATATATATATATATATATATATATATTTCTAGGGGAAACTATTGTTTGATTCAAAAATTAAAAATTTTTATTGAAAATAATAATCTAGTGTTCACTAGTTTTTTTTTTTTTAAAAATGAAGCATTAAGAAATTATTTGATAAAAATCACCTGGGGATAATGTAAAAGTGAAACCAAGGTGTCGGATTCAACTGACCTCCTGATTGTTAAAGTTAAAAGCTCTAATATTATCTTTACTTATATATATAAAATTAAAAAGGATAAAAGCTGACCAGAACACACTCCCTCGGTTTTGACCTCTACGGTCTCCTCAGCTGGTTTGTTCAGCAAATCAACTACACAAAACTCAACAACTTAAGCACTTTCAAAACCTAAAGTAGTTGGGGAGGAGAAAAAAATTTCTAACATTAACAGGGTTCAAATAACTCCAAGCTGAGCTTCTTAAAATGTCTGCATTTGGTCATGACCTCTGACCTCCCATTCAGCAATTCATTGCTTCTTTTATATGTTGCTATAGCCAGTTTCTCTTCTTTGTATAGCCTACACATATTCTCGACTATTCTGTTAGTTTTTAAATTTCTTAAAATGCTCCATTTAATGTTTGGACTTTTGCTATGTCTCTCCCTAAACTTCCAATAGTACCTTGCTAGATTTGTTTTGTACCTATGCTCCAGAATTCTAATGAATGATTTGTGAT
>CAHIKZ030002024.1:2567500-2615000 GCA_903632075.3 Acanthosepion pharaonis
AATATAATTATTACTGAATTTTGTTTGATCATGTACGCTGTTCCTTAAGAAGCATGTGAAATCATAAATAATATTAGTCTTCTATAATTTGGATCTTGTAAGTAACTTGTAGTTGTTGATGATGTGATTAGCTGCATTAAAATATATATATATATATATATATATATATATATATATATATATATATATACTTTCTCTCACTTAATAGCTCTGTGTATTACATGGAGCACTATTTTATTAATACCAGCACTATATTTGTGATATGTTATAATTATATTTATATATATATATATATGTATTCATGAATTATTCATACAAAAAACAAATACAAAGGTTAATGATTTAATTGGCGAGAAACCCATAAATCGCGAACAATTCAAATAATATACAAAACCCCGAATCTGTTTATGAATGAAAAAGATCCTTGTTTTTATAAATTCCTGTTGCATGAGTTCTTATTATTTTTACAAGCTTTCGTCTGTTCATACAGACATCCTCAGGTATGGAATAGATTTTGTTCTTGTTTTTTGTCTCAGTAATAAGAGGACAACGAAAATATATGTACTGTTGTAATCCGAAAAATGCTATTAGAAATGAGTTATTATTTTTGGAGCGAGCTGTCGCAACACTAAGTTTGAATTTAAATTTTACAATTGTGCGTTCTTATACAAATATGGTGATAAGCGAATTCTTTTTTACTGGTACAATGTCTTTAATTTAATTACAAAGTTAAATTCGGAGCTTTCAGCTTTTATTTTTGAAACATGGTTAGAACTGTGTAGCGAAAAAAATATTTTAAATCAATTAATTTATAATATTAATGCTCTGTAAATTTCTATTGAGCACTATTTTGTGAAAATAAAAATATCTATAAGAACACGGATTAAATATCTTACTGTTCTTTCTTTTTTTTTATATATATATATATATATATATATATATATATATATATATATATATATATATACATACAATTAATATAATTAAAAGATTTGTGACTTAGCTGATTGATGTTACCTTCAGGATCTTGACTCCAGAGTACAAAGTAGATGGATCAGTCATCTACTCTTCATGAGATATCAGCAATTAACTACTTATACATCTTGATTTTTCTTTTTTATATGCACATATTATTGCTGCAAGTTTTTTTTTCGTAAAGTATCTATATAAACTATACATGAATTAATAACTGTTGAACATATCATTTCAGACTCATTATCCAATTTTAAATGATAAATGATGATAAATATAATTTAAACTAAATTCTAAGTCAGTTTAACTTATTATATAAATATTAAAAGAATTTATAGTTATTGTAATCAAGTATTTTAATTTTTTTATTGTTTGGTTTTAGATCTGTTATTTTTTTTTTTTAAGTAATCTGAATTTCAATTTTAGTGAAGAAATACCAAATTCATCGATGGAATATTTGCCAAATTTTGTTTTATTCACATTTAACAGTACTATGTGGAATTTTACTCCTCTCTGCAAATTTTTTTCTCTTTATTGTTTTATTTCTTGATTTGTTTCTTATTTTAAAAACAAGAAAAAAAGAATTATTCTCCTTCCTACATTTAAAATCTTGATTTTCATTCGTTTTTTTTTTTTTTTTCACTAAACTTGATTTCTGAAAATTCCATCTGAATTACTAGGTTTGGCTTCATCATCTTAGAGAATCGGTACATTGATTGCCTATCATTACAGCAATCATTGCCAGAGTGACGACCATCATTAGAGACAATGATACTACTATTATAACTTGAATCATCATTAACATTATTAATGTCAATATGGCAGGCAAGCAATCATTATTATTGTGATCATCAACATTTTTTCTTGCTATCATTGGAACATTATTTCAGATCACACATCACCCACATCATTGAAAGTATTAGATAATATTATATCATAATTCAAACTATCACCATGATGATAATTGCCACAAGTGTATCAGTTAATATATCATATTTCTGACTATATTCTTCATTATCACAGTTATTATTGTATTATTTAATATCGTAATTGTGATTAAACGAGATAATAGCTGCTATTATTGTTATATATCTATATATAAAATTCTGTGACTTTGTCCATCACAACCACTAAAATAGCCATAGGTTGACCGATTGAAACCAAATTTTGGGGAGAAGGGCAAACAGGCAAGGGGATACAAAGTACAGTTGGTTTTACTAGGGTGCATAAAAACTGCAAAGTAAGGTTTTTTTCAAAGAATTTTTTTCAGACAAATAAGCTTCACATAAAGTTGGGTCTTATGACACATGTTGAATATGTGATCGTAGTATTGTTAGAAAATGTTTTTTTGAGTTTAGATTGATTTACTACGAATTTCTATGGCAAACAGAGTCAACCCATAAACTCATGAAGTACGCAACAGAAATCGACCTTTCTTTTATATATAAAATTATGTGACTTTCGTTAGTCCGTCCGTCCGTCCATCACATTCTCTAAAATAGCCATACATTGACCGATTGAAAATAGATTTGGGGGAGGAGTGCAAACAATTAATGGGGTACAAAATACAGTTGTTTTTACTAGGATGCATAAAAATCACCAAGTAGGGTTTTTGTATTTTTCCAAACAATGGACCTCTAATCAGTTGTTAATTGGGGAAGAATTGTCTGGTTAACTTTAATGCCTCAAAACCTAAACTACTCTCTATTAATCACCATAGAGATCCTTCCCTACTCCCCATTAGAATGTCTGATAGTCAACTTCTTGAGAGCAACTCCCTGCATCTACTCGGTCTCACGTTGACTGCTGACCTGAGATGGAACAAATACATTGAGTCAATTGCTTCTTCCACCGTGAGGAAATTTGGCTTTCTGTGCCACACCAGGAAATTTTTCTCCCCGGAATCGATACTTCAAATATACAAATCAACCATTCGCCCTTGCATGGAGTATTGCTGCCATGTATGGTCTGGGGCACCTTCTGTTTACCTTGGAGTTCTTGACAAGATCCAGAGACGGATATGTAATCTAATTGGCCCTGATTTGGCATCTCGTCTATAGTCACTCTCTCACAGATGCGCCGTTGCCTCTCTCTGTCTTTTCTACAAATACTTCCTTGGTAACTGCTCTGATGAGCTGCTTTCACTGGTTCCCAGACTCCATGAATTCAAGCGCCCTACGAGGCTGGCATCCCGCTCCCACCCTTACACTGTAGAAACTTTTAAATGCAGCCGTCTCTTCTACTCTAATAGCTTCATACCTCGCACCTCTCGCCTGTGGGACACCCTTTCCAATTACTGTTTCCCTGTGAGCTATAATCTCCAACTATTCAAATGTAATGTCAATCGACATCTCCAGTTATCTTGATCTACCCACTATCCTTCTCCTCATCCTTTCTTCTATCACTCCTATCTGCTCTTGCTCCAAATCTTCTGCAACCCCCTGCATCCTAGTGGCTTCACACCTTGGTCGAGGCGTAATGCTTAAAAAAAAAACAAATCTGCTTATTCTGATTTCATTGATTGGTTTGCTAAATTGAACAAAACGTAGAGTTTGCAAATCTTGACAAAGAATGCTAGCGATAATTTCAACAATACTAAATACTGTAAGGATTTTGACATACCTCAGAAAAACTTCTAGTATTTAATATTATGATATCATAATTCTAACATCTTGAGAATTGATATTATCATATTTTCTTCTTGATAATAACCGTTATTATTACACTGTATTTTTTATGATATATTCTATTGCCTTAATAATTGCTATTATTTAATATTATGATATCATAATTGTATAGTTTTGATAATAACTTCTATTATTGTAATATTTAATTTCATGTCCGAATTCTATCATCTTGTTAACTGATGTTATTGTATGACTGAAATTATTATTTAATATTATATCTTAATACTACCACCTTGATAATAACTGCTATCATTATATTATTCAACACTATGATATAATTCTATCCTCTTGATAACTGCTATCATTGTATTATTTAATATTATGATGTCATATTTCTATCATCTAGATAATTGTTATTAATGTATGATTTAGTATTATAACTTAATCATCTTGATTATCCTTTTGAAAATAATTGCTATTATTGCATTATTTAGTATTATATCTTAATTCTATCAGCTTGATAATCGTCATTATTGTAATGTTTAATATTATGTTATCAAAATTTTATAATTCTATCTATCATTTGTTAATTATTATCACATATGCAAATGTTTTTCTTACAATTATTTATTTCATCTGCTTATTCAGATTTCATCGATTGGTTTGCTAAATTGAACAAAACGTAGAGTTTGTAAATCTTTATAATATAATATTTATAATATAATATATTTATAATATATTTGTAATATTTTCTTATGATATTTCTTTTTGTTTAATATGATCTTTCTTTAGCTAATAACACTAATAAAGAAACATCCTTGACCCAGGTTCAACATTTTATCTCAAAAACTTGTCTTTCAAAAATAAATTCTGACACATAAAACAGTGTTTTTTTCTGTGGTTTTATTTCCATAGTCATTTTCTTCTAATTCTTTCCAAACTGGATCATTTGCTATCTAGTAGCAGTAGTAGCAGTAGTAGTAGCAGTAGTAGTAGTAGTAGTGGTAGTCATACTAATCAGGCAATATAATATTTATCAATATGTATTTAGTTATATATTCCTGTCACATCTGTAGTGGAAAAGGAGGTAAGTTAATAAATTTATGAGTGATTACCTCCCTTAGTCATTTGTATATATTATTAAAATGACTAAGGGAAGTCATCACTCATAAATTTATTAACTTACCTCCTTTCCCACTACAGATGTGACTCTTTCACCTTTAATATGCGGATCATGGAAATATGTTGACTGAGTTCCTTTTTTCATCATAGTAAATAAGAAAAATTTCAAGATTTATAATTACTTACCAGGTATGTATCCCCATTGGATTAAAGCATAAGTTTAATTTTCATGGTAAGTAAAAACATATAAGAATTTAAATCCCAATTTTAATGCTTGATCTAGAGGCATTCTTGTTTAGTGCCAAGGGAAGTAATTGTTGGAGGCAGAGGGATTAAAGAAATTTCTCTTCAGCAAAGGTTAGAGAGGAATGTCAGGAGACTGACATCCTGGGTGAGAGGATTATAGATTTGGGTGCAACATGGTGGCGTTGAGTGATCAAATATGCATGTAACAAAATGTTAGTTCATGTGTTGCAGCTCTCAAACATCTGAACTGCGTTGTATGTGGCTCTTACATTAAGTAAGTTTGCCCCCCCCACACACACACACACCATAATCTATAAAATATAGGCACTATATTTTAGAGTTGGTTGTAAAAATTACTGTGTTTATAGAATTTTTCTTCTCCAAATATTAGAAACAGGAATCAGACATCTCCATCTAAATATTTTTGGCATTTAAAAGAAACAAATAAAATAACAACAGTAAAATGGAAAATAATAAATAGAACAAGAACTTGTAAAACCTGGGATGACCCATGTCCTTTATGCCTTTATAAGTTTCAAAAAAATAAAAATTTATTAAATCGAAGAAATGAAAATCAAAGAAATGAAAATCAAAGAAATGAAATAATGTTTTTTGCAGACACCACCAAATATTCATCTTAAATAATAAATGGACAGAAAAAAAAATTCCACAATACCATATAAAAAATTACAAAATACCATATACAATCTATTAACAAATTCAATTAAAAACAATAGGTTTAAAAATACAACCCAATCATAATCTTAATGCCCCTTTAAGAAATCATCAACAAAAAAAACAAATGAATAAACACCATAAAGGGCTGTAACTACAACATCAATCAGAGTTTTAGCAGATAGTAATAAAAAACAACAGAGCCTGATAAAATTAGCCATTGTAGCTAGACAAAAAAAAAACCATGCCAACCTTATATGATTCCAAAAACTTGACAAACACCCCTACTTTCAACAAAGCAGAGACCCCTTGATAATGAAAACCTAACCCCAGATTACACCTCCATTTCAAATTATAAATCAGTAAAACATACTAATGCTTAGTTATTCCAAACATCACTTGAGGATGAAACTGTCATCCAAAAGTTAAGGTTTAAAATTGAAATTAAACTTGAATATGGGTGTCCAGTTTCAAAACAGCAATTTCTGTGTTATTGTGGTGTTTAGACAATAATAAAAGACAATTCCCCAGACACATAACGATTGTAGGCGTGCCATAAAAATATCCCTCAGTGGGAACTAACTAAAGGGTGACTGCAAACATTAGCCTTGAAATAGATACCCTACCCTTAGCAAAACCACTTAGAAGATGATGAATCTATTGATAAGAATTAACTCTCTGACCACTTAACGAAGGAAAATAGTCTAGCCACTCCCACAATAACGAATTCTGTAACAGACCGTGCCTAAAAATACATGTAAACCAACAGATAGCTTATTTCTAAAATTTCGCTTGCAGATGAAACGGGACTAAACACCACAATCCAACTTAATTTTAATAATTATTTGGATATTTCGGCTCTCGTTTTTGAAACATGAGAACTCTTATGTAGCGAAGGAATCATATTTTTTAAACAAAAATATTATTATAATATAAAGCTCTACTTCTGTATGGAGCACTGTCTTCTTAAAAATAAAAACAAAAATACTAAGGAACCCCGGATTATGCACCCAACGTGTTCTTTTCTATTTTCTGCATACCTACACTATATATATATATATATATATATATATATATATATATATATATATATATATATAGCAGCAGGGAAAAAGCAGCTCTGCAAATCTGTATACTGTGTACTAGATAGTAGTCCTTCATTAATACATGATTGATTTAAGATTTCTAACAAAGGAATCTTTTTTTTCATATATATTCAATCATTTGTTTTAAATGAAAAGTTCCTAGAATTCCAAATTACAAAAAGACATGGGTTTCTATTCACACCATGATCCAAATTTGTCTATAATAAATTGTAACTAAAAAAAAAAAATTAAGTAATAAAAGAGTGACTAAAAAATGCTTTATTTTTTTTTAATTGTGTTTTTAGAATCAAAGTCTTTCATACCAAATGGAAATTATTTTTTTAATTAACACCAAACATAATTGTGATATTAATGACAATTATTAATGTTCTTTTTCACTTTAGTGCTAGTGATTTAGGCTCTGATAGTTTCATTAAATTTCTTTCAAGATTTTATTTTATTTGTTCCATTTAAAAAAAAAAAAAAGAAATAATGAGACATGGAGAAACTTGAATCATTTAAAAGATTTTAATCATGAATAGTTAAACCTGCTTTGAAACTGAAATTTTCAAATTGAAAACCATTTGAAATACAAGTGGCTTGGATGATTTATTTTCTGCATTTTTGTCAAAGTTTTCTTTGTATTTTAAGGCTGAAATTTTAGAAAATTAATGTTTTCTTCCTTTGAAAGATTTGACTCTAAAAAAATAACAATAAAGTAAATCTTAAGTTAAACTATGTGGTACATTTTCTTCTTTGTCTATATGTTGTGTTCTTTCAAGACCATAGCTCTCCACAATTTCCTATCCTTTATTGCTCTTAACGCTAGAAATTTTACTTCCTGTTCTGCTATCCATTTAGACAAGCTTAGGTTATCCACTATTCCCATCTGTCCCTCAGATATGTCCTGTGAGTGTCAATTTCTTCAAACCCACTTTTCTCATTATGTGACCTAGGAATTTCAAATGTGTCTTTCTGATTCTAAATATGTGTTGTTTTTATTTCCAGATAAATTTTGATATTGTTAAATTTGAATAATTTTAAATATTTTCAAAGAAATATTTTCATGCATTTAAAATTTTTGATATAATAAAAAATAGTGTAAAATTTAGAAATTTCTGAAACATTTTATCTGAATAAATGTTTCTTTTGGGTCAGTTAAGGCAGAGTCAGGCTAATTTCCAAATAGAATATTAATTACTGCCAAAGGAGAAACACTTTGATATAAAAAAAAGTATTCTCATTTCGACAAGCACTCAAGATTAAATGTCATTAATGAAATAAGTAGTGTACAGTTTTAATTAAGCAAAGAAATAATTTCGTTCTTAGAACATTTATCAAAGCGACAGTTGCACTAAAATGAAAAACACACTTTTACAGAACAAAAGATTTGGTTCAATGATATTATCTTTATTTATTTTTACATAAATCATCATCAGTCATACTCTTATTAATTTTGACAAATCATTTTCTTTCATCGTAATTTTTACTTCCTTTTCATCTCAAATATACTCACTTCATCAGTCAATGACCACAAGTAGATTAAAAATAATCATGAATAATTTCTTAGTGAGAACCAAACTCATGTGCCTTTTACCATGGAGAATCTATCAAAATCAGCTGCTCTTACCATCTTAGGTACAAGGAACAATTTAGAAGAATTGTAAATCTAATTGTTAACTAAGCTGACTCCTGTAGTCCTACCTTGAATTGAACTTACCATCCTTGACTAACAAATTTCTGAAGATATTAGATGCCTATTCCTCAGCTTAATGTATGTGTTCTAAGCAGTAGTAGTATCTTGTCTCCCTTGCTTCCAAAGTGGATTTAACCTTTAGGAATTATTTAAGTTTACTGAAATTTATCCTCAAGAAACATTTTTCTATTTGTCTGGTGAAGCACTGTTACTCAGTTTATTGGGCAAGTCTGCCCTTCTATTTATCCATAGCTGGGGGAAGAAGAAGAGGATTCATACCTTTCCTTAGCACATAAGTGAATGTAATGGATTTGACTGGGGTTTGAACTCAGCTCTCCGATTCCTCAATCCGAGCTGCTATCCATTACTCCACCATGCCTCCTGAAGTGAATATTACTAGTCAAAAATGAATAATAGTTGACAATGCTTTATCTAATAAAAATTCAGAAGAATATTACTACTAATAATAGTACTATTGTAATAAGAAACAAGTGAAATTAAGATGAAAGAAATATTTATTAACAATTAATGGTGGGTTATCATTCCCCAAAGATAGATATAATAGCTTTACATTTTTGTTCCTGTTGTTTCAAAAATTATTTTCCAACTTCTTATAGTTATTTTTTTTTAATCGAGTTCACCCCAAGCAAGGCAGTAAAGCCACTAAGACACAAGAGGTAGGGAATAATTAGAAAACAGAAACATTACTAAGGAGTGAGAACAATAGAAGTGTAGATGGGAGATAGTTGATAGTGATTGACATTGCATTTAAATTTTTAAAATTAAATTTGGCTTGAAAGCATGGAGCTGCAAGGGAGTGCCACAAACAAGAAGTGTGAGAAAAGAAACTGTTAGCATAGAACTTACGGCTATATCTAGCCAACTTGACTGTAAAATGATGAGACCTCATCACTGGCCTAGTACTGTGATTAAATTTATAAAGTCTAGATACCATAGTGAAGAGCTCATCTAAACAATGAACATGAAAGTGTTTATAGAAAAGGCCCAGAGATGCAACATTATAGCACTGGGAAAGTGATTGAAGCTGAGATGCCAGGTCATAACCAATAACATTTTTGATTCTTCTCTAGATATTTGAGCAATGACAGAGTTCTAGAGACAATGGCCACAAAAAGGACACATATTTAAAATCACAAAGAGACAGTTGAGGTTTCTGAGACCTATAAGGAGGAAGGAAGGCTTGGAAAATTTGATACTCATAGGACAGATTGAAGGTAAGAGAGAGACAGAGAAAAACAAAGCACAACCTACCTGGTGAGCTTGAATGAATGGATGGCAGAGCAAAATATGGGAGAGATGGTAAAAAGACAAAAGAACTACAAGGGATAGGAAATTGTGGAGATCCATGATTACCAACATCCTGAAGAGACACAGCATATAGAAGAAGAAGATATCATTTAATTTTAGCTTGTAAGTTAAATTCTGAAAAATATCATGAATCATCTTTTAAGAGAGAGTTATAAATAAATAACACAGAAAATGGTAAAAAAAAAACTTTGACCTCATTCCATGACAGATATTGCTAAAAAAAAAAAGAATGAAAAGTATTGTTTACTTTTGGCAGCTTTTTTTAGTTGCAGATTTTTCGCTTGAGGGTCAGCTAACGAAAGTGCAGATGATTTGAGACTAATTCTAATGACAATAGAGAAATATCTAAAGAAAGGCACCAGGTTTGAAATGTCTTAGAATAAAGATGATAATGCTTCATTGGCCATTTTTTTGGCATTCCTAACAATTCGAGATAGAAATGAGCTTCCTTATTTCATTGTCATATATTCCATTTTTTTTATCTTCCTGCAATCTTTTTGCCATTTATTCTTATTTCTTTACTGTTTTCTTTTTTTTTCTTTTTTTTTATTGTTTTCTTTTTTGAACTCTTTTCTTATTCGTATTATTTCAAGCATTTGTTGTTATTTACTAAGTTTAGCTTAGTCTAGGCACAAGCATGGGGCCCTCAGTGATGACCTAACTAACAACTCCATAGTAATAGTCAATTAAATGCTTGTTAACCATTACTATATGCTGAAATACCTGTTTCACACATTTGATATAAAGTCAACATATACTGACTGGAATTGTTTGTCGATCACCAACGTGAACAATATTTCATTTTGGGAAATCTACAATTATTAAAAGTGTGTAAAAATTCCCAGTACCTTCTTTTTTTTTTGGAAAACTAGAAAATAAATACTTAGTAGAAATCCTTATTTTTCTTCCTAAAAACACTGAGAAATTTTTATATCTGTTTCTTTTATGTGCTGTGGCCCTTCAGAACTTAGGCAATCATGAATCTCCACAACTTTCTTTACTTTTTAACTCAAAGCAAAATTTAACTTTTTACCATCTCTCTTTGTCCTTCAACTGCCATCGGAATATGCTATTCAAGATAGAAACAAGCGTCCTTATTTCATTATTAATCTTATTATAACCGATTCCATAAAAACGTTACGGAAATTAGTTCTATACTAATAGTTTCTTCTCTTCGATTTATCACTCATGGAGCTATTTTCCAAATTCTTGCTTTCTAGTGAACTTTGATCTTCAAAATTTAAATGCAATGTCAATTGCTATTTTCTGTCTTCTTAATTCAAGTTCTTTTAAACCTTTGAGCCCTGCTTTACCATTTGTAGGGAAAAATGACGTAATGCCCAGCCACGGGTTGAACAGTGGTAGGGAAAAATAACTTAATCCCCAGCTAATGGTTGAGTGGTGAGTAAACACTTGTAACTATTTTTATATCTACTGTGAAACATTACATATCAATTATTTGCAAATTTTGACTCAGGAGATCAGGCAGAAAAGTTAAAATTGTTCAAGAACACAGGGCTGAAAGAGTTAATGTTCCTCCTGCTTATTAATGTTTTCATTTTTCATGTATTTTTTCGCATGCAATCACCCCTTGCATCTTAGTGGCTTTATTGCCTTGCTTGGGGTGAAATGATTAAAAATTCATAGAGAAAATGGAACCAAGAAGATGAATTCAAATTCTGGTCTATGTCATTGTATTCATTTTCATACTAATGTACATGTTTCGGTGTATTCACTCCCCCAACTATGTGTTAAAAAGCAGGACTAACTTAGCTCTCTGACTTTGGATGGCAACCAGACTAAGAGAAGGTAATTTTTTTCTGATGAACTTTGCTCTGTGGTAGCATGACTTTATGAATTTAAGTGCAGTATTAGGCTGGTGATGTGATCTTAAACTTTTACAGTTGAATTGGCGAGTTGTAACTGTAAGTTATTTCCTTGCTAACAGTCCCTTTTCTTGCACTTCTCACTTGTGGAACTCTCTTCAGGCTTTCCAGACAAGTTTGATCTTCAAACATTTAAATGCAATAACAATCATTATGTACACCCTTGTGCAAATCAATTGAAACACCCACTTTAGTTTCCTTTCTTTCACAATGCAGTCAGTTTTAGGACCAGTGGAGTGGCAGGGTGTAATCAATTTCTATTTTTTCCTCAAATTAGGTCATTTGCAGTGGTGTGCAGTAATATGAATCTATTTTCAGGGTGTATGATGAAATTTGTTTGGCCTTGAAATGATTACATCAGATTTTTAACACACCCAGACACTGTTGTCTCAACTGTCAATTAGTTGTCCTACAGCCATTATCTGCAATGGACGTTACTCCAAGGAAGTGTACAAAAATTGTAATGTTGCACAAACATACTGGCAAGCCTTACCAGTGAGCAGATCAAAGTACTATAGACTGACCCGGAAACTCTCCTGATTTAAATCCAGTTGAGAATCTGTGGTCACTCTGCAAGGAACCACTTCATGGAATGGGCATACAAAGTATTAACATGTGAACTGGGTCATGTTTCACTGGAAAAATACAAAAAAAAGTAAATAATAACAATTAATTCGCACAAGGGTTTACTGTCTTCCTGGTAGCTCTTTTATTGTTCTCACTCTCCTCAATAATGTTTTTGTTTTCTGATTCTTTCACTCCCAGTAAACCCTTGTGTTTTAGTAGCTTTACTGATTTCACTTGGGATTAATTCCATTAAAAACTAAAACCAAAAATATTTGACTATTTACCATCACTTTCTATCTTATTACACTACCATCCTAATACTAAAAATATTATAACCTTTACCATAAAAGCATTACTGAAATTAGTTTTATACTAACAGTTTCTATTCTTGCACTTCTCACATCTCTACCAATTTCTTGCTTTCCAGTCAACTTTGAACTTCAAAGATTTAAATGCAATGTCAATCGTTATCTTCCATCTTCTTAATTCTTCTTTTATTGTTCTCTCTCCTTAATAATGTTTTATTTTTCTTATATATTCACATTCACATTAATGTCTTGTGTCTTAGTGGCTTTATTGCCTTACTTGTGATGAAATAATTAAAAAAAGAATATATTGCAGTTCACAGATAATAAAAAAAGGAATATATGGTGAGATTACATCCTGAAGAAACATGACATTAAAAAAATGAATATAGACACAAAATATGGCAAAGAATGGTGGATACAGAGCAATTCTACTGACTTCTTGCTTTCCAGTCAACTTTGATCTTCAAAGATTTAAATGCAATGTCAACTATGTGTTAAAAAGCAGGACTAACTTAGCTCTCTGACTTTGGATGGCAACCAGACTAAGAGAAGGTAATTTTTTTCTGATGAAATTTGTTCTGTAATAGCATGACTTTATGAATTTAAGTGCAGTATTAGGCTGGTGATGTGATCTTAAACTTTTACAGTTGAATTGGCGAGTTGTAACTGTAAGTTATTTCCTTGCTAACAGTCCCTTTTCTTGCACTTCTCACTTGTGGAACTCTCTTCAGGCTTTCCAGACAAGTTTGATCTTCAAACATTTAAATGCAATAACAATCGTTATATACACCGTTTCTACACCCTTATCTTCCATCTTCTTAATTCTTCTTTTATTGTTCTCTCTCCTTAATAATGTTTCATTTTTCTTGTATATTCACATTCACATTAACTTCTTGTGTCTTAATGGCTTTATTGCCTTGCTTGTGGTGAAATGATTAAAAAAAAGAATATATTGCAGTTCATAGATAATAAAAGAAAGAAATCTGTGGTGAGCCTACATCCTGAAGGAACATGACATTAAATAAGTCAATATAAAAACAGAACATGGCAAAGAATGGTGGATAGAGAGCAGACATATTGTCACTTAATCTCCAGCTAGAGACACTAAATATGACTGCCATGAAACTCAATAAGTATAATGATATTAATTAGGAAATGAAGTTGGGGACAAAGTAGAAAAATGTAAAAATTAAATGAAAAGGGAAAACAAAACAACTGATAAAAAATAACTCAGAGACTAATCGTATTTTTAGATGAACTGATAAAATTGAGATGAGTTTCTGGAATGAAGACATTGGGACAATCATTTGGAAGAATTTTTAGCTTGAAAGGCAAGCATGGAGAGATGCGGAACAGATAATATTTTCCAGTTAATCATGATTATTACATTTTTCTGCACGACTTGGCTGATCCGTAAAAGACTAAAAAACAAAAATAAAATAATGTGCTCTATAAAGAAAAGGAGTTCTATTTTTTCTTGTTTTTTCTTTCCTTTTTTTTATGGTGGTGGTGGGGGGGCAGTGATAAAGTTTCCACTGGCATTTCAAATAAAGGTCTCAGCATCTAATATGGAAAAAAAAATATGTATGATTTGCTTATCTTTTCTCTCAACTTGATAATTATTATGGTTTCTGCACATGGCCGCAGTAACAGAGCACTTCATGCATCAGATTAAAAAATAATTCATTTTTATTTACATTACTAGAATTTAGACTAATATCTTCATGTTTGTTGTTGTTATCATAACATTTCAGCTGTGGTGACCTCTGGCCTTGTTCTTATTTGGTTATAGCTCAGCCTGTTTCCTCTAAGATACAGTCTGTACTACCCAGCCCAGGGATTGAACTCACATACACTATACTAACAAATTTTCAACCACTAGAGTTTTTTTTTAATCATTTCATACCAAGAAAGGTAATAAAACCACTAAGATGCAAGGGGTTACCAAGAATGAGGGGAACTGGAAAAATGTTATTTAAGAATAAGGGCAATAAAAATGAAGTGTTGTAAGAAATAAATATAGTTTCTTCAACAGAAAATAGCAAGACTTCATTTCTCATAAGTTAAGGGACAATTTCTTTCTTTCTTTCTTCCTACCTGAGTTATTTCATATATATATATATATATATATATATATATATATATATATATATATATATATATATATATATATATATATATATATATATATATCTCATTCTGTCCATATCTATTTTTTCTCAGCGAGTTCAAATTTATCAATCTGTCTGTTCATATCTATCTTTCCATCTCAGTCTGTTCATTATGTATGTATGTATGTAAGTAAGTATGTATGTATGTATGTATCTATCTATCTATCTATATATATATATATATATGTCTGTTCATATCTATCTTTCTATCGCATACTGTTCATATCTATCTATTTATCTATCTATCTCATTCTGTTCATATCTATCTATCTCAGCTAGGTAAATATCTATCTATCTATCTCATCCTGTTCATATCTATCTATCTCAGCTATCTATCTATCAATCTCATTCTGTTCATATCTATCTCAGCTAGGTAAATATCTATCTATCTATCTATCTATCTATCTATCTATCTATCTAAGTCTGTTCATGTCTCTCTTTTTGTTACATACTGTTCATGTCTATCTATCTATCTATCTTTCTCAGTCTATATCCATCTATTTATGTTATATGTTATTTCTCACTTTTTTACAAATGATTTTGAGTTTTGAACAACTGTAATCATTATTTAAATTATTTATCTTTATTTACATTCAGACAAACATCCTCATCTTTGTTATTGTTATCACAAGTTTTCAGCAGTTGTGCTCTCCAGACTTCTTTGGGGAATCTCAGATTGAACCCTTTATTTATTCTACAAAGTTACATTATTTCATATATGAGTGGAGATTGTTCTTTTTGAGTAGCAGATAACTATTGCTTGCCTTGTTTCCACAAAGTTCTGGTTCACGTTGTCTCATTTGTCTAAATATCAGTCTGATTTAATAATTTTTCTGTAAGGTTAAGGTCAGTTCATATCTATCTATCTATCTATCTATCTATCTGTTTTTATTCTATTCATATCTATCTATCTATCTATCTATCTATTTTTATTCTATTCATATCTATCTATCTATCTATCTATCTGTTTTTATTCTTTTTATATCTATCTATCTTTTTTACTCTGTTCATATCTATCTATTGCTTTTTTAATTCTATACATATCTATCTATCTATCTATCTATCTATCTTTTTCTCTCTGAATTTCTGGGATGAGAGGTTTATTATTTACAGTTAGACTAATGTTCTCATCATTGCTACTTTTGCTCTTGGCCTTCTTTATCTGTATTTTGCTTATGTTCCTTTCAGAATATCATGAACTGAGCTTTTTATTTAATCTGTGAGGCTAGATTGTTCTTGCTTTTCTGACCATATCTAGGGATGACTCATCTTGTTTTTATTTAATACTGCACAATTAGTGCTCCCTCTTTTTATACTACCGAACACAGGGATTGAACTCACAGTTATGTTTGATTTAATACTTGGAAGACTATTGTCCTTCTTGTTCCCTAGAAATTATGCACCCAAAGGAAAGAGCAAATTAGAACAAATGTTATTATTTACATTGTTTGTATGCAGACAAGTGTCCTTTTCTATACAATGTTTCAGCCATGCTCTTTTATGGACTTCTTCAGGTATCTGTCAATCTAAATAACCTTCAGCGAATTTAGAATTGAACCTTATCTAATCATACATATTTATTTACATATAATGAACAAACCTTAAGATACAGAATAAAATCTCATAAAACTAAATATGTTATGGTAAATATTTCTAATAAAAACAAATGCTATATGTTGATATTCAACTGACATACTACTTACTTCCTTCTATATGTTACTTATTTCCATTTTACTCCAACCTGTGATCTAAATGCTAAGGTCATTACCACTTTCAGTGACTTTATTTTGATGACAATATAATCTAATTATAAAAGCAATCAACATAGTAATCACTTATTTTCAAGATCCAAAAAGACCAGTTTGGACTTGAATAAAAAAAAAATTATTTTTAAAGTTGCTGAGAAGTAATTTATATCAAACTAGAATTGTTAAGTTGAGCAAGATATATAACCCATACTGGTAGTTATAAATGATAAAACCACATTTATTTTGATGTCTCAGTTTTAATTGATGTACACACAAACTGAGTTTTTTATTTCGTGTATAATTAAGTTATTAGTTTTTATTTAATTTGTATAAGTTTATATTTAATTTGCATACCTTTTTAAAAATTCACATGCATTTATATTTCTTTATTATTTACTTAATATTTAATTTACACAAAATTGTATTTAAATTGGATTTTAAGTTTTAAAATTTATGTTCTGTTTTTATAAAATTATAATTCTCATATCATTTTGTATTATATTTATAGTTTATATAAATTCATATTTAAACATTAATATTTAATTTATATTTTATTATTTATTTAATTGTGTAAATTTGTATATTTTATTGAATTTATTCAATTCATTAAATGATTTATATAATTTACATAGCTCATAAATTTAACCTTATATTTAAATTTTTATGCTTTCTTTGTATTATTTTATTTGATTTATTAATTGCTATATTTTAACCTTATATTTGAATTTGTATCCTTTCTTTGTATCAATTTCTATATCTGTCGATAAATCTTTAATTGCATAAAAGAAAATAAATATGAACTGCTTAAAGTTTTAGAAAAGTGGAGAAATATATTTTTGAATAAATATCCATTTTTTTAAAGTTTAGATTAAGTTCAAATGATCAGAATTTAAATAACTTTAAATGAATTTCAATTTTAAGAAACGATTTCTTGAAGCCATTTACCAGCAAATGTTAACAGACAAATTGGGTCCTTCATTTTTCTATGTGGTGTACATAGGAGTTCAAATTTTTCAATTAATCTGCAAATAACATTTGCATCTAAATAGCAATTGTAGATAATGTCTTGTGATCCTTTTGTGCTTCACAAAAACTCAACGGGGGAACCATTTTTTTGTTTTACCATTCCTTTTTTTATTATTATTATTATTATTATTATTATTATTATTATCATCATCATCATCATCATTATTATTATTATTATTATCATCATCATCATCATCATCATCATCATCATCATTATTATTATTATTATTATCATCATCATTATTATTATTATTATTACTACTACTACTACTACTACTACTACAACATTATCATAATATTTAGTTGTTTCTTTCAAATATTTTACTTTTACCCCTTTATTCTTTTTTTTCAAACTTTTTCCTTTCTTTTCAAATTCATTTATTTCTTTCTTTTCCTTCTTTTATCTCAATTTTCTTTTTTTTCCTGTTGGCCATCTTTATTTTCTTCTTGTTTTTATTCATATATTCTTTTGTACTCTAAATATATTTTTCTTCATTTTTCTTCACACTGCAATTTTTACTCTTTCTTTTATCTCAGTTTTATGAAGCTTTTCTCTTTCTCAAGCATTTATTCCTACTTTTTCTTTCTTTTATTTATTCATTCTTTCTTTCTATTCAGTCTTTTTTTCAATGACATTGTCCCCTGCTTTATTTTTTATTTCATACATTCTTTTTTCTTTTCTGACTTATTTTTTCTTCTTGTAACTCTTTCGTTTTTATTTCTTATTTACTCTTTCTTTTTCTCTTTCTATTCCTTTCTTTTTCCAAGTTTTCTTTCATTCTTTTTCTTTCTTTTTTATTGTCTTCTTCCTTTCCTTTCTTTCTTTTTTCATTTCTTTTTCTACCCTTAATTTCTTTTTTCTCACCCTTCTTTTTTACTACTTTCTTCTTTCTTTCCTTCTTTGTCCTCTTCCCTTCATCTCTCTTCCTTCCTTCCTCCCTTCCTTCCTTCCTTCCTTCCTTCCTTCCTTCCTTCCTTCCTTCATTCATCCATTGTTTCTTTTCTCTTCACTTTTTCAATCTATTTTCAGTAATCCTTCAGTAATTTTTACTTTAGTACCTATTGATCTCTATTTTGGATATCTTCCTTCCTTCCTTCCCTCCTTCCTTCCTTCCTTCCTGCCTGCCTGTCTACCTTCCTTCCTTCCTGCCTGCCTTCCTTCCTGCCTGCCTTCCTTCCTTCCTTCCTTCCTGCCTGCCTTCCTTCCTTCCTTCCTTCCTGCCTTCCTGCCTTCCTTCCTTCCTTCCTTCCTTCCTTCCTATTTATTTTTATTGTTTGTTTCCTCTCTGTTTTATTCATTTTTTTTTGTTTTAGAAAAAGAATTTTTGCAAAAAAATCCATTTTTAGCAGCTGCCAACCGGTTCAATCACTTGATTTTAAAAAATTGATTTATTGGATTGATTGATTTCTTTTCCAGCCTAGTTTTTCCACGAATATTCAAGACAATTCATGAAAAGCAAGTAAACATTTTGCAAGAAACAATATTGGGGAAAAATGTTCAATCAAATTTTCTCAATAAAAGAAATCACTCAAATTTTAATGAGACATTATGTGCTTAGTTGGATAGGTGAGGATTTTTTTAATTTCATTCTTTTTTATAATTTCATTCTTTTTTCATCTTTTTTCCAAGTCTCTTTCTATGTTACTTCTTTCTTTCATTTTTAATTATATTCTTTTTTTCCTTCATTCTTTCTTCTTTCAAATCAAACATTCTCGCTATCATATTTTTTCATTCATATTCTTTTTTCCTTCATTCTTTCTTTCTTTCTGACATATTATTCCTTTTTACTCCCTCTGCTTATCATTTATTTTTATCTTTTTTGTTCTCACTTTCTTTCCCCTCATTCTTCTGATTTATTCTCTCCATTTAATCTATTTTTTCTTTTTCATTCATTTATTTTTCTTCTGCTTTATTCTTGCTTTTTATTCACTTTTTAATTAATTCTTTTTATTTTATTTTTATTAATCTTTTCTTTACTTCCTATTTTTTCTTTTGTTTTATTCCGTTATTCACTTTTTCTTTTTCATTTCGTTTGTCTTTCTTCAGTTTTATTCTTACGTTTTATTCAGTTTTCCTTTCATTATATTATATTTGTATCATATTTTCTTTTTTCATTTTTCTTCTTCACATTTCTTCTTCATTTTTCTTATTTGTCTTAGTTTCTTTTCTGAAATGATTCTTTTTCCTTTTTTGTCTCTATATTAAAGTAAAGTTTTATTTCATTCTTTCATTACTCATTCTTTTTATTTGGTTTCTTTTTATTTCTCCATTTCATTTTAATTTTATGCTTTTTTTTCATTTCAGCCATTTCTATTTAATTAACCTTATCTTTTTCATTTTACATATTTCTTCATTTTACACTCACTTTTTATTTTTATATGTTCTTTTTTATTTCACTCTTTTTCATATCCCTCTTTCTTTTTTTTATATTTTCTTTTTTACTTTTCTTCTTTTCTCCCTCTTCTTTTTTTATCATATACAGTGTAACCCGGATATAAGAGAGTTGTCAGGACCAGAGAAGAAGTCTCTTATATCCGGGTTTTGGTCTATTTTATATACATTAACACAGGCTCTAATTTGGGACCAGAAAATCTCTCTTATATCCTGGTTTCTCTTATATCCGGTTTGGTCTATTTATATACATTAACACAGGCTTTAATTTGGGACCTTTTCTCTTTTATATCCGGGTTTCTCTTATATCCGGGTTTGGTCTATTTATTTATACATTAACACAGGCTCTAATTTGGGACCAGAGAAAATCTCTCTTATATCTTTTTTCTTTTATCCGGTTTGGTCTATTTTTTATACATTAACACAGGCTTTAATTTGGGACCAGAAAATCTCTCTTTATCCGGGTTTCTTTTATATCCGGGTTTTTCTATTTTTTTTTAACACAGGCTCTAATTTGGGACCCAGAAAATCTCTCTTTTTCCTGGTTTCTCTTATATCCGGGTTTGGTCTATTTTATATACATTAATTTTTAATTTGGGACCAGAAAATCTCTCTTATATCCGGGTTTTCTCTTATATCCGGGTTTGGTCTATTTATTACATTAACTTTCTAATTTCTTTTTAAAATCTCTTATTTTTTCTCTTATATCCGGGTTTGGTCTATTTTTATATTCACAAGCTTTAATTTGGGATTAAAAAATCTTTCTTTTCGGGTTTTTTATATCGGGTTTTGGTCTATTTATATACATTTCTTTCTAATTTGGGACCAGAAAATCTCTTTATATCTTGGTTTTCTTCATATCCGGGTTTGGTCTATTTTATATACATTAACACAGGCTTTAATTTGGGACCAGATTTCTCTCTTATATCCGGGTTTCTCTTTCTTCCGGGTTTGGTCTCTTTTATTTACATTATTTCTCTAATTTGGGACCAGAAAATCTCTCTTATATCCTGGTTTCTCATATCCGGGTTTTTCTATTTCAAACAAACACAGGCTTTAATTTGGGACCAGAGAAGTTCTCTCTTATATCCGGGTTTCTCTTATATCGGGTTTGGTCTATTTTATATACTCTTTCTTTCTAATTTGGGACCAAAGAAAATCTCTTATTTCCTGGTTTCTCTTATTTCGGGTTTTTTCTTTTTATATACATTAACAAAAATTTAATTTGGGACCAGAAAATCTCTCTTATATCCGGGTTTCTCTTATATCCGGGTTTTCTATTTATATATGAAAATTCACAGGCTCTAATTTGGGACCAGAAAATCTCTCTTATATCCTGGTTTCTCTTATTTCTATTTGGTCTATTTTATATACATTAACACAGGCTTTAATTTGGGACCAGAAAATCTCTTTATCGGGTTTCTCTTATATCCGGGTTTGGTCTATTTTATATACATTAACACAGGCTCTAATTTGGGACCAGAGAAAATCTCTCTTATATCCGGGTTTCTCTTATATCCGGGTCTCTTACATCCGGGTTACACTGTATTTCTTTTTTATATCATACTTTCATTTGTCTTTTTAAAATGTCTTTTTGATTTCATTAAATTTCATTTATTTTGATTTTACATTTTTTATTCCACTTATTTTTAATTCCATTTTTTATTTTACTTTTTAATTTAATTGTTTTTGATTTTACACATTTTTTTATTCCACTTCCATTTTTATTGTTTTAATTTCCATCTTTCTTTTCTTTTTCAATTTTTTATTTTATGCTTTCCTTTTTATTTCCTATTTTTCCATTTTTTAGTGTTTAGATCTTTCTTTTCTTTTCTATCTTTTTTATTTTATTTTTTATTTCACACTTTTTTTATTTTACACTTTTTTCTTCATTTCATGCTTTCTTTTTCATTTCATCCATTCTTTTTATTTCACTCTTTCATTTTTATTTTATTCATTCTTTTATGTTTTACTCTGTGTTATTTCTTTCTATTCCACTCTTTCTTTCTATTTCACTCTTTCTTTCTATTCCACTATTTCTTTCTATTCCACTCTTTCTTTTCTATTTCACTCTTTCTTTTCTATTCCACTCTTTCTTTCTATTTCACTCTTTCTTTTCTATTTCACTCTTTCTTTTCTATTCCACTCTTTCTTTTCTATTCCACTCTTTCTTTCTATTTCACTCTTTCTTTTCTATTCCACTCTTTCTTTTCTCTTTCATTTTTATTTTCTTTCTTTCTATTTCTCTTTCTTTCTATTTCACTCTTTCTTTTCTATTTCACTCTTTCTTTCTTTCCTTCTTTCTTTTCTTTTCTCTTTTCTATTTCTTTCTTTCTATTCCACTCTTTCTTTTCTATTTCACTCTTTCTTTTCTATTTCACTCTTTCTTTCTATTCCACTCTTTCTTTCTATTCCACTCTTTCTTTTCTTTTTTTCTTTCCTTTTTATTTCTTTCTTTTTTCTATTTTCTTTCTTTTCTTTCACTCTTTCTTTTTTTCTATTTCTTTCTTTCTATTTCTCTTTCTTTCTATTTCCTCTTTCTTTTCTATTTCACTCTTTCTTTTCTATTTTCTTTCTTTTATTCCAATCTTTCTTTCTATTTCCTCTTTCTTTTTCTATTCCCTTTCTTTTCTTTCTCTTTTTTTTCTATTTCCTCTTTCTTTCTTTCCTCTTTCTTTTCTATTTCCTCTTTCTTTCTATTTCTCTTTTTTCTTTTCTATTTCCTCTTTTCTTTTTATTTTTCTTTCTTTTCTATTTCCTCTTTCTTTTCTTTTCTTTCTTTCTTTTCTTTTTTCTATTTCCTTTTTTTTCTATTTCCTCTTTCTATTTCTATTTCACTATTTCTTTCTATTCCACTCTTTCTTTATTTTCTTTATTTCCTCTTTCTTTCTTTTCCTCTTTCTTTCTATTTCACTTTTTCTTTTTTTTATTCCTCTTTCTTTCCTTTTTTTTCTTTCTTTCTTTCTATTTTCTTTTTCTCTTTCTTTCTTTTTTCTTTTCTTTCCTCTTTTCTTTCTTTTTCCTCTTTCTTTCTATTTCACTTTCTTTCTTTTCTCTTTTTTCCTCTTTCTTTCTATTTCACTTTCTTTTATTTCACTCTTTCTTTCTATTTCCTTTCTTTTCTATTCACTCTTTTCTTTTTCTATTTCTTTTCTTTCTTTTCTTTTCTTTCTTTTTCTTTCTTTTCTATTTCTTTTTTTTCTACTTTTCTTTCTATTTCCTCTTTCTTTCTATTCCTCTTTCTTTCTATTTTTCTTTCTTTCTATTTCTCTTTCTTTCTATTTCACTCTTTCTTTCTATTTCACTCTTTCTTTCTTTTCTTTCTTTCTATTTCACTCTTTCTTTTTTTTCTTTCTTTTCACTCTTTCTTTCTATTTCCTCTTTCTTTTCTTTTTTCTCTTTCTATTTCCTCTTTCTTTTCTATTCCCTCTTTCTTTTTCTATTTTTCTTTTTTCTTTCTATTTTCTTTCTTTCTTTTCCTCTTTTTTCTCTTTTTTCTTTTCTTTCTTTTTTTTCTATTCCTCTTTCTTTCTATTTCTTTTCTTTCTATTTCACTCTTTCTTTTATTTACTCTTTCTTTTTATTTCACTCTTTCTTTCTATTTCACTCTTTCTTTTTCTATTTCCTCTTTTCTTTCTATTTCTCTTTCTTTTCTATTCTTCTTTCTTTCTTTTCTTTCTTTCTTTCTTTTTTTCCTTTTCTTTTTTCTTTCTTTCTATTCCTCTTTTCTTTTCTATTTCTTTCTTTCTTTCTTTCTATTCCACTCTTTCTTTTCTTTTCTTTCCTTTTTCTTTCTATTTCCTCTTTCTTTCTATTCTTTTCTTTCTTTCTATTTCTTTTCTTTCTATTTCCTCTTTCTTTCTATTCCCTCTTTCTTTCTTTCCACTCTTTCTTTTCTATTTCTCTTTCTTTCTATTTCTTTCTTTCTTTCTTTTCTTTCCTCTTTCTTTTCTTTCTCTTTCTCTTTCTTTTCTATTTCACTCTTTCTTTTCTATTTCTTTTTTTTTTCTATTCCTCTTTCTTTTATTTCCTTTTCTTTTCTATTTCCTCTTTCTTTCTTCTTTCTTTTTCTTTCTTTCTTTCTATTTCACTCTTTTTTTCTATTTCACTTTTCTTTTCTTTTCTCTTTCTTTTCTCTTTCTTTTTTCTATTCACTCTTTCTTTCTTTTCTCTTTCTTTCTTTTTTTCTTTCTTTCTATTTCTCTTTCTTTTCTTTCCTCTTTCTTTCTATTTTTCTTTCTATTGAAAACTCTTTCTTTCTATTTTTTTCTTTCTTTCCTCTTTCTTTTCTATTCTTTTTCTTTCCTTTCCTCTTTCTTTCTATTTTCTTTCTTTTTTCCTCTTTCTTTCTATTTCTCTTTCTTTCTATTTCTTTTTTTCTTTTTTTCTTTCTTTCTTTTCTCTTTCTTTCTATTTCTTTCTTTCTTTCTATTTCTTTTTTTCTTTCTCTTTCTTCTTTCTCTTTTCTTTTCTATTTCACTCTTCTTTTCTTTTCTTTCTTTCTTTCTTTCTTTCTTTTCTCTTTTCTTTTCTCCTTTCTTTCTTTCTTTCTTTTTTTCTATTCCTTTCTTCTTTCTCTTTTTTCTTTCTTTTTTCTCTTTCTTTTCTTTCTATTTCTTTCTTTCTTTCTTTCTTTTCCTCTTTCTTTTTCCTTTTTCTTTCTTTTTCTTTCTTTTTATTTTTCTTTTTCTTTTCTTTCTTTCTCTTCCTTTTTCTATTTCACTCTTTCTTTTCTATTCCTTTTTTCTTCCTTTCTTTCTTTCTTTCTCTTTTTTTTCTTTCTTTTCTTTCTATTCTCTTTTTTCTTTCTTTTCCTTTCTTTCTTTCTTTTCTTTCTTTTTTTTTTCTATTTCTCTTTTCTTTCTTTCCTCTTTCTTTTTTTCTTTTCTCTTTCTTTTTTCTTTCTTTTTTTCTTTTCTTTTTTCCTTTTTCTCTTTTTTTATTTCTTTTCTTTCTTTTCTTTTCTCTTTTCTTTTTCCTTTCACTCTTTCTTTCTATTTCCTCTTTTCTTTCTATTTCTCTTTCTTTCTTTTTTTCTTTCTTTTCTTTTTCCTTTTTCTTTCTATTTCCTCTTTCTTTTCTATTTTCTCTTTCTTTTTATTTCCTCTTTCTTTCTATTTTTTCTTTTTCTATTTTCTCTTTTTTTCTACTTCCTCTTTATTTTCTTTCTTTTCTATTCCTCTTTCTTTCTATTTTCTTTCTTTTCTTTTTCTCTTCTTTCTTTTTCTTTCTTTCTCTTTCTTTTCTGTTTCTCTTTCTTTCTTTTCTCTTTCCACTCTTTTTCTTTCTTTATTTCTTTCTTTTCTTTCTTTTTCACTCTTTCTTTTCTATTTTCTTTTTTTTTCTATTTTTCTTTCTTTTCTATTTCACTCTTTTTTCTATTCTTTCTTTCTTTCTATTTCACTTTTTCTTTTTCTTTTCACTTTTCTTTCTATTTTCTCTTTCTTTCTATTTCTTTCTTTCTTTTCTTTTCCTCTTTCTTTCTATTTCACTCTTTCTTTCTATTCCACTCTTTCTTTTCTATTCTCTTTTTTTTATTTCCTCTTTCTTTTTTTCTTTTTTTCTATTTCCTCTTCTTTATTTTTTTCTTTTCTTTCTTTCTTTCTTTTCTTTCTTTCTTTCTTTCTTTCTTTTCTTTTTCTTTCTTTCTATTTTCTTTTCTTTTCCTTTCACTCTTCTTTCTATTTTCTTTTCCTTTCTATTCTTTTCTTTTTCTTCCTTTTTTTTTCTTTCCTCTTTCTTTCTATTCTTTTCTTTTCTTATCCTTTTTTTTTTCTTTTCTTTCTTTCTTTTCTTTTTTTTCTTTCTCTTTCTTTTTTTTCTTTCTTTTATTTCTTTCTTTCTATTTCTTTTTTTTCTTTCTTTTTTTTCTTTTTCTCTTTTTTCTATTTCTTTCTTTCTTTCTTTTTTTCTTTTTTTTCTTATTTCTTTCTTTCTTTCTTTCTTTTCTTTCTTTTCTTTCCTCTTTCTTTTTTTTTTTTTTTTTTTCACTCTTTCTTTTCTTTTCTTTTTCTATTCCTTTTCTTTTTATTTCTCCTTTTTTTCTACTTTCACTCTTTTTCTTTTCTTTTCTTTCCTTTCTTTTTTTTTTTTTTTTCTTTCTTTCTTTCTTTCTTTTTTTTTCCTTTCCTCTTTCTTTTTATTTTTTTCTTTCTTTTTTTCTTTCTTTTTCTTTTCTTTTCCTTTCTTTCTTTCTTTTTTTCTCTTTCTTTCTTTCTCTTTTCTTTCTTTTTTTCTTTTCTTTCTTTTTTTATTCTTTTCTTTTTCTCTTTCTTTCTTTTTCCTTTTTTTTTTTCTTTTCTTTCTTTTTTTCTCTTTCTTTAATTTTTCTTTCTTTCTTTTCTCTTTTTTTTTTTTCTTTCTTTTTTCTTTTCTTTCTTTTCTTTTTTCCTTTCCCTCTTTCTTTCTATTTCCTTTTTTTTCTTTTTCACTCTTTCTTTTCTTTTCTTTTTCTTTCTCTTTTCTTTTTTCTTTCTTTTCTTTTACTTTCTTTCTTTCTTTCTTTTTTTTTTCCTTTCTTTCTTTCTTTCTTTCTTTTCTTTCCTTTCTTCTCTTTTCTATTTTCTTCTTTTTCTTTTTTTTTTCTTTTCCTTTTTCTATTTCTTTTTTCCTTTTTTTTTTTATTTCTCTTTTTTCTTTCTTTTCTTTTCTTTTCTATTTCTCTTTTCTTTTCTTTCTTTTCTTTCTTTCTTTTTTTCTTTCCTTTTCTTTTCTTTTCTTTTTTCTTTCTTTTTTCTTTCTTTCTTTTTTTTTTTTTTTTCTTTCTTTTCTTTCTTTTTTTTTTTTTCTTTCTTCTTTCTTTTCTTTTTTTTTTTTCCTCTTTCTTTTCTTTTCTTTCTTTCTTTTCCTCTTTCTTTTATTCCTTTTTTTTCTTTCCTTTTTCTTTCTTTTTTCTTTTCCTTTTTTCTTTCTTTTTCCTCTTTCTTTTCTTTCTCTTTTTTTTTTTTTTTTTCCTCTTTCCTCTTTCTTTCTCTTTCTTTTCCTTTCCTCTTTCTTTCTACTTCTTCCTTTTTTCCTTTTTCCTTTTCTTTCTTTTCTTTTCTTTCCTTTCTATTTTTCTTTCTTTTTTTTCCTTTTTTTTTCTTTTCTTTTTTTTTCTCTTTTTTCTTTTTCTTTTTTTCTTTTCTTTCTTTTCTCTTTTTCTTTCTTTTTTTTCTTTTTTCCTCTTTCTTTTTTTTTTTTTCTTTCCTCTTTTTTTTCTCTTTTTCTTTCCTCTTTCTTTCATTTTTTCTTTCTTTTTCTTTCTTTTTTTTTTTTTTCCCTCTTTTCTTTCTTTTTTTCTTTTCTCTTTCTTTCTTTCTTTCTTTCTTTCTTTTTTTTTCTTTCACTCTTTCTTTCTATTCTCTTTTTTTTTCTTTCACTCTTTTTTCTTTTCTCTTTTCTTTCTTTTCTTTTTCTTTCTTTCTTTTTTCTTTCACTCTTTTTTTCTTTTCTTTCTTTTCTTTCTATTCCTCTTTCTTTCTATTTTCTTTCTTTTTATTTCTTTCTTTTTTCTTTCACTCTTTCTTTTTCTTTTTTCATCCTTTCTTTTTTTCTTTTTTTCTTTTTTTCTATTTCCTCTTTCTTTTTTTTTTTTTCTTTTATTTCCTTTTTTTCTTTCTTTTTTTCTTTTCTTTTTTTTTTCTTTTTCTTTTCTTTCTTTTCTATTTTTCTTTTTTTTCTTTTTTTCTTTTTCTTTTTCTTTTCTTTTCCTCTTTTTTTTTTATTTCTTTTTTCTTTTCTTTTTCTTTCTTTTCCTTTCCTCTTTCTTTTTCTTTTTTTTTCCTTTCTTTCTATTCTTTCTTTCTCTTTTCCTTTTCTTTTTTTCTTTCTTTCTATTTTCTTTTCTTTTTTCTCTTTCTTTCTTTCTTTTTTTTCTTTCCTTTTTCTTTCTGTTTTTTTTTTTTTTTCCTTTTTTTTTCTATTTCTCTTTTTTTTCCTTTCCTCTTTCTTTCCTTTTTTTTCTTTTCTTTCTTTTTCTTTTCTTTTTTCTTTCACTCTTTTTTTTTTTCCTTTTTTTCTATTTCTTTTTTTCTTTTATTTCTTTCCTCTTTTCTTTTCTTTCTTCTTTTTTTTCTTTTCCTCTTTCTTTTTTTTTCTTCTTTTCCTTTCCTCTTTCTTTTTCTTTTTCTTTCTTCTTTCTTTCTTTCTTTTCATTTTTTCTTTTCTTTTTTTCTTTCTTTCTCTTTCTTTCTTTTTTTTTTTCTTTTTTCTTTCCTCTTTTTTCTTTTTTTTTTTCTTTCTATTTCCTTTTTTTTTTTTATTTTCTTTTTTTCTTTTCTTTTTCTTTTTTTCTTTTCCTTTTCTTTTCTATTTCTTTTTTTTTTTTTTCCTTTTTTCTTTTCTTTTCTTTTTCTTTCTATTTCCTCTTTCTTTCTTTTTTCTCTTTCTTTTCTTTCTTTCTCTTTTTATTTTTCCTTTTCCTTTCTTTTCTTTTTTCCTTTTTCCTCTTTTTTTCTATTTCTTTTTCTTTTTCCTCTTTCTTTTTTTCTTTTTTTTTTCCTCTTTTCTTTTTTCTTTTTTTCTTTCTTTCTTTCTTTTTCTTTTTTTTTTTTTTATTTCCTTTTTCTTTTGTTATTTCCTTTTTTTTTCTTTCTTATTTTTTTTCTATTTTTTTTTTTTTTTTTTACTCTTTCTTTTTATTTCTTTTTTTTTTTTTCCCTTTCTTTTTCTTTTTTTTTTTTTTCCTTTCTTTCTTTCTTTTTTTTTTTCTTTCCTCTTTCTTTTCTCTTTTCTTTTTTCCTTTCTTTTCTTTCTTTCCTTTTTTTCTTTTCTTTTCTTTTTTTCTTTCTTTTTTTTTATTTCCTTTTTCTTTCTTTTCTTTTTTCTTTTTTTCCTCTTTCTTTTTCTTTTCTTTTCTTTCCTTTTCTTTCTTTTTCTTTTTTTTCTATTTTCACTTTTTTTTCTATTTTCTTTTCTTTCTATTTCCTCTTTCTTTTTCTTTTTTTTTTTTCTTTCCTCTTTCTTTTCTATTTCTTTTCTTTTTCCTTTTTCTTTCTTATTTTCCTTTTTCTTTTTTTTTTTTTTTCTTTTTTCTTTTCTTTTCTATTTCCTTTTTCTTTTCTTTTCACTCTTTATTTTCTATTTCCTCTTTCTTTTTTTTTCCCCCTTTCTTTCTTTCTTTCTTCTTTTCTTTTTTTCATTTTCTTTTTTTATTTCCTTTTCCTTTTTTTTTTCTTTTTTTATTTCCTCTTTCTTTCTATTTTTTTTTTTCCTTTCCCTCTTTCTTTTTTTTCTTTTCCTTTTCTTTTTTTGTTTTCTTTCTTTTTTTTTCCTTTCTTTTTTTCTTTCCTTTTTTTCTTTTTTTTTTCTTTCCCTCTTTTTTTTTTTATTTCTTTTTTTCTTTCTTTTTTTTTTTTCTATTCTCTTTTCTTTTCTTTTTTTTTTTCCTATTTTCTTTTTTCTTTCTATTTCCTTTTTCTTTTCTTTCCTTTTCTTTTTCTATTTTTTTTCTTTTCTTTCTCTTTCTTTTATTATTTCTTTTTTCTTTCTTTATTTTTTTCTTTTCTTTTTCTTTTTTTCTCTTTTCTTTTTCCTCTTTTTTTCTTTTTCTTTTTTTTTCTTTTTTCTATTTCTCTTTCTTTTTTTTTTTTTTTTCTTTTTTTTTTTTTCTATTTCCTCTTTTTTTTTTTTTTTCTTTTCTATTTTCTTATCCTTTTCTTTTCTTTTTTTTCTTCCTTTTTTTTCTTTCCTCTTTCTTTTTCTTTTCTTTTCTTTCCTCTTTCTTTTTTTTCCAATTTTTCTTTCTATTTTTCTTTTTTCTTTTTTTCTTTTCCTTTCCACTTTTCTTTCTATTCCATTTTTTTCCTTTTTCTCTTTCTTTCTTTTTTTCTCTTCCTTTTTCTTTTTCTTTTTTTTTTTTCTATTTCCTCTTTCTTTTTTTTTCTTTCTTTTTTTCTTTTCTTTCTTTTTTTTATTTCCTTTTTTCTTTCTTTTTTTCTTTTCATTTCCTTTTTCATTTTTTCCTTTTCTATTTTCTTTCTTTTTTTCACTCTTTCTTTTCTTTTCTTTCCTTTCCTCTTTTTTTTTTCCTTTTTTCTTTACTTTATTTTCTTTTTATTTTCTTATCCTTTCATTTTTTCTTTCTCCTTTTCTTTTATTACTTTTCTTTTTTTTTCTTTTCTTTTCCTTTTCTTTTCTTTCTTTTTTTTTTTTCTTTTTTCTCTTTCTTTCTCTTTCTTTTTTCCTTTCCTCTTTCTATTTTATTCTTTTTTCTATTTCCTTTTTCTTTCTCTTTTCTTCTTTCTTTTTCCTCTTTCTTTTTCTTTTTTTATTTCCTTTCCTCTTTCTTTTTTCTTTCTTTCCTTTTTATTTTGTTTTCATTTTTTTTCTTTTATTTTTCTTTTCTTTTTTCTTTTTCTTTTTTCTTTTATTTCTTTCTCTTTTTTTTTTTCCTTTCTATGCTTTTCTTTTTCTTTATTTTTCTATTTCCTTTCTTTCTTTCTTTTTCTTTCTTTTTTTTTTATTTTCTTTCCTCTTTCTTTTTTATTTTTCTTTCTTTCCTATTTCCTCTTTCTTTTCTATTTTCTTTTATCTTTCTTTTTTTCTTTTCTCTTTTTCTTTTTATTTCCTTTTCTTTTCTATTTCCTTTTCTTTTCCTTTCCTCTTTCTTTTTCTTTTTTTTTCTTTTTTCTTTTTTTCTTTTTTTCTCTTTTTTTTCTCTTTCCTCTTTCTTTTTTATTTCTTTTTTCCTTTCTTTCTTTTTTCTTTTTTCTTTTCCTTTCCTCTTTTCTCTTTCTTTTTATTTCCTTTCTTTCTTTTTCTTTCTTTCTATTTTCCTTTTCTTTGTTATTTTTTTCCTCTTTTTTTTTCTTTCCTTTCTCTTTCATTTTTTCTTTCTCTCTTTCTTTTATTTTTCCTTTTTCTTTTTCTTTTCTTATTTCCTTTCCTCTTTCTTTTTTTTTTTTTCCTTTTCTCTTTCTTTTCTTTTCTTTCCTTTTCTTTTATTTTTCTCTTTCTTTTTGTTATTCCTCTTTTTTCTTTTCTTTTCCTTTTTTTCTTTTTTTTTCCTTTTCTTTCCTTTTTCTTTCTTTCTTTTCCTTTTTTCCCTTTCCTCTTTCTTTTTTTTTTTATTTTTCCTCTTTTCTTTTCTTTTTTTTATCCTTTTCTCTTTCTTTTTCTTTTATTTATTCCTTTTTTCTATTTCCTCTTTCTTTTCTTTTCCTTTCTTTTTCTTTCTTTTTCTTTTCTTTCTATTTCCTCTTTCATTTTCTTTCTTTTCTTTTCCTCTTTCTTTTCTTTTTTTCTCTTTCATTTCCTTTTCTTTTTCTTTTTTTTCTTTTCCTTTCACTCTTTCTTTTTTTTTTTCTTATCCTTTCCTCTTTCTTTTTCTATTTTCTTTCTTTCTATTTTTCTTTTCTTTTTCTTTTCCTTTCCTCTTTTCTTTCTATTTTTTTTCTTTCCTTTTTCTCTTTCTTTTCTTTTCTTTTTTCTATTTCTCTTTCTTTTTATTTCCTTTTCTTTTTTTTCCACTCTTTTTTTATCCTTTCTTTTTCTTTTCTCCTTTTTTTTTTCCTTTCTTTCTTTTCTTTTTTTTCTTTTCTTTCTTTTCTTTTCTTTCTTTTTATTTCACTCTTTCTTTTCTTTTTTCACTTTTCTTTTCTTTTCCTCTTTCTTTTCTATTTCTTTTTTTTCTTTTCTTTTCCTTTTCTTTTTTCTTTTCCTCTTTCTTTTCTTTCTTTTTTCTTTTTTTATTCCTTTTTTTCTTTCTTTTTCTCTTTTTTTTCTATTTTCTTTTCTTTTTCTTTTTTTTTCCTTTTTTTCTTTTTTTCTCTTTCTTTTCCTTTTTTTCTTTCTTTTCTTTTTTTCTTTTCTTTCCACTCTTTCTTTCTCTTTTTTATCCTTTCCTCTTTCTTTTCTATTCCTTTTTTCTTTTTTTCACTCTTTCTTTCTATTTTTCTTTTCCTTTCCTCTTTCTTTCTATTTTTTTTTTTCTTTCTATTTCTTTCTTTCTATTTTTCTTTATTTTTCTTTCTTTTTCTTCTTTCTTTTTTTCCACTTTTCTTTCTCTTTCTTTTTTTTTCTTATCCTTTCCTCTTTCTTTCTATTTTCTTACTTTTCTTTTTTCTTTTTTCTTTTCTTTCTATTTCCTTTCCTCTTTCTTTCTTTTTTTTTCCTATTTTCTTTCTTTCTCTTTTCTTTTCTATTTTTCTTTTTTTTTCTTTCTTTCTTTTTCTTTCTACTTTTCCTCTTTCTTTTCTCTTTTCTTTTCCTTTCCTCTTTCTTTCTTTTTTTTTTTTTTTTCTTTTTTTCTATTTTCTTTCTTCCTTTCACTTTCTTTTTTTTTTCTTTTTCTTTTTTCTTTCTATTTCACTTTTTCTTTTCTATTTCACTCTTTCTTTCTATTTCTCTTTTCTTTTCTATTTCCTCTTTCTTTTCTATTTCTCTTTCTTTTCTTTCTTTTCTTTTCTTTCTCTTTTTTTATTTCACTCTTTCTTTTCTATTCTTTTTTTCTTTTCTTTTCCTCTTTCTTTTTCTATTTTTCTCTTTCTTTTTTATTTTTTTCCTCTTTCTTTCTATTTCTTTCTTTTCTTTTCTTTTTCCTTTCTTTTCTTTCTATTTCACTCTTTCTTTCTTTCCTTTTCTTTTTCTTTCTTTCTTTTCTATTCCTCTTTCTTTTTCTATTTCACTCTTTCTTTTCTATTCCTCTTTTTTTTCTATTTCCTCTTTCTTTTCTTTCTTTTCTATTCCTCTTTTCTTTCTATTCCTCTTTTTTTCTTTTTCACTCTTTCTTTTCTATTCTTTTCTTTTCTATTCCTCTTTCTTTTCTTTTTTTTTCCTCTTTCCTTTTCTATTTCTTTCTTTCTATTCCACTCTTTCTTTTCTATTCCTTTCTTTCTTTCTTTTCTTTCTTTCTATATCCTTTTCTTTTTCTATTCAACTCTTTCTTTTCCTATTCCACTTTTCTTTTTTTCTTTTCCATCCTTTCTTTCTTTCTTTTCTTTTATTTTTTTCTTTCACTTTCTTTCTTTATTCTTTTCTTTTCCTTTCTTTCTCTTTCTTTCTCTTTTCTTTTCTATTTCTTTCTTTCTTTTCCTTTTTTTTCTTTTCTTTATTTCACTCCTTTCTTTTCTATTCCACTCTTTCTTTCTATTTCACTCTTTCTTTCTATTTCACTCTTTCTTTTCTTTTCTCTTTCTTTCTATTTCTTTCTCTTTCTTTCCTTTCTTTCACTCTTTTCTTTTCTTTCTTTCTTTCTTTTATTTCCTCTTTCTTTCTATTTTCTCTTTCTTTTCTATTCCACTCTTTCTTATTCCTCTTTCTTTTCTATTTCCTTTCTTTCTTTTTTTTTTCTTTCTTTCCTATTTCACTCTTTCTTTCCTATTTCACTCTTTCTTTCTATTTTTTTTTCTTTCTATTTCCTCTTTCTTTTCTATTTCTTTTTCTTTTCTTTTCTCTTTCTTTCTATTTCCTCTTTCTTTTTTTCCACTCTTTTCTTTCTATTCCCTCTTTCTTTCTATTTCCTCTTTCTTTTCCTTTTCTTTCTTTCTATTCTTTCTTTCTTTTTTTTCTTTTTTTCTTCAACTATTCCTTTTCTATTCTTTTCTTTTCTATTCCTCTTTCTTTTCTATTTCACTCTTTCTTTTCTATTCCACTCTTTCTTTCTATTTCACTCTTTCTTTTCTATTCCCTCTTTTTTTTCTATTCCACTCTTTCTTTCTATTTCACTCTTTCTTTTCTATTCCACTCTTTCTTTTCTATTTCACTCTTTCTTTCTATTTCACTCTTTCTTTCTATTTCACTCTTTCTTTCTATTTCACTCTTTCTTTTCTATTCCACTCTTTTCTTTTCTTTTTTTTTCTTTTCTTTCACTCTTTCTTTTCTATTCCTTTTTTTTTTCTTTTCTATTTCACTCTTTCTTTTCTATTCCCTCTTTCTTTCTATTCCACTCTTTCTTTCTATTCCACTCTTTCTTTCTATTTCACTCTTTCTTTCTATTTCACTCTTTCTTTTCTATTCCACTCTTTCTTTCTATTCCACTCTTTCTTTCTATTTCACTCTTTCTTTCTATTCCACTCTTTCTTTTCTCTTCTGTAATTCCTGTTTTATTTTACTATTTCATTATTATTTGTCTCTTTCTTTCATAACTGAATGGAACTTTTTGCTGGTAAAAAGCTTCAGCCTCCAATCATTGGTCAATTCAAGAAATATATTTCAAGACATTTCATATGTAATTTCAGGGTATTTTTTTTTCTATTTTCATCTATCCTAGCCTGATATAATTAGTGTGCATCTGCATTGGGATGGTGCATTTCTTTTTAGTCAATGTTCACCTAAAACAACATCAAAGAGCCACTCAATGTAGGGCATTCCTGAATAAGGTTGTAGGGATATAAGAGGAGGAAGTAAATTCATAATATGAGAATATGTGGGCTGGATAACATACCTTAGACTTGAAGAGGTTAAGATGATAGAGATCAGGAAAGCATGCTCGTAGAAGTCGAAGTAGCATTTCTCAGGAAAATAAACTGAGTAGAATTTCATTCTTACCAGCTGAATACAAACGGACTGTAGATGATGTGACCTTGCATATAGATCCAAACTGAGAAGGTCTGAATTGATGGAACTAAGGAATGTAGCTTTTCTGAACATTTGCTAAGAAAACACAATGAGGTGCTATCTTGGAGGTTAGCATCAGCCATATTGAAAGAAGGCTATAAATGTTCTCTATATATGGTTAAAAGATATCATTTTCATTCTGGAGGTGTTAAAATTTACAAGCCATTTCTTGTCTCAGTTAACAACTGATTAGATATCATGTTCAATAGCAGCTGCCAGTTTTACATTGTTGGAACTATTGAACATACTATTAAGAAAGGAGTAAATAGTTTTGGCAGCTGTATAGATACTGAGTTGGGGACTGATGGGATCAAGAAGGTCATTGGTGAAGATAGGAAACGAAGTAGTTCCAAGGATAGAGCCCTGGCAGACTCCACATTAATATGAAAGGATCTAGATGGTTTGAATATTGCTGTAGAGAAATTTTAGACCAATTTCCATAGCTATATGATCAGTGTATTTTTCATTCTTGTTAAGAAATACTCTAATTTATTATACCATTTCAAAAATTGATTTAAGATATTCAGGATATTGTCTATTTATTTATTCATATATTTATTAGTATATTTGTTATTTAATTCAATTAAACTGGGTACTAATCTGGGTACTAATTTGGGTACTAATCTGGGTACTAATCTGGGTACTAATTTGGGTACTAATCTGGGTACTAATCTGGGTACTAATTTGGGTACTAATCTGGGTACTAATTTGGGTACTAATCTGGGTACTAATTTGGTACTAATTGGGTAACTAAGTAAAATAATTTGGTACTAATTTGGGTACTAATCTGGGTACTAATCTGGGTACTAATCTGGGTACTAATTTGGGTACTAATCTGGGTACTAATCTGGGTACTAATTTGGGTACTAATGCAATACAGAAAAATAGAGGCAATATATTTTTCTGTTTGAATTTCTGGGATCAGGAGTTATCCTTATTTATCCCATTTACTTTTAAAAAAACAAATTTTAATCATTTCACTCCAAACGAGGCAGGAATGCCACTAGTATGCAGGGTGTTACAGAGAGGGAAAAGCCTGGGTATAGGGAGGATTGACGAAAGGGTAAAAGAAGATAAATGATGATGTTGCATTTAAATTTTTGAAGATTGTAGTTATCAAGGAAGCAAATAAACAGAAGGGAGTTCCACAGACAGGATGTGCAAGAAACGAAACTGTTGGAATAAAAATGGTGGTTGCATTTATCTATTTCAAAAGTAAATGGCTGGAACCTAGATACCAATCTAGTAGCACACTTAAATTTATATAGACACCAGGGAAAAAAGTTTGTCAGAGCAGTTCCCATGAAAATATTTGGAGAAAAGACAGAGGGAAGCCACGTCACATTGGTAAGAAACTGCCTATACTTGAAATGCCAAGTCATAATTGATTACATTACAGATCCTTGTTTGGATGCTGTCATTCGGGCTACTGTCTTTATCTTTATTTTTACTGTCACCACATCTTGGCTGGTAATCAAGTGTATGTTGATCTGAATTCTTGACTGAACCCTTTATGGGAGTAGACTCGTTCCACTGACCATGTCTAGGGATATCTTGTCTAGTTCTTATTTTTAGTTCTGCTCAGTTACTGCTTCGCCTGTTTCCACTAAGTCCAAGTACACACTTTGCTTGGCAGTGACTGAAGTCATAATGACTATGACACAAAATTCACAAACCAGACCACTAGACTAACATGGGAAAATGGAACAATAACGGTCTACTCCAAGAGCTTAAATAAAGACTTCAGTTTGGAATTCACTGTAGGTTACAAGAATTGATATACACCCACGGAAGGCCAGAGGGCCCAACTGTTTAAACATTGTGATAACAACAACAATGATGAGGACAATTGTAAATAGTTGAAATAATATATTCCTCTATTGATCGCAAAGTTGTGACAATTGATTTTTCAATTGACTCAGTTTAGGTTTAAAGTTCTTACACTTTTTCATACTGGATTTTAAAGAAAATTATGAAAACAGAGAAATTTTAATGTCTTTATAATTCACACTTTTTATAGCCAATCCATGTTAGGTTTCTATCTTTTGATTGATTCATTCATTTTTTACAGCTTATCAACCCTTTGCAGGTTATTTAAAGCCAGAAAATATTTTTAGATTGTAAAAATTTATAACGTGGATATAAAGTGGGGGTTCATTCTATATTACAATCACTATATAAATTGATCCCTCTATTTGTGCCCCATATACTTTCTATACAAAAATATTCCAGGGAATGTAAATAAATCTAATAGACAGGCCTGTAGAGCTAATCAGTATTTCATTGATTGATCGATTCATTTTCTACAGCTTATCAACCATTTGCGGGTTGTTTAAAGCCAGGAAATATTTTTTGATTTTAAGAATTTTTTTAGGGATAATAATTTAGTGATACAGATCTTATTAATTAACCCATAGCTAGGAGAAAGAAATGGTGGATTCATACTTTCTCAGGCTTATTTGTGTGTAAGTGAATATAACGAACCCTACGGGAATTGTGACTCAGCTTTCCAATTAACAATTCTCAGCCATTATCCATTACACCACCAGAACATCTAATCTTACACTACCTGGTATTTTCAAGTAGTCACCCATCCAGGTACTGACCTGGCTTGATGTTGCTTAACTTTGGTGATCGTACAGTATGGCTGTAAACCTCTTTTTTTTGAATGACACATTGCCACCATAAGAACTGTTCTTGCCCCCTTTTGACTTTTCAAGGAGAATACTATTTTTCCTAAGGAATATATATTACTTCAGTAAATATTGATGTTACTACTTTCTAGGTTGTGGATAAGTAAATAATTGATCATTAATTTGGGGTGTGTTAGCAAAAGGAACATCTCTGCACGCAAATTAGAAATTAAAGATACCAAATGAAACAAGTGCAACAGTTTAAATGTCTGGGAAGTTTTTTAACAGAGGACAGAAAGTGGCACACTGAAATCTGAAGATGCCTTGGGATAGTGAAATATGATTTCCAAAAGCTAAGCAAAGTATTAAGAAACAAGAAAGTTTTGTTAGAAAACAAAAAAAATATTATTAATATCAGTCTTCCTTATGGCAATGAATGCTAGAAAATCTCCTCAAAGATGGAGAAGAGACTTGAAGCAGCAGAAATTTGGTTCTACAGAAGGATGCTGAGAATATCATGGATGGAACATGTGAGCAAACACAAAGTTTTAGAGAAAATAGAAACAAAAAGGAAACTTATAATTAACATCAGAAAGAGAACATTGAAATTTCTGGGGCATATAAGGAAGAAAGAGGGCTTGGAAAATTTGATACTCACAGGACAGATTGAAGGCAAGAGGGACAGAGGAAAGAGGGCTTGGAAAATTTGATACTCACAGGACAGACTGAAGGCAAGTGGGACAGAGGAAAGAAGGCTTGGAAAATTTGATACTCACAGGACAGATTGAAGGCAAGAGGGACAGAGGAAAGAGGGCTTGGAAAATTTGATACTCACAGGACAGATTGAAGGCAAGAGGGACAGAGGAAAGAGGGCTTGGAAAATTTGATACTCACAGGACAGATTGAAGGCAAGAGGGACAGAGGAAAGAGGGCTTGGAAAATTTGATATTCACAGGACAGATTGAAGGCAAGAGGGAGAGAGGAAAGAGGGCTTGGAAAATTTGATACTCACAGGACAGATTGAAGGCAAGAGGGAGAGAGGAACGCATAACCTATCAACTGAGCTTGTATAAAATGGATGACAGAACTGGGTTTAAGAGAGAAAGCAAAAAGTCAAAATTTATTAAGAGCTACAAAAGACAAGAAATTGTGGAGAGCCATGATCGTTTCCTCCTGAAGAGACATGTCACATTGAAGAAGAAGAATTTGGGAAGGTATAGCAGGGTTATCAGATGAATTGTGTCAACCATTCTGGGTCTTTTTTGCAATTGTTGATGGCATCAGAGGTTTGTGTATGAATGCAAATACATTTAACCAGAAATTAATTATTTTATCTATTCTTGGGGATTGGCCTTTTTATTTTGTGACAGTTTGTACCTTTTAAATTTTAATATTGTTTCATTTATTTTTCTGTTTACTTGTAATTCTGCTTGGAGTTTTTAATCTATTCTGAATCCTAATTCTGTTCATTTCCCCACATATTATTCCAGAATCCTCTTCATTCTTCAAGTGATGATGTGTTTCTTTTTTTTTTTTTTTTATAGTTTTCATTATTTTCCTCATTTCTCTATAGAATTATTTTGTTTCTAATATTTACTTCTTTTCTCATATCTTCTTTTTCTTTTTAACTGGGTGCATTGCTTTAGTATCTTCTTTGTAGTTGGCAAATCATTTTCTCTTTTTATGCCTTATTTACACTTGATTTTTAATAATCTCTTGCTTTCATTCCTTTTGATATTTTATCTAAAACTGAGAATTATTTATGTAGAATTTCAACCTCATTTTCTATTTTACATTGCTTTATTTTTATTTGATGGTTTTGTTTCAGTTTTCATTGGTTTTTGTATTCATGCTATTACTTTTGTTAAGAGTATATCACCTCATTAAATGGGGGAAGGTAAATTAAAATCAATTTTGTTTATTACTTCAATGATTGCTTTGTTTGCTACTTTAATATTTTCCATTATTTTTATCATATTTGATTGTGTCCAATTTTTCCCTTTCTTCCATTTTCGTGTGTTTTGTTTTTATTCTTTTATTATGTGTGCTTTAATATCTTCATCCTCCTCATAATCTGTGTCGTTTTCTTCATATTTTGAATGGTTTTCTAGTTGCCGACTTTTTTCATGTCCATTTTTAAATATATTTCTTATCGAACTTTGATTTTTAGTAATATTCATCATATCAACCTGGGTCATTACATTTTTGTTATTTTCAACTCTGTTAATCATATTTTCTACTTGTTCTGCAAGTTCTGTATTTGTCAATTGTTTTTCTTTAATGATGTTTAATTTGAAATTTTCTAGTTTATGGACGTCCATATTTTTCCTGATGTGAAGGTATTTTCTTCATATTCTGTAGATTTACTTGGTGCTACTGCATTCTGAAGGAACAGTGTATAGAATTATAGTAATATTCTTGCAAAACCATTTTATAATTCTCTCTATTTAATTATTGTTTTTTTTTCATTTCATTATTACCAGGTGGTGATTGAAATGGACCATTATTTGGGTTTCTCTTTTAACATTGTCTATTCTCAATATTTGGAGGATTAGTACCAGTAGGACTTTTTTTAAACCCAGGCTGGTTTTGCACTTTGAGGGGAATACAGCCTTTGATTAGCTCTCAGCCATTTATTCATGTCTCTGTAGTAAGGTCAGTTCAATAAGTTCAAATTGACAGCTTTTGTCAAAAAATGACCTTTGGTCTGTTAAGTGAAGCAAAGGATAGCTTGCTAATTTTAATGCCTTGAAAACTAAACTGCTTTCTGTTAATCATCCGAGGGACTCTTTTCTGCTTCCATCAGCATAGCTAATTCTAACCTCCAGGAGAGTGACTCATTGCACCCTCTCAGGTAAACATTCTTGGATGGCATGTAGTGGAAAGACTATATTGAATCCATTGTTAGGTCAGTTGCTAAGAAAGTTCGTTCACTGTATTCTGCTAGACAATTTTCTCTCCAAAAACTATTTTTCATATTTATAAGTCTACCATTTTCCCATGCTTAGAATATTGCTGCCACACATGGTCAAGTGCTTCTGCTATCAACCTAGAGCTCCTTGATAAAATTCAAAGAAGAATCAGCAATATTATTGGTCCTGATCTTGTGTCTCGGCTTCAGTCACTTTCCTACTGTCATAATGTTGTCCCCTTGTGCCTTTTCTATAAATACTTTTATGGTAATTGTTTGGATGAGCTCTTCACTATGGTATTTAGACTTAGTGACTTTACTGCCTTTTTTAGGGTGAACTTGATTAAAAAAAAACTATATGATAGCTGATGTGAGATAACTTTATTATTTGTCACATTATCGATTGTTATGTTCATATTTAATCATTTTTGGTTTTTTTCTTTTCACTGTCAGATTGTATCCAATAAATTAAAAAAATGTCCTTGCTCTTACAAGATTTGTATAATGTCTCTATTTCCAAACCACAATCCAATAACTTTATTATTATTCAGTGGGTGCTAACACCATGCAACCTGATACAAGATGGTCAATTGTTTCTGGATATTTATTATTATTATTATTATTATTATTATTATTATTATTATTATTTTTCTTCCTTTGATTTCTGTTGTATATTCATTTCCTTCTGGGTTCCAAGCAGAGACCTATGGTCAGAAGTGGCATCATGACATTTTCACAAAAAATAAGAATAAAACATTGATAAAACCTTTCATAAAGTGTGAGCTGTACATGTGTGAACAATATTCTTGTATTTCTGTAAGACATGGGCTAGCAGAGATTCCTTCAAGGAGTCTATCATAAACTTTTCCAATCAATCTTAAGACTCCAACCACAAATGGAATTACTGATGTCTTCATGTGGCACATTTTTAAGTTTTTCACTTCAAGATTCTTAATTTTCATAGATTTTTGAAGATCTTCAAAGATACATTACAGTCTTTAGGAACTGCTATATCAATAAGAAATTATTATTATTATTACTATTATTATTATTATTATTATTATTATTACCATTATTATTATTATTATTATTATTTTATTTTTTTTTGATTTCTGCGTTTACTATTTTCTTTCCGGGTCCCGCCTAGGACCTAAGGTTAGAAATGGCGTCATGACACTTTTCCACTAACAAACAAAAAAAAAAAAATTAAATTACATAGATAAACTTTTTTTAAGGTGTGGGCTGTACTTGTCAGAACAATTTTTTGTATCTCCTTGAGGCATGGACTTTGGAATCATCTCCAATTAGTCTACTGCAATCTTTTTTCCAACCAGTCCTAGGGCTCCAACCAACAGGGATTGTTGATGTTCCCATATGCGACATTTTCGAGATTTCTATTTCAAGGTCCTTGTATTTTGACAACTTTTGAATATCTTCAAAGATACATTGCAGTCAGCAGGGACTGCCATATCAACAAGGAGGCAACTTTTTGTTTGTGGTCTTTAATAACAAATATCTGGCTGATTGGCTTTGATTGTTCTGTCAGTGTGTATTGTGTAATCATCTAGAATTGTAACAGGTCCCATTCCATAACGGGTCTGGGTGGTGTTCATACCAGATTCTTTTCAGTTTTTTCCCGTAGAAGTTACAGATTTTCCAGTGCAGATATTGGCCCACTCTGTCATGTCGGGTTTTATATTCAGTGGGTGCCAATAACCGCACAACCTGATACAAGATGATCAATCGTTTCTGGATATTTATCACAGAATCTGCATTTTGGGCTGACACAATATTTTAGTATATGTGCTTGATAATTCCTAGTTAGCAAGCATTGGTCCTGCGCAGCAAGGATAAAACCTTCAGTTTCCGCTTTCAACCCTGTACTACGTAGCCACTGATGGGTACGGGTTTTGTCTACGTCAGCTTGTTTGGTACGGGTAGAGTATTGGCCATGAAGCGGTTTATCTTGCCATCGCTTCTGTATCTGGTCGGTTGCATTCGTCTTTGCTGTCTTTTTTAGGTATTTTGCAGTTTCAGCCGGTGTATTGTGCTGTAGTTGCATCTCTACGCCCATTTGAAACACCATTTTGAATTTGTTGGCTTCTTTCACTACGGAGTAAAGACGCTTACTACTTTCATGTTCCTTGACACATACCATCATCCAGTCTTCTGTAGTTTCCAAATATCTTTGGAGGCCAATGATGCCTAAAGTAAGAGAAAAAAAATAATAAAAGTAAATAAATCAATAAATAAAAGTGAAAAATGGACACGGATGTCCGCTTAAGAACGGGGGGGGGGGAATTGAAATATAAGTTAAAACAAAAAAAAAAAAAGGAAGAAGAAAAGGGGACTGAAAAGGAAAGAATTAACTTGAGTCTAAAGAATTTACAATCATAGCACACTATACGAAAAGTATCATTCAAAAATACTACATTTACCATTTCTTACAAGGTCCGAGCATGGCCAAAGTGACTTTCCACAAATGGTCAGTTTTCTATCGCCAACGACAGATACTTATCAAATTTTATGGGGTAGGTTGGACTTATATTATTACTATTATTATTATTATTATTATTATTATTAGCAGCTGCAGCATCAGTAGAAGCAGCAGCAGGGCTGGTGCAAGGGCTCCAAGACCTCCCACACATTCTATGATACTCCCACCAAATCTATAATACGGGACACCTCACTTGACTACATCTCAATATTTGATATTCAAAAGAAGCTGTTACCTTCTTCTAACAGCTTCTTTTGAATATCAAATGCATCATCGTCTGCCTGTCATTAAAATAAATCAACATTTGTATAAATATAAAAAAATAATAATGATAAAATATAATTGAATAAAACAATAATTGAATAAAATATTTTAAAAATATTATTAATTTAATTTTGAATATGGATTTTACAGCAGCAAATACATAATTTTGCTTAAATGTTTTAAAATAATTTTAAATTAATAATAATTTTTTAAATATTTCAAAATAACAACAATTATTATTATTATTATTTCACTTCTGCACAACACAAGATCTTCTGGTAAGAAGTTTATTTTCAGGTCACCTCTTGTGACTTAATAATAAAAATGTCATTTGCTTGTTTTGTGGATAGGAGGTATGTTTTTCTTTACTGGAAACTTTGCAATAAAATGAACTGAATTAAGTGTTGTGAGACCGTAACATACCTACAACATGGACTCTTCCAGGACTATATAAAGTATGCGATATAACACTCTAGGAGAAGAGGAGGAAAGAGAGAGAGAGAGAGAGAGAGAGTATTCTAATACCGTAGTATCAGCCACGTACGACTACCAATATTGGACACTAGCACATAGTAAGCTCCGCTTACATTTACACTATCTTTGTAACCTTTTTGTTTAATATATCTTTCTTACATCTAATCCGTGTTCCGTGTTTTCCTTCCGTGGTCCCAACTTTGGGCCCACATCATATACTTAACATCAGGAAGAGGCAACTGAAGTTTCTGGGACACATAAAATAAAAAATATATTTTTATTTATTTTCTTTTAGGGTGATGCTTTAGTCCTTGGATATTCAGAGTCACCAAAATGTTTGTTTACAAGACAGATATTGGTAGCAGTCTAGAGAAATGCCTGTTTTGGCCCAGTATTAGTAATCTGAAGTCAGACCCTAATAAGGGGAGGCAGTAATATTAGAAATAGGTTAGTGTCAATCTACTACAGAAATATCATTAACAGGTGACCTCTTAGCTACTTCTTTACATGTCACAAAATGGCTGTTTTCTCTGCTGTCATGTCTCTGTTCGTCCCTCTGTTTCTAACTCAGAGGTGTCAGGCTCTGTGATTCTGGTGAGAACATTGGTTTCAGCTAACATCAAAAGTCTCTTTGCGTCAATTTTTCTGATTGGCTAAAATTATATTACTTTCTATAATTCCTTTCTTTTTCATTATTTTTATAATGGCAGTTGAGGTAGACTGTTCTAGTTCCACATGCCATGTCTAATGGATAATATCAGTTATCACATTCATGGAGCCTCCCAGATTTTTGATATTTTTTAGTCACAAATAAGTAGGCGCTGTTCCTGCAAACTTCTGGCATTTTTCATCCAGGTTCAGTCTTTTTTCTTTCTTCCTCTATTTATTTGAGAGTTGCCTTCTTGTTAATTGAGAGAAAGAATTCAAAAAGAGAAAGAAAGAGATAAGGGTCTTAAAGGAAAGCAGAAATGCCTTATTTTAATTTTAATTCTTTTTTATTTTTGTATATATATCTTATTTTCATATCTTATTTTTTTATCAGGACTCACTACAATTTCATTGACAGGCTGTAAATGAAATTGGATAGACAGAACTATTTCTTGATCTAGCACGGAGTAGCAAGTCAATATGACTGATGTCTTAAGTGTACTGGCATTGTTCAGACTGTTGACCATGCCAAAAACTGTAACTAAGATCTGCTCAGTATATTTGTATTATAAACCACAGGCAGGTTCTGTAGGTGTTAAAGAAATGCAAATGTGCCTGAGCAGGCGTCTGCAATAGGGATTGGCTAGTTGGATACTATTTCTTGTGATTTATCATTTTGAGGAGAAGGTTTATAGTGGAGTAACTGTGAAAGAATTTAAAGAAAGATATGATAACCATTTGCTATCATTCAAATATGAAAGATATACAAATAATACCCCTTGTCACACTATATATATGGAAACTAAAAATTTAATTGAAAACACTTTTAGTAGAATGTGATATAATAAAAATTTTTCTTAGGAGAAACAGAAGCAGAAATTGCAATTGCTATGCATGAAAGAGAAACTGTGAATTAAATAATTTAAGAATATGATGGATTCATCGACAGAGGCTATATCTCATATTCAAGAATTCAGTTTCTTTTTTTGCTGATCATTTCTTTTATGATGATGACATTGATGTCTAAGTTGACCAGTTATTGAATGGAAGAGTCAATGGCATTGTCTGCATGGTATTATATATGGAGGACAAGGTTGATTTTACATTATTCGTACTATTGTCCTCATCTTTGTTGCCATATTTATTACAACACTAGCAGTAGATCCCGGCATTGCTCGGGGATATAACAGTAAGAGATAGATCAAGCATCCACCAGCATAAAGACTGAAAAATAAAAATGACAAAGATTATTGTTTAAGGTTGACGGACACGCATGCCTTAATTATTTATTTATTTTTTTTTTTTACGAATTGGTCAAACCCAAACTCAAACAAAAACATTGTTTTCAATCGTTATGAGTCTACTGATCGAATAGAATTTTATTATAAACAATTGTCTTGTAAATGGAATTTTTAAAGCATTCTCAATGTAAAAATAAAGAAAAAAGTGTGCAAGACAATAAGAAACATTACATGCCAAAAAAAAAAGTGAAGTTTTGTTGAAATCGGTTGAAAATGTAGGTAGCCTTTCTGTTATCTTTTAGTTTTACAATTTATGATTTTACTTATTGAATACAGTAAAAAAATTGCATATTTTGCTTTGGTGATTCATAATTAGAATTTGATTTGAATATATTTTCCACTCGTTGTTTCTAATACAAAAAATATTAACTTTATTTGGGTTTATTAATTATGATCTAACAAATCTTATTCATTTAGTAGCCTTTCTGTAATATATAATAATCTTTTATAATTTATGATTTTTACTTATTGAATACAGTAAAAAAATTGGACACCATGTGTATTTAAAGTAGTTTCCTCGTTCTGGTTATTATTTTTAGTTAGACTTGTGTATGTTTAGATTTCATTATCTTTCCCTAAAGATAAAGAATTTATCCGATGTTTGTATTCGCATAATCAGTAGAGATCGTTAGATTATTGTTTAAGGTTGACGGACACGCATGTCTTAATTAGTTTTTTTATTTTTTTTATTTTTTACGAATTGGTCAAACCCCAACTCAAAAAAAAAACATTGTTTTCAATCGTTATGAGTCTACTGATTGAATAGAATTTTATTATAAATAATTGTCTTGTAAATGAAATTTTAAAGCATTCTGAATGTTAAAAATAAAGAAAAAAGTGTGCAAGACAAGAAACACTATCTGCCAAAAAAAAAAAAAAGTGAAGTTTTGTTTTATCGGCTGAAAAATATAGGAAATCCGCTCCCATATTTAAAGTAACCCACACACACAAACAACCCGATGTGAGTTGTCCCTTCCATTTTCACGATGTCTCTTAATCATGTTTTCAAATTGATTTTGTGCAAAAACAATTATATTTTTTTTCCCATTTTGCCTGTTGTTAGAACCACCACAAGGTAATTTTATGTAGTCCCGTGAAGTTTTGTTGAAATCGGTTGAAAATGTAGGAAATCCCATCCAATATATAAACGTTACAGACACACACACACACACACAGAATCTGCGTTTTATAATAAGTAAGATTTCGGCCGTTGTACGCTCTGGCCTTTGTCAGGTAGATGGAATGTTGAACTGAACCCTTTATTTCACTCACTGGGGTAGAACAGTCTAAATAATGAGAATACAGAACAAATAATGTAAATAGTGTGCATAATACCACATCTCAGAAATAAAGACAGATACTGAAAGGCCAAAACGTTGTAATAAATATGGCGACAAAGATGAGGACAATAGTCCGAATAATGTAAATAGTGTACATAATACCTCATCTCAGGAATATAGACAGAGACTTAAGGTTGATTTTGTTGAGTCTTTTTCTCTTATTGTTTGACTTTCTTCTTTACTCTTCTGGTCGCTTCAAAGTTTTTTTGGTTCCTTTGATTAATAAATAAGCAAAAGAAATGAAATTATTTCACACTGTTGGCACATGGATGCAGTACTTTCAAAAAATGTGAAAAAGAGCTCAGGAGTGTCCAAAAGATACGAATGCACATTTTTTTTAAAAAATTGCTATGCATGAAACACGCAGTAAATGGGAAACTAAATAAAAATATGATAGTTTTTATATGTATTAAAAAGCTCCTTTAAAAGTTTTTCAAATTGAGCCGTTTGTATATGTAAGAAAAAGAATATACGAATAATATATATTCACTCAGTGAATGTGAAATGTTTCCTCATAAAGGAATGTCTAATTTTACCATTATGATTGTTTTAATCCTTGTTGAGATTAATCTATATTTTAAGCCTTGCGACTAATCCAATTTTTAATCCTTGTTGTGATAAGTTTACTTTTTAATAATTGTTGTGATTAATCTGCATTTTAATCCTTGTTGCGATTAATTCACATTTTAATTCTTGTGATAAATCCAGTTTTTAATTCTTGTTTTGTTAGACCACTTTTAATCCTTGTTGGGATTAATCTGCTTTTTAATCCTTGTGATTAATCCACTTTTTGGTCATTGTTGTGGTTAATCCACTTTTTAATCCTTGTTGCAATTAATTCAGTTTTTAATTTTTGTGATTAATCTACTTTTTAATCCTTGTTGTGAGTAATTCACTTTTAATCGTTGTTGAAATTAATGCACATTTTAATCCTTGTTGTTATCTATCCACTTTCTAATCTTCGTGATTAATCAAGTATTTTTTGTTTTTATCCTTGCTTTGATTAATTCAGTTTTTGTCCTTGTTGTTATTAGTACAGTTTTT